>CM029360.1:13228120-13263273 GCA_017140985.1 Hormaphis cornu | reverse complement strand
AGTTAAACTGATTTTTGAAGATCGATCTTTGTTAGCTTTTGTTGTAGGGCTTTTTCACTTTCGCACAAAGTCTTATACATATTTTTAAAAAAAAATACACGGAACGCCTCACATTTTCAGTTATCTAAATGGGTGTGTACGATTCTAAGGAAACGTTTCGAAAACGACGTAGCTCCCCGTCGTATTGATTTCGGCGACTAAAATTGAAAAAAAAAACCGCAACATTTTTATTGTTCAAAGTGCGAAGTGCGAGAACTGTCGGACGTCTACATTTGGGGTAAAGACTGTTTGGACTTGAACAATGGTAAAAAATTTACGACTTACGCTCCTACGGACGAGCAGAGAAAATACGGTTTACAGTGCAAACGTGTTAGCCAAAATTTATTGGAATTGTTGCCTTCGGAATGGATCGACAGTTTTCTCGTGCCGCGGCTTGTACGTCGTTTTTACCGTAACATCATAAATAACGATTTTAAAATGCACCATTAATCGTCCGTAAGCAAACGGTTCACGTAATAATACACGCGTGAAAATGTTATTATGCGGAACCTGTGTGGTTCTTCATCCGCGAAACCGACTGTTTATTATAAAACGTGCGAAATTCAAACTGTTTACTTTCGAAAGTTTTGTTCAATTTTCCGGTTTTTTCGTCACGATCATTTTTTTTTATCTCATAATTTTTAACGGACTACTTTCGGCGTTCACGCGAAACGATTCTAAACGATCTCGTCAGAGTCGGTTTCGCGCCGTGACACGCTAATATCACTATGGGATTTCGCTGTCATCCGTTTGCGGTCCCTCCGCGGTGCAGAATTCCTAACGGATCTAATTTCCCGATTCTGTAGGCGAATTCAAATTAAAACGGTAAAGTGTTTTTCTATTTTTTTTTTCAAAAATCGCGCCGCGCAGCAAAGAACGGACACGAAAACCGATCGGTACTGCGTAGTGTCCGCCGCGTGCCAGCACACGGAAGACTGGTTCCGCGGTACCGGCGGTCGAGTCGTGTCCATGGCGACCGCCGATTCGGAGTTTGGCGAAACCCGCGGCGGCACGGCGTCGTATTCTTCGCGTCCCGTGGTCGTCGACGAAACGGGCGAGATAATCGAAATCCGCGTAAATATTATTAATATTAAACAGTATTCGGCTTACGGTATATCGTCGTCTCGTATAAGAAGAGAACGCCGCCGTCAAAACAGGAAACCGAAATTCAGCGGGATGTATATCGTTATCCCGAAAATCGTTATCCCGAAAATCGTTATCCCGAAAATCGTTATCCCGAAAATTAGTTAGGGTCAGAGCAATAGCTCATCGAATGATTGTTTTAGTGTTTCCTTCGTTTATATTTCGTTTTTAATATTCTTTTGTTTGCTTTAATTATTATGAAAAACTAAAAAAAAATCATAAAATTTATTATAAACCAAAAAAACTTATAAAATTCTTTAAAAAACCCAAAAAATAGAGTTTGGATCCTAGATTTGATCCGCCAATGGTGTTTTGTCCATTGGTCTCCAGGTGTTTTCTACCCTGGACTGATGAGCTCCAATAAGAGCGAAACCAATGAAAAAACCAATATTTGAATCAACATATTCAAATTTGTGGATAACGAATTTCAGGATAACGATTTTCGGGATAACGATTTTCGGGATAACGATTTTCGGGATAACAATTTTCGGGATAACGATTTTCGGGATAACGATTTTTGGGATAACGAATGTATCCGATTCAGCGCGCGCGCGAATAGCGTTGAAAAGATTTCGGCGGTTGGGCGCGTTTGTGTGTACAGCGATATCGCGTGGTTCGTCGCTCGGTTTAAATCGAATTCGAACTGAAAGAGCATTTGTTTTTTTTCATTTTCGCCGCGTGAAAATTCACCGAACCGTTCGGGGAGTGTTATCGCGATGTTTTAAGAAAGCTACGGGAGTCGAGCACTAACGGGATCCGAAATTGAGACGTGGAGACGTGGAGCTGACAACATCCAGCGGTGGTTTCGTACCTATAATAGTTTATGTCCTTGTGCTGTAGTAACTGTTGTTACATCGGCGATCTCTGCGAATAACTATAGAGGCTTTTAAATCCTCCTTGAAAGGCTTCTCCCGAATGCGTTCTTACGGGTACGACCTATGTTTGAAAACGTGCGTTATAATTTCACTCGAAAACGTTTCGAAACGCACGGGTTTTCACAGCAACTCCGTCGTAGTGCGTAATATCGTGCGATTCTTTGTTTTAAACACATCCCCCGCATAAACACGTAGTTTTTTTATCCGGAAACTGTACTGGTGGCGACAACGCTTTTGATATTATTTTAAAGCTTACAGTCGTGTTAAATATTTCACTCGAAACGTTTCGCGTTTTCCTTTTTGAACTCTGGGTATTTTTCCTTTTTTCGAAAATAATTCCATAACATTTCTCGAGGTTTATATTGTACACTTCGATTTTCATACTGCGGTTACTCGTTACGCGCTTGGCAGGTACATATCGTACGCGACAGAAGAGGTTTCACCGTAATTCGGCGAAAACGAAAATCGCAACGTACAAGTTGCAAAATTTGAAAAAAAAAAAAAAATCGCGAATTTCATTATAGGTACCTACGCTTTTTTTTCTGTGTGTAATTGTGTTTTTTCTTCTCGGTCTAGGACGTTGAAAGAGAAACTTCGCTGTCGGTAAAATTAAACAGATTTTACGAAAACCAGCGAAAAGAAAAGTACATAATCCGCAATTTTCTCAAAACTATGAACAAAGCAGCGACACACCAAAGTTGATGTAAAAACAAATCGCGAAAAAAAAATACTCGATGTTGTATTGTATTTAAGTACTAATTTCAATACGATTAGTGCAAACGAAGATTAATATTTATTTCAGTCGTCAAACCATTAGTATGTAACACAGCAAACGTTAAAATTTAAAAATAAAAAAACCACTGTCTTTTACTGTATGCTACAATTTCACGTATTATCTCAATTTTTATTAACGTGCATTCTAAAAATAACGTTGCATATTGATGATTGTTTTATTAGTTGAAAAAAGACAGAAGTCTTTTGGTTTTTTATCGATTGTTCAGCTAGTTCTAGGAGCTACGTACAATAAACGTAGGGCGATATGATTTAATTTTCCGTGAAAAGTTAAGCCTAAATTTCGATAAAACCATTATTTTTTTGTTGAAAAAATTAGAACGATATTTCATTCGTGACCGCATCGTGTCGGAGACAAGTCCGTCCACATACTGCAGCCAACGAAAGCAACAAAAAACTCGTGAGAATATTCGCTCGGAACCGTTTCACGCGTATACTTACGTCATAACACGCCTGGCGTTAATTATTAATAATCATCATTATTTGACTACAAAAAAAAAATATCAACAATAATAACGCAGTCCGCGCGGTCAATGGCGTAGGATTTTATAGGCATTTTTTTTGTTTTTTTACCGGATTAATTATTTTTTATCGATTTTAAACACGAATACGACGTAAACGCTGCTATTCTTGCAGGCGGCCTTGATCGGATCATAGTCGGAAAACGGTGCACGTAGAAAGCGATCGTCGTGGAAACCAGTTTTAAAAATTATATTACACTATTTTATGTTCTCGCGGCCGTAAAACGCTTTCGGCCGGATCATCGTCCGGAGCACACGCGCACAACGTTATAGGAATTTTTTTATATTTTCTTTTACGTAACGAAAACATCGAGATCGTTATGATAAAATAAAACTATCGTGTAGCAGCAATACGTCGAATATGTCGCCGAGTAAAAGTCACAAACACTTCACACCGCGCGTCGTATTGGATCGGTTTTTTTATTTATACGATCGAATTTAAGTGCGTTTTTCAACTGCACGAATCGTTTGATTTAGGAAAATTTTTAGAGAATTCTGTACACGCTTACTAACGTAGAGGTATATAACACAGTTTTCTTTATGACCGTCAACAACTTTCCGGGTACAGAAGGAATGCTCAGATTTTTAAATGGAGTATCTCCACTATAGATAGGCGTATTTGGACTCCGGCGGTGTGGTTTGGTTGATTGTTGATTTTTTCTTAACTTTTGCCTGTTTTCAGAGTTAAACCCCGAGAACGAAAATAAAAAATTGGGAATTTCGGAGAATTTCGCGGCAAAAAGTTTGAAGTTTTAAGATTTGTGATGTAGTTTTCGTTTGAGATTTTTAAAAACTTTTCCGATAGGATAGGTTCATGAAAATCTCAGTTTTTACTGGATAAAATATAAGTATAAAAACCGCAGTCGATTCGTAGAATTTATCATTCGTCGGAAATAATATCAATAACAAAATAAACACGCACATCGTATTGTTAAAACGAATATATTATATTTCGTGTTTCATTCAGAAACCTACACCAGAAAAAAAAAAAAATATAAACAATCTCAAATACTTTACAAATAGACACTTAAAGTAACATTTACAATTTTAAAATTATTAATCCGTATAGGATTATCTAAAGTACACTTAATTCAAACAAACAGTATAAACAGACCGTATAGTATCAGGAAGAAACTCGCAGCTAAAATACCTAATAATGTGTAGTGAAACATGTACAATCTGAAAAACAGAAAATTTTACACAGTTTACAATCGTCATTATTTTGTTTTTAAAAAAATTTTTCGTAACTTAAGTATAAAAAAACGCGTTGATTCAATTAAAATGTTAAGTTAGGTACCTAAAAAGAAACAATGTATATTAAAAAATATGGACATCGCTTGGTTAAAAGGTGTCACCGACTTTAATATTACTTTTGAACATATATTTACCATAAATTTACAACTGTTAACTCGATTCCAGTTATTTTATTTTTAACAAAATAAAAAAGCTTGGCATTAACTCGTTTTAAAGTTAAAAAGTTATGTTAATTATCTCGTATACTTTTTGTTGGCATTTAACTTAATAAGTTAATTTATTTTAAATTTTACATGTTAACTTGTAAATTCAATTTTTTGAAATCTATAGAAAAAAATCGGTGAGAAAAAAATTTTAAAAGGATTTACGAAAACATTTTGTTGAAAATAAGGAAATGGTAAATGCTATAGTTAAATGGTAACTAAATGGTACACACTATAGATACAAAACTGTGTGAATCAATAATATGAACTATATTACCTTTATTTGAAGTCAAGTTTATTCATTTTGTACGTTAACTTTTAAGTTGATAAATTAAAAAAAATAAAAAAATAAACTTTTAACTTAACTTAACATATAACGAGTAAAAAAAAGTTGGTTAACTTGTCCAGTCACGCAAAATAATATAGGTGCCTAACTAATAATTGGTTCTATAACGATTATATACCTATTGTTATAGAATAAGCGTTATAAAAGTAGTTTAGAAATGTATTGAGTGATAGTATAGTAATAATGAAGATCAAATCAGATAATTCATATTTCATGTTTCAATGAAATATGAATTATCTAAAAAACTATCAAAAAAAATTTGTTTCAATTAAGTAGCGTTTTTATAGAAATATCGAAAACCAATTGATCTTGAAATTTTGCGTTTTAGAAATTATGAAGCAAAAAAAAGCTATCAAAATAAAAAAATGTTTGTGTTTTGAACTGTGAGGTTTTATTTGAGATTCGGTCAAACTACGATCGTTTTACATACTATCACTAGTTTTTTGTTTTTTCAACAAAATTTGTCATCATAAAATGTCACAAAACCATAAATTTTTAATATTAAATAATACCTCATATTTGGTTAGTATATATTGGGTTCATTTAAAAAAAAGTGTTCTCTAATTCAATGTTTAAAAAGTTTTATTGGTGGTGGAAAAAAAAAAATTCCAAAACTTTATTGAATATTTATAATTATGGTAATATTGCCTTTATATTTATTCAATGTACCGATTATTTTTCGCTAAGATTTTTTGCACACTCGAGCACCACCGAATTAAAAACGGAAGGAATTTTTTTTTTTAAAACTTTTACGAAAATTATGAAGATATTATTTTTGAAATAAAAATGTATCTGTTGATCTGAAACTTGTCAAAATACGAATATTATATAGGCACCTTTATCGATGAATTTTAGTTACCGGCTAAGACAATCTTAAAATTTTGTATTCTATCACGTCTAAAATTCCCGAAATAAATTTTGTATTCAAACATTTTTTGAACGCGCTAAATAGTATTTCAAAACTGATTAGCAAGAGATATGATACTTAACCTAATTGTATTTACCTTTTTAAGTGTTTCCTGCCCTTTTCAAATGAACTGTCATCGGTATCTTTTAGGATAAATTTTCTAAATCCTTCCACATACCGTTTGAAGTAATCGTTCCAACTCAACTTGGAAATGTCAAAGTTGAATAGATGCCGGTCAAGATTGGACATTTTACTCAAGAGATATCTTGTGTTGTTGTCGTGGAATGTCCACGATTGCAGACTGAAGTATGTAAGTACGCCAACAAATTTGTGAATTTTCTTGTAAATTTTTCTAACTCTGAAAAAAAACATGGAAATAATATTATTATTAATAATATTATAACCAGCATCGATAAATACATCAATAAATAATACTCTGAATAAAAATGCATTAGCATGTACCGAGTATTTGGTTTTATCTGTTTAGTTCATTATTATAATAATTTGTAAATATTATAAAAATTGATGTAATTAAATTTAATAATTATTTAAATCATGATAATCAAAAATATACAAAGAGATTAAAATTTAGCACTTTAACCCAAACAGTAGAATACAATAATACAATATTATATAAAAAATACAATATGTTTATTAAATAATAAATATAATGAATCAAAATATCAAGTATCAAATATCAAATACGGACCATTTTTACAATTACGGAGTGTTGGGCGGTTGACAGGAATATAGTAGAATATGAGTGTGGCGGAAATGAAAACGCTTAGACGGATGATTGGAGTAATAAGAGAAGACAGAATAAGGAACAAACATGTAAGAGGCACTATTGGTGTTGTGTCAATAGTGGACAAAATGAGAGAAAACAGACTGAAATAGTTTGGGCTTGTGATGAGAAGAGAGGAAACTGAAGCAGTTAGAGTGGTTATGAAAATGAACGTTGGTGGAAATAGAAGTAGGGGGAGGCCTAAGAAAAGATGAATGTAAACAATTGACAGTGATATGGGGGTTGTTAATGTGCGTGTAGGGGATGTCAATGATCGTGACAAGTGAAGGTATAGGACAAGGGTGGCCGACCACGAATAGTTGGGAGCAGGGATGAAGAATAAATTGTATACCGTGTCAAAAAATTTACTCATATCTGTGAGATGCTAGTCTAAAAAAATATAATTTTTTTTTACTTTACATACTTAGGTTTTCTTCTGGTGAGTACAGAAAACACGTCAATAAAAAATCCGGGAATCGTATGCAGAAGGAACCATAAAATCATGTATTCATACTTATTGCTAGTGATTCTCAACATAATTGGCCAAACCTAAAAGTAAAAATATTGCTATTTTCCATTAATTTGTCTCAGCAAAAGCGTGGAAATCAAATAAAAAAATATCCATTAGGTAACGAGCCCAAAACATTACATTATTCATAAGCTACTACTGTCCCGCTGAACGTGATTTGCAATTTTGCGTTACCTATTAGCTAGAGTATTACGTACGTATAAAATCAAACGTAAACCATTTAAACCGATCCAGAAACAAAGTATTTCGTTTTCTGGCGGTTAATATTGAAAAAGAAGAGTCCAGACTTTTGATGCCATTAATTCCCAGATTATTCCAACTGAGTATGATTTCGTTTTACAATGTACGTACGGTTGAGAATCGAACATTAAAAATTAAAAAAAACGTGAGTATAACGTGCAAAAAACGTTCTAAATTTTACCCATACTAAGTAATAAACATTTACAACACTCTCAGATTACGCGTACCGATTTTTCGGATGGCATTTCCTTTCCGTATTTTTGGTTTATTGTTGAAAATTCACTCCACGTCACTGGATTTGAACTCGAAGAGACAATGTTAAAAATAGGCGGCGTGAAGGAAGATTCATCGGTTTGCACTTGTTCAGGTTGGAGTTCCATGTTGACATGTTTAGACGATTTCCTAAAATAATAATAAATCATAAATATTTCATAATTATATTATAATGTATAGGTACTTGATAATATTACGTAAGTAAAAATAGTGCGATGTCGTGGATCTAATGAACTGGCAAAGCATTAACGATAAGAAATAGGTACCTAATAAACACATTTTTTATGCTTTGAAATTGTAAAAAATAAAATAAATTTAAACAGCGCCTGTTGTAAGCTTTCAAAACATTATCTTAAAACACAGACAGAGTTGTCGTTTTCCGTTATACTCGATTATTCGTACTCGATCATGATACCTACAGACAATTCATTTGCAATAAAAAATACAGAAACGAGCCGTGGGATGGATTAGTGGGTCGCAGTTTTGGACATGGTATATTATTTTAATGATGGTGTAGTATAAACGTATTTCATGAGATTTTAAAAGCATTGATTGCCTTAAAAAATAACGATTTTTAGTGAGTTCATTTTACTCGAAAAAATTTGCGTAGTGATGATTTTATTTATAAATACAAAACTAACATTCGTTATGAACTATTGCTTAATCTATGGATTAATTTTTATTATAATTTATAAGTACAGAAAGAAAAAACTTACAATAATGGCGTGATCTCAGAATAAATCAACTCAAATGTTCAATAACCATCCGTTTGAAATCTTGAATTTTAGCAAAAGAGTTGAACAAAAAAATAAAAAAATTAAAAAATACTACGCGTTTAATTTAATGTTCAATTTTAAGCAAATGATCAGTGACTACAAGGACCGAAAAATTCAGAAATTCAACGAAATCCGCACAATATTTATTTAACCAAAACGTAAAGATCAAACCATACGTCACCGCGCGATACGAATCAGCGAAAATTTCACACTTTATTTTGCTTAAAAAACTACTCCATCAATTAAAAAAAAAAAACTGAACGATGCAAAATGTCGAGTATGTAGATTTATCACCTCGAAAACATAGGTCAAATAAGTACAACCAACATATTGGAAATAACGTAATGACCGAGGAATTTTTGAAGAAATATCCTGATTGGAAAAAAAAGTAAAAATAAAAAACGCACATGTAAAAACAAATAGATTCTTTGCTTCAGTTTGAACTCAGAAATATATTCAATCATTTAATGAGAAGTTGTAATATATTTTTCCAAAAAATTTTTAAAACAAACATTATTAGCTATTTTACGTGATCTCGCATTAATTTTTTTCAAAAAAAATCTACTTCATTAATTACCATCGCTGTTTTAATGACCGTAAGACGCTTTGTAACAGATGAGCGTCCAAAAGTTTAAACGTTTTTGTAGAGGCATAAAATTAATGAAAAATATATAATAACTGCGTTGAATGTACTAGACGAAAAAGAACAATTGAATATACCTAGTATTATAGTATAATTGTTGTTGAATATTACAAAGTATGTTTACGAAAACGTGTTGTTTGAATAAAAAAAATTTTGCTGAAAAAACCGCGTTCTCGCGAACTCATTACAACTATTATAACAGTGTAATAACAATAGGTATGTTTTCTAAGTTCAGACCGAGTCCCGGAAGATTGACGGTTGAAAAACCGTGACACGTCATGGTTATTTCAAAATAAACATATTATACGCTGTGTGGTCTAACCATCGGTTATGAATATCCCAAGCTGAAGCCAAAATAGTATTGATCACTACATCTCCGGGTATGATATCGGCTACTCCGTTGGGTTCGGCTCTCATCACCCTCAGAATGCCGATGCCCGTGGCCACTACTATGCCAGTGGGCCCGTAATGATTGTTGATCCATCCGGGTAGAGGTTCCTCGTTAGTGGCAACAACTGTAATAGTTTTTTTTTTTTTCATTAATTAAGTGCCCTGCTGGTGTCTATTTTTAACGGAAAGTACGTAAAATCAGCACTCCCACTATCCCCAGTCGACACTAAAACCAGTAAAAATATTTTGGAATTAATTTGGAGAAAACTCAAGCGATTTCTGCACGCAATGCGCTTAAACGGTCAAAATTGACTGTGCGAAAAAAAAACTCTCGTAGAATGGTAGGATTTCGATGGTTTCGTTCAATCAAGACCATATCTCTAAATTAACCTACCGCCATAATTCTGCTAATTTCCGCCAATGGCTATTCGGGTCCACTGTTTCAGCATCTTTTTTGACGCAATCTTCCCACCGTGGTCTTTGTAAATTGAAAATCTAGAATTTGAAGAATCGAAATGCGAACTATAAGAACTCTTCTACTTTTCAGTAAAAAAAAAAAAAGAACTATTGAAATCTGACCGTTCTACGAGGCTTGAGAGTTTTTTTTTTGTGAAGCACGTTTTCACATATTACGTAGTGCAGGCCTCTTAATAACCTACCCGTTATGTAATGGTCGAATTGTTAATACCATAAGGTAAAAAAAAACCTATTCGCTGTTCTCGGGGCTGTTATACATTGAAAAACATTATTTCAAACAAACATAATATTTAGGAAACTATAACTATAAATAAAGGTAAAATAATTATTATTATTTGTGTAACACTCACTCATCGAAGGTCTAACGATTCCGACTGGTAACCCTTTACCGTAAGTCAGTACTTCACCTTCGGCAATAGCTTTTGTCATCGCGTACGTGTTTGGCCATTCTCTCAAAAGACTACAACACAAACATTATATTATGTATGATCCGCATGTACTATAATCAACTTGACTAGCTTAACTCAAAGACTTGTACATTTTATACTAGTTTTGAAAGTTAAAAAACAAAACTCATCAGTTTTAAAATTTATTTTGCATTTGACTCACAAAGTTCATTTAGAACTTTCGCTAAATCAACGATTCATAATATAGTTGCTTCGATAAAATATTATACTTTCCAAAACCTTTTTTTCTTTTGTTTTTGAAAAGCATCATTTTAAACCATCGCAATTAAAAACCTATACAAATATAGTATAAGGTAACCTTTAATAAAATTTATGAATAGTCTAAACTGTGGTGTAAAAAGTGTTAACAAACCAGTTTTAAGATTAAACAATTTATAAACAACGCGTTGTGCTACTCACAGAAATTTATATGATTTCCCTTAGCAGCACATTGTTCTAAATTTTTGAATGTACTAATTTAAAGAAATCATAACTGGACAATTTTACGATGATAACAAAATAAATAGATTGATTAACTTACGCGGGAGTTAACTCGGTGATATGATTGTAGTCTAGACATTCACAAACCATAGCCAAACTGTCTCCGGATATCGGTGGTTTGTAGAACACTTCGCTTACGACTTTTCGGCCAGCGCAGTTCGAATAAGCAGTTGAAATGTGAACGAATGCCTGAATAAGTGTTGTTAATAGAAAAAAAAAAAAAAAAGAAAAGAACTATAGTGATGAGTAACAAGAAGAAAAAATACATTCTAATCGTTTGACGTACTTTTAAATGTTTTATGTTTTGTCCCAATTTCAACAAGTCTTGCAAAGCGAGTATATTGATCTTTACTGCTTTTTTTAAATGTTCGTCGAACCTCACCGTAGCAGCACCATGAATAACAATGTTGACCTACGTTTAACAAACAGTTTATTCGTAATGACGTTTGATCGTCGGTTTTTATAACGTAGGGTAACAATTAAAATTACTTCGTTTTTAAGAATTTCTTGGTATTGTTCTGTGATTCCTAAGTTTGGTTGTTCGCAGTCACCAATAATTGCAGATATCTTGTTTAAATAATCAGGTTGTTCTTTTTTCATTACGGAAAATATCTGGGATAAAAATCACACGTTTATGATACTAATACTAATATTTCTATAAACTATCTATTTATCAAAGGTACAAATTTAGCTATTCTAATTCAAATTCAATTTTTTTTTATCGTTTTTATTTTCAAAATAAACGACATTTAGTTGGTCAAAAAATATTTTTTTTATACAGTTGAAAGACGTTTTTTTATTTTTCAATTCAAGTGGATTTGAATTGTCGATTTTTTTTTCTCGTAGCACCAAATGGGGATTTAGACGGTTTTATTTCCAACATACTAATTATGTACAATAATGTTTCTGTAAACTGATTTAAGTAATTCAAGACGATACCCTACGAACCATTTATACTTTTATCCATCTATTTATATTTCACTCTTAAAACTGATGTTTGCTGTGTGGCGGTCGTTACACAGAAAATTATGAGTTATGCATGTTATTTAAAACGATTATTCATAAACTAATAACCAATATTCAGTGTGTTTCAATTAAACGGAATCCTCCCAAATCTGTTCCGATTATCTAATTATTTTCCAAATCTTTTTTATGCTTTAGTGACTTCTAATAATAATAGAACTTTACTTTCTTACGTAGGTAAATAATATTACAACTTATAATTTATTAGTACATATAGTTAATAATATTTTTTATTTTCCGTAGCTTTAAGAATGTAGCTCAATTTTGAAAAATAAAATAAATAATTGTTTATCCAGGATTAATAAATATTTCCAACCAGCGAGATTTCTACACAACAACTTAAACAATATTTTCAAATAATTTGTACGAAGTTTGGAATTTACCTATTTTAAGCTCGTGTAAAAATTTCATTTGTTTTCAACAGATTTTGAAGGATTCATTGCCGAAAAATTGAATAAAACTTTGAATTACTTATAAAAGTAGTATATACATAAACTGTAAGAACTGATTTTTAAAAAAGTTTAACTAAATTATAGAAAAATGTATTGTAGATCTTGTTCCAAATTTTAGTTTAACTAACAATTTAATGTATTGAACAAAAATTACAAAAAATTACAATTTCGAAAATTTTTGTTCTATATGAAATAGTCAACATTCATTGAAATTTTACTGGTGAATGCATTTAACTGTTTCTATTTATGTGTCAAATTTTAAAATCATTACTTTATATTTCATTTTTACGAAGGGAACATAATATTATTATATGAAATGACTTTCATTTCTACAACTCTAAAAAGTTAAAAAAAAAAAAATACACTTTCTTTTCGAATTAATAGATATTTTGCTATGCTCAGTATAACAAAATAATAAAAACATAAAAAAAAGTTAATAATAACTTACTGGATCATCGAATAGTTCTTTAAACCTTTCTTCAATAGTTTTTTCTTTTTTCGCTCTTATTAAAATGTATACTTTTTTTACACCCGAACAGGTCCTTTAAATTACAACACAAAAATGTAAAATAGCAATCTATAATTATATTTTTATGACAACAGGTTAAATATACAAGATATTTTATCACTAATAAAAATGCAGTATATTCACGGAACCTAACCGTAGTACAGATAAATCACGAAAAACTTATTATTTAAAAAAAAAAAAATTATCAGCTATTTTTAAAAACAACGACATTTGTTATTTAAAAACAAATAGTAAATTTATAACACTTTGGTTAATTCATGGATGTTACAAGCTTCTATGAACACCTATATTATACACAACACGGTATATGAAACGTGATGCACACATCACATTGATGTTTCACGCCAATAAATGTATCTGATATTATCTGTTGACTGAAATTAAAATAGTTTTATGTTTGATTAATGAAAAATATCCTTATTCTCTTTCTGCGAACAGTTTATGGGACAATAATAAAAACACGTTTGCAAAAGCACGCACGACAAGAAAAGAAAACGACGAATTTAGTAAATATAGTACAAAAAATACTACTACTTATTCATAATGCTACTTTCAGTTTATAAATAATTATCCATTCATCAGTGTTCATAATCGCACTGTTTAAAGGGTTTAAATATGCATGCACTATAGGTAAAGTAAGTAAACAATATTTGTAAAAATAGAAGCACCAACTACATGTATAAATTATAATATGTTATATGAACGTTTTAGATTAAAAATATTTTAAATTTACAGTACCTATCCAAGAGCAAATCATAAATAATTATTTCAATATCATAAATTTGTAGAAATATTTTGTCTTTATAATTATTAGTATTTTAAACGCTATTTCGCCAAACAAAAGATAAAATATGATCGAAAACAGTGAATTAAAAATATTAAATAAAAATCGAAATATCCATAGTTAAAATGGTGATTTAAAAACATCTTTTCTCACGAACTATCCCGATTAGTTATATTAGTGTTGAACGTAAATACTCTCACATTCCTATCTACGGTATAAAATGTTTTAATAATTTTGTCATAATTGTTTTTTGAATTACACGTTCAAAATAGTAATAATACCGTTTAGAAATACAAATTGTAAATTTTTGGTTTTTTTGCAATCATACAATCTTAAGTTTTAATAATTATCTTATGTAAACATTACATGTAAGTAAACTATTCTAAGAAACGTATTACTTAGGCTAATTTATTCTAAACAATTAGAAAATAATAATTACCTTATCAACTTTTCCAGTATTAAATTTCCCAGAAATCCAGTCGCTCCCGTCAAAAAAACCGTTGTACCGGTATAAAAAGACTGAATTTCCGAAGGTTCGGATTCATTGTGCATTTTTGTTGAATCAATAGTAACCATAACTGATGCCAGCTTCTGAAACTTTAAATTTAATATACATATATTATTATAATATTAAGTATATTGTTAATTTTCAAAATACACCCGAAAGTTTTAATTAAATAGTAAATAACAACTTGTCTTTCTTATGTTTAATAGTGAAAAATCTCAGAAGTTGCGTATTATTGTATTGCTTCATTCCAAAAAATTGAATACAAATTTGTTATTAAAAAAAAAAAAAAAAAACAATTTCAGAACGACGTGACGAACAACGATAACCAATGTGTTTTAGTACATATTATACACAACAATTATGTTTTAATTTTTATTTTTTATAAGCAAAAATTGTTGATTTTTTTTATTTTGTGTTGCAATGGTATCTAATCTTTTTATAGGTATCCTTGGTTAGGCAAATATTTTTTTACTACTGGTTATAAATACTGCGTATAAATTATTGCAATGTTTTTTCAAGCAGAAAGAGAATTTATAAATGAAACTTCAATTAACGGATGTAAAAATTTGCAAATTTTAGTCGATAGACAATACACTGTATATAAGAGTGACATAGAAAATTAAATTAAATTAAAAGTTTGAAATTTTATTGTATAAAGGTTGAATACTAATGAATTAAGTTCAAATTTTTTATAAATACTCATTATCATTGCGTATTTTATACTCATTATGAGTATATTACAGTATGAAACGTTATCATTGCATATGCGGCACAGAATAAAACGTTTTAAACAAGTCATTTGGTTTACTTTAGAGTTTCGTCGGCTGTACCTATATGTTTGTTTAAATATTAATTTATTATACATCATAAATTCCATAATTTTTCATTAATTTTGCACAAATTTTTGTATCTCAGAATAATTATTACAAATTAAAAACCTATCAATTTCCGGTTAGTTAGATACGATATGTTAAATAATAAAAGATTGAAAAAAATAACCCAAACATGTAACATGACTTCAGCTCACTCATACATAAATTAGGTGTTATTAATTTGTGTTTAAATTTTTACTTATGCAAACACTGCAGACAAATGAGTTACTTCAAAGCGTAGCGACAAATAACTTCTCATAAAATTTACTTCCTTTCTTTCCTTTCTTGCTTAAAATTTACTCCCTTTCTTTCTTTTTTTCCTTTTTTTTTTTTTTTGAACGTAAAATTACGTTTTCTATGTAATACTACACCATTCAAAATAAAGTCACCCACTTAGAGGTGCGACCTACCTACCCTACGTCACAAAATGCTATTACTCTTTCCTCATTTTTTTAATAACTTCATTTTTTAACTCTACGTTGTTATTAAATCATTATTAATTGATTAAATTACTTATCCTACCCTAAAAAATGTTGTCAGAAAAACTATTTTGGTCCAACAACCTATTGTATTATATAAGGTACTTCATGATGAAAATATTGGAACACACAAAAATGGGCTGCAATTCAGTGTGACAAAACGTATAATTTAAAGAATTCAAGATATTTAAAACGAAGTTATATAATTTTGAAGTCAGGAAGATGGACGGAAATAGTTGACAGTCATTTTTGAGAACAAATCAAAATTGCCTGTACAATTGTTTATAAAAGAGCGAAGATTTACGTATCTGGTTTTTTTTACTGGGTATTTTACGGTAAATGTAAGACATGTATGTATCGTAAAACCTCCAATAAAACATGGAGCAATTGTTCATTGTGTGTATTAAGGAATGTAGGTATCAAAAATGTCTTGAAAAACAAAAATGTCAAATTTCTTCTGAAAAAAAATTATTTCATACTAATAAGTTGGTTAGCAAAAAAATGCCAGTTACTATGCTTCGAGTATCTGAAGCCAATGACTTGATGGTGATAACGAACCCAGTCATTTACCAACAGCAAATGCACTAAGGATAACAAAATGCAGAGCTATAAAAGGTCAACGAGAGGATGATGATCCCGTTTTAGCCCTCTGTAAACTAAAACATATACATCCATATTTAAATATTACTAAGGATATTGGATACGATCGATTTTTCGTACACTATAAGAGTTCTCTTGAAATGAATGTTTATAGACATTATTCTCAACAAAACAAAATAACAACAGAATGCATCGATGAGACTGGCAGATTGGTAAAAAAAACCTATTTTGTCCTATAAAAATATTTGTTTTAAACTTTTCATTCGCATTGAACTTCAATTATTCAATATCAAGAGTTATTTAGAGGTAATCTGTATAATATGGTATAGGTACAATTTCAGTAACAAAAAAAGTACAAGTTTCTTCAGTTGTGTAATTATAGGGGGGTGGGCAAGAGGGTAGTTTCACTTTCAATTTTTTATGTTTTTTATGTACTTTTCCGTATTATACTACCCTCACAACGTAATTAAAAGGTAAAAATCTTTGAATTGTTTAAAATATAGGAAGAATTGTCGCCAATATGTAAAAATGTAGAATACCTGATAAATATCAATTGAAAATTTGAAAACAATTAAAAAACAGTGAAATTACCTTCTAGTTACGATTTGAATTTTCTTTAAATAACTGAATGCCTAATTACGTTTGAAAATGAAAAATTTTGTGCATTGAGTATAATTGTTAGGTATTTATTTATTTATTTTATTATAAAATCTATGGCGTTGTCGTATTGGTATTCTTCTATTTCATATGATTAATTAACCACTTAACAAAAAAGAAAAAAAAATATTATTTATTTTTTTTTAGTCTTTTTAGAATTCTTATTATGAAGTATAGCTTAAAAAAAAAAAATTTTAAAAGTTTATTTAAATATAGAACAATTCCCCTTTATAATATTTGACATTTTAAGACCACCAAAATGTTTAGGCAATATTATACAAACATTATTTAAATATTGTTTGAATGTTATGTAAATATGATTTTACTGTTTGGAAAACGACTGCACTTCGTGCAAATTAATACAAAAAGATTGGCGCAAGCGTAATTTGAAAATTCGTATTTAGGCCCCCCCGGCTGTCGTTTCTACGGGCCCCCAAATTCGATTTGTCGGTTACTACGGGCGCAATCGTGCACAAACGATCGGACTTGGTGCACATTCGTGCTCAAATGATTGGCCCAAGCGGAATTTGAAAATTCGTACTCGGGGGGCTGTAGAAATGGACCCTTGTCTTTCCTAGTTTCCACGTTTTCAATTTCTAGTCAAATATAATTTAAACAATTTCAAAAAGCTAACATCACTGTTAAAACAATATTCTCCTAGTTACGTTCAGAATCTAAAATAACGAAACACAACAGATGTTCTTTAATTGTTGAAAAATCATTTTTGTTCAAACTTATGACTGTAAGACTGCTGGGACTTCATTTTGTGAAAATTTGTTTGATAAAAAAATGTTTGTTCATCTCAATTTCAATCGATAACATGGTACTATCCGATTCTCGAGTCAAAAATTTGTGTCAGCATAAAAAAAAAAAAAAAAAATACGGTTTAATGCGCACAAGTTCGATAAACCTAACCATCACAATCGATAAAGTGTAACAATTTCAAAAATTGGCACAAAATGTGAACTTATGTCTCCCCAAAATTCTGATTAATTGTCTGTTTCAAAGTTAGGCATCCGTCTAAAATATTTAGTGTTACCATTTGGGTAGAACACACTTTATGGTCTATATATATATATACAACCTAACCATATAGTTTTTGAGGACACCATTCACTATTTTAACAGTTTGTGCAAAAAAGTCGTTAAAGCGTCACCTTTTTCATTCTCTTACTCACTCACGCTCATCAACTTTAAGACCAAAGACTAGATCTGAAGATTTTGATGATAAATGTATCTATTAGAATGTATAGTGTAGGGGCTCAAATAACCTCAATTCTCTAAGAGGGGAAAACAAGGGTAAACGTGTTTATATCCATTAATGTGAACATATTTCAATATATTTTTAAAATAATTACAGTAACTATCAGAAAATAACAATAATAATGATACATAATATAGTAACAATATAAAATCGTCTAAAAACGAAAATTTTTTCCACTGATTTTCGAAGTCTTTTCACCGTGTATAGAAAATCGTGTTGTTTAAATTTCATTTAAATTTCAAACTGAAAATTAAAGGTTTTAAGAAAAATAACTACAATTTATTTGGATGGGCAAAAATTCGAGTGGTTCTACTACTCAAAATTTATAAGTTGACATGAGGAAAAAAAATCGTTGAAAAACCAATAGGCGCCTAATGCAAAACCGACCGAAACTTAGATATTTGAAGGTACTTACCGAACACAAATATCAGGACAGCGTTCTTGCTGCTAAAAATGTTGTTCAAAATTGTAATAATATATATTATAATTATTAAAAATTAGTGTTGTGATCTTATTCTGCACTTAAAAAAAAAAAAAAAAAAAAACACTTAAAAACACCGAGTTCGATCGTGCGGACGTCGACCAGTGACCGTTTACCTATTATTTTGGGCTGGTGATTTCTATCGAACTGACGATAGACTCCGCCAAGTATTTGGTATATTTTTTCACCTTCTTTAAGCTATATAAAAACATTAATATTAATCAAGGGCACGTGCTTGATTATGTGGAGGGGAAATACCTTGATCGTGCCCGTCGATGATCAAAATTAATTCTCTTATTCTAATTTTTTCATTACACTTTGGTTTTTTACAACCAAGAGTTGATCGTGTTGTTATGTGTTTCTCTGTACTCGCGAAACGCAGATAGTGCAGGTGGTCCGAGAAGGAAATGGTCGAATCGTTTGAATAATTTGGGTCTAGCACATTGTCGGGGGGTATGTGTTGACGGGGTCTGAGGGAGAGGAACGAACAATATAACTATACTCAACCGCGTTTTCCATCACAATTTTTCCAAACACACAAATTAAAGTTTGAACATAATATTTTGTGCAGTAACCGAATATTTCGTTCACCCCTTTCTCCGTTATATTTGTCCTACTTACCCAAAACCACACTAAAAATGAATTTTTTTTTACTAAAAAACTTCTGGAACGCCTCGAGGGAGTCACATCTCCATTTTATTATCTAGAATTTTTATAAATACTGTTCACCGGTTACTCTGTTAGTTCTCAATAATCGACTGATAGAATAAAGATATTTCATACATTCTCAAACGCTCTCAGGACTGCGTTGTCGAATTTTTCAATTGGTGTCGAGTTAATAACTTTAATAAGACGTGTAATATTACTTTTTTTTTTATCGATCGCCTTACCAATAGAGCTAAATGCTTTTGTACGATTTTGATTCTCAACGAAAATTCTGTAGTACGAGTATACCAAATGGAGACTAAAATGTTTCATTCGTGTCCCAATTTGCTTTACTTTTATTAGGTTTCTGATTTTATTCGATGGCACTCTGTGAAACTAAACGCGAAGATTTGTCACCTTGCTCTGTATTATGCTTTATACTTTGCCTGATATTCGGATGATAAATCGAGTCCAGAATCGATTTTTCTCGGTTTTGTTGGATTAACTCTAAGAATAGCACACTTTTTTTTATGACTATACGGTCTTGTTATGCAAATCTTAAAAAAAAAAACCCTCTAGAAGACATGGATTAACGACGATTGGCAGCGCTTTATTGGAGGATTGTTAAATGACCATGATAACGTATCTTATAGAAATACTATTTCCGTGTTCAATACACTACAACAAGAAACGAATCTAGGAAAAAAAAAATCAGTGGCAAAAAAATGATCAAAAAAGTATGTTTTGTGCTTTAACACAAACGTAGAAAAAGAAGTAATGGTAATGGATATATGTATATGTAATTTAATTCACGTTGTATATATGAATAAAATTAGAAGTTTTCAAAATTTATTCTTGGTCAATATGCTAGTTATTTTGTTTGTAAACATAAAATACATTCTAGGACTAAGCAATATTCTAATAGATGTACCAATTACAATTTAACATTGATATAATAAACATTTTTATATGTTTATTATATCAATGTTTAAGTGACGTTTGAAAAAATTAAAGTGTACTAATAAAATATATGATGGTTACTTAAGTTTTATACAAAAAATGTGTTGAAAAAATTCAATTGAGTCGACAAAATAGTTGCCAAGCATTTTAACGAATAGTCACACCTACATTTCATAATTATTGTAATGATTATTATAGTATTAAGATAAAATAAAATAAATGTGCGATGTATTTTAGAAGTTATAGCAGCTTGCACTGACAAATGACGCCTTACCTGAAGCAAAACAGCTGTATGCGTGTTAAAAATACTAAAAATATTCTCGGTTAGCCGCGAATTCATACCGGAAATTGTTTTTGTGACAATTATCACAAAATGTTTTACTATACCTAATATGGTCTTCAACTACCCTTTAAACTATTAAAGTGTTGAGGAAGAGGGACGGTTCGGTGATTACATATACTATGTATAAATAAGTTCATTGCTTAATTCAAATTAAAATGCCGTCCTCTATAGTTGTATTATATTCGAGTTGAATGTAATAATTATTCCTTTCTTTCAAACAAACATGTGAACTTATATCATATACAAATCTCTACAAATCTGAAGAGTAAACAATCAGTAATATTTATTTCTTTTTTTTTACAACTTTGGAGGTAGATGAATTTAAAAATGCTTCAACTTGGAACTGTTTTCGTTTAATATAATAAGTACTTTATTATAATAAGTTATGTACGTTTATCTTTAAACGTACAAATTTTTTTACCTATTAAAGTTAAACAACAAATTTTATTGTCAAAAATTTTTTTCTTTGGTTAGAGTATACACTTACCTTGTATTTTAATTTTTCAACATTTCTTTTAGTGATTTTTTATTTTTGTCCAAAGTTGCATTAGTCGCAAAGTTGCACAAGTTGCAATATAATTTTACGATTTGGGATATCTTAGAAATTTCGCCAATATATCTGTGTTACATCCGTATTTTGCAACATAGGACACGTCATGTATAGTTTTTAAAAAAAACAATTAGACGGAAAACGAAAACGAGATTGCAATTCAACAATATTTCAATAAAATATGCTTGAACAATCTTTTAAATATATTTAAATTTATTTCATATACAACCTTTGTTAAATCAACATAAAATTATATAAAACATAATTTTCTTTCCTTGAAATACGATTTGATTAATTATTAAGTAACAAAAAAAAAATTAAATTATTTGGAAATAGTTATTCTAAGTATACACATCAACCTTTTAAGTGTTTGTCCTAGATTTGTATAACGTGGATAAAATGTTAGATTTCAAGCTAAAAATTTGATCAAATTGAATTCGGTTTTTTTAAACTGAACAATACATGTTTACCTTAAAATTGTAAAGAATAGTTAATAAAATTGGTTTGATGCATATCGTATGATTTATCGATGAAATTTGTTAGCTCAATTAAAATATAAAAATTATGAAAAAACTGAAAACTTGTTTATCGGTGTACTAATGTGTGATTTAAGTGGCATTATCACTTCAGCTGAAAGTTATTACTGCGTGGATGATAAAAAAAAGTCATAATTTGAAATATTAGTTGTGACTGCACTATGTATTAATGACTAATGTAAAATGTAATTGACCGTCTCAAATTGTACATAATTAGTTCCAAGTTGTCAAATATTAGGAAATCTGTTGCACTCACACTATTCGCACTTATATTTTTATATCAGTTAGGTATTTTGATTGTGTACAAAAATATGCGTTGTGTACAAAAAGAGTTAAATAGTTTAATCAAATTTATTCTTTTTGATTTTTCCTTCAACCAAAAAAAAAAAAAATAAATAAATAACTACACCCACAATAATAAGTATTCGAATTTATTTATTTGTGTTGCCAACCTGTATTTCCTAACAAATAGGTTAAGTTAATGTATAAGTTTTTACTACTTTATGATGATAAAGAATAATTCATTAAAAATGAAGGAACTATAAATAAAGATGAATTAAAATTCCGAGATTGGTACACACAGAATGTATACGTCGTATTACAGTACGTAACACGTCATCTAAAGATGATATACCTATAATAACTTGAAAAGAACAACTTTTGAATTTTCGATTTAAACGCATCTAAAAAATGATAAATCTTTCAATTTATTGTTGTTATTTATAAACACATACTAAAGAGTTAGGTAATAAACATAAAGTCCCAAAAGGTAAAAAACATTTTTTGGTTTTACATTAACTATGAATATTACTTCCAAACCAGTAACCCATACCCAAAGAGTAGTCACTAACCTGTCAAACTATCCCCGGTTTTTTTTCGTTTGAAACCGTGGATTTTTTTGGTGGACCTATAAAACTTTAGTTACAATCGGTTTCAGATTTTACGATTTTTTAAAATTAAATTATAAATACAGTTACTACCGGTTCTTCGAACCGCGTTGCGTCATGCACGACTTTTTGTTACCTACCACCACGTCGGTCGCCGACCAATCTTAATTATTATTATAATTTTTTTTCTTGTAATTGCTCCGACAACAGACGCCTTATTGGAACAATGCGAACGCTGTGATTTTATTGCGTTCACCATACTAGAAAAACTGTTGAATAAAAACAATTTATAAAATTTATAAGTAAATAAAAGAGATTTCAAACGATCAATCCTAAATCGTATAAAAAAGTAGGTAGTAACTACATTTTGATCTCCATTAACTAGTATCTGAAAACTATTAACATAAATAATCATTCCATTTCAGTGCTAGCTGACCCTGTGAAACTGAAACAAAATGATCTACAGATTAAAGCGAAATAATTCTTTGCGTAAACCGACAGTGGCTGATGAATTGCAAATTGAGTGTACAAACATTTACAATAATCAGTACCTACTTAATTCATTGATGTAACAAAAATTAACACTTTTGATTTCCTGGATATTTGTACCGCGTGATAGTTATACCGCACATTACAATAATATAGTACGCGTTGCCGACTATTTTGTAGGATAGTTTAATGATACACGCCGAACTAGAAATCGTTTTTCCCATATTATATCGTTTTCAGGACTCATCGGATGCAAAAAGAAATACTTATGTTTACCTTATAAGCAGTTAAAAATAATACTTAAAAAAAAAATATTTATCTTAAATTTTAGTGCACATTTAGTTTTTGTTTTATTCTCATACGCAATTAATTTTGCCAATCAATGCATATTAATAAAATTTATCAGTTTTACTGGATAAATTGAAACTTCTAGAATCTAATTATAACAAGATGAAAAACTGATTTGTTAAGCTTTTCCCCTGAATTTTATGGTCTAGGCTTTATTGTCTAACTCAGTGAGGACATACATAACGCCTTCAATCCTCTGAATTTCTTCATTATTTTTGTACTTGCTTGCAACTGTTGTGGTTATAATTTGAATGTAAGAATACAGAAACAACAAACTTCGTGTCATGAGTAATATAAATTATCGTTTTTCTTTTTAGAAATGAGAAAAAACGTGCGATTTATTTATATCACTATAATATTAAGTGTGGGAAAATGTATTTGTATTTTGTATAAAACAAATAAGTGACTGTATAATTTAAATTCATTCAAAAGTAAACTAAAACATAAATTATGTCCATACATTTTATTCAAAACATTATAATATTTATATAAAAAATGTTTATCAAATATTTTGAACTATACAATAAATACCAATAACATGTTTCAATAAATTTGTACATTTATTTATTTATTCACAATGTGTGTAAATTTCTTTCGTATCCAGGTCTGAAACAATATACGCTTAACAATATAAAAGGCATACCGAAAACTTGTTAGATTTAAACAGTCTAAAGTATGAACATATATAATATTATATATACATTTTACATTGTACAACCAGTTACATCATAATAGTTATTGAGTGTGATAGAAATTAACTTAAAAAAAAGCAACGGGAGACAAAGCAATTTTATAGAGTACTCAAACGATCAAACAACCACATCGTTAAAGTTTGATAATCGAACAATGATGCACATTTTAACATTAGGAAGGTATAACAATAGAGAAATAAATAAGTTTTGGTTACGTACAGGGTCTTCAAATAGTTCTTTAAATCTTTCTTCGGTAGTTTTTCCTTTTTTCTCTCTAATCAAAATGTAAACTCGTTTCACTCCCTAACAGGTCCTTTGAATTAAAACACAATATTACTTATGAGAATCAACAATAAAACATATAGTACCTAGATCTGAATATGAGAATTTACGTTAAAACTGACTCAGTCACTGGGACTTGTTGTAAAAATAAACCAAGTGGTATTAACTATCTACACTTTAAAAAAAAATAAATAAAAGGAAGCGCTGGGATCAGTCTTGGTCACGGGGGTAGTTTGACGGGGTAGCGACTACGCTTTGGGTGGGTCACTAGTTTAGAAGTTGTGGTTTAAACGTATTATTAAATTTCTGAAAGCAATGATAAATCATTGCTTGACAACTGGAAAAAAACATCGTTGAAAAACCAATAGGCGCCTAATGCAAAACCGACCGAAACTTAGGTATTTGTAGGTACTTAGCGAACACAAATATCACGACAGCGTTCTTGCTGCTAAAAATAATGTCCAAAACTGTATAAATATATATTATAATTATTAAAAGTTAGTGTTGTGATCTTATTCTGCACTTCAAAAAAAAAAAAAAAAAAAAAAAACACTTTAAAACACCGAGTTCGACCTTGCGGACGTCGAACAGTGACCGTTTACCTATTATTTTGGGCTGGTGATTTCTATCGTACTGACGAGAGCCTCCGCCAAGCTTTTGGTATATTCTTTCATCTTTAATTCATATAAAAATATTAATATTAATCGAGGGCACGTGCTTGATTATTTGGAGGGGAAATACCTTGATCGTGCCCGTCGATGATCAAAATTAATTCTCTTATTCTAATTTTTTCATTACACTTTGGTTTTTTACAACCATGAGTTGATCATGTTGTTATGTGTTTCTCTGTAGGTGAGACGCAGATAGTGCAGGTGCTCCGAGAAGAAAATGGCCGAATCGTTTGAATAATTTGGGTCTAGCACATTGTCGGGCACAGTGTTGGTGTTGACGAGGTCTGAGGGAGAGGAACGAACAATATCACTATATTCGACCACGTTTTCCATCACAATTTTTCCAAACACACAAATTAAAGTTTGAACATAATATTTTGTGCAGTAACCGAATATTTCGTTTACCCCTTTCTCCGTTATATTTTTCCTACTTACCTAATAACACACTAAAAATGAATTTTTTTTTTACTAAACATCTTCTGGAACGCCTCAAGGGAGTCACTTCTCCATTTTATTATCTAACACCGGTTTTTCGGTTGTTTCTCATTAATCGATTGATAGAATAGAAAGATATTTTGCAAGCAATGCAGCTGTATGCGTGTACAAATATAAAACACGATGAAAAACGTCATCGTAAAATCAATCGTAAACGTTTTGCTGCGATCAGTATAAACACAGAGAAAATAGAAATAACTAAACGACTAAAAATATTCTCGGTAAGCCGCGAATTAATTCCGGAAATTGTTTTTGTGACAATTATCACAAAATGTTTTACTATACCTAATATGGTCTTTAACTACCCTTTAAACTATTAAAGTGTTGAGGAAGAAGGACGGTTCGGTGATTACATACACTATGTATAAATAAGTTCATTGCTTAATTCAAATTAAAATGCCGTCTTCTATAGTTGTATTAGATTCGAGTTGATTGTAATATATTCGTAATAATTATTCCTTTCTTTCAAACAAACATGTGAACTTATATTATACACAAATCTCTACAAATCTAAAGAGTAAACAATCAGTAATATTTACGTTTTTTTACAACTTTGGAAGTAGGTGAATTTAAAAATGCTTCAACTTGGAACTGTTTTCGTTAAATATAATAAGTATTATATTATTTGATAAATCAACGTAAAATTATATAAAACAGAATTTTCTTACCATGAAATACAATTTGATTGATTATAAAGTAACAGATAAAAAATTAAATTATTCGGAAATAGTTATTCTAACTATGAATATCAACCTTTTAAGTGTTTGTCCCAGATTTGTATAACGTGGACAAAATATTAGCTTTAAAGCTAAAAATTTTTTCAAAATGATTTCTGTTTTTTTAAACTAAACAATACATGTTTACCTTAAAATTGTAAAGGATATGTAACTAAATTGGTTTGATGCATATCGTATGACTTATCGATGAAATATGTTAGCTCAATTAAAATATAAAAATTATGAAAAAACTGAAAACGTGTTTATTGATGTAATAATGAGTGATTTAAGTGGCATTATCACTTCAGCTGAATGTTATTATTGTGTGGTTGATAAAAAGAAATCACAATTTTGTGGCTGCACTGTGTTTTAAAGACTAATGTATTGTGTAATTAACCGTCTCAAATTGTACACAATTAGTTCCAAGTTGTAAAAAATTAAGAAATCTGTTACCCTCACACTATTCGCAACTATATTTTTATATCAGTTAGGTATTTTGATTGTGTACAAAAAGAGTTAAATAGTTTAATCAAATTTCTTCTTTTTGATTTTCCTTGAACCAAGAAAAAAAATATAATTAACTACACCGACAATTATAAGTATTATAAGTATTTGAATTTATTTATTCGTGTTGCCAACCTGTTTTTCTTAACAAATATGTTAAGTTAATTTATAAGTTTTTACTATTTTATAATGATAAAGAATAATTCATTAAAAATGAAGGAACTATAAATAAAGAGGAATTAAAATTCCGAGACTGATACACACAGAATGTATACGTCGTATCACAGTATGTAACACGTCATCTAAAGATGATATATCTATCCCTATAATAACTTGAAAAGAAGAACTTTTGAATTTTCGATTTTAATCTATTTAAAAAATGATAAATTTTTCGATTTGCTGTTTTTAATTTGTAAACACAAGCTACAGAGTTAGATAAAAATCATTATCTCCCAAAAGGTAAAAAAACATTTTCAGAAAAAAATAAACTATAACAAAAGAAGCCGATCTTAAGAATTGGTGAGGAGATGTCACTGTTATCGAACGGTCACTGTAGTTTTATAGAAATTAGCTCATACAAATATGTAATATTATTCATTGTAAAGCAATTGTAAATAATCGTCATCAAAACTGACTGAGAAAGATCAGTTTATTTAATACGATTATTGCATTAGGATGTTGATCAACAATTATAAAAAAATAAAGGTGACAAAACGTTTTTTTTTATTGTAAAATACGTTCGGATTCTCAGCTAACATTAGCATGAATGATATTTATTATTTTTCAATGTAACTGAAACCACGCAAATAGTCACCTAAAAATAGGAGTTCGGTAAAGAACAGATATTTTCATTGAATTTTTTTTTTTAATAATAATAACTATAATTACATTAACCGGTTCTCGGCGTTCGAGCCGTACATGCAACATTTCAACTACAATGTACACGCATAACTTTGTGGTGAAAAAAAATATCTGAGAAATTAAATTAAATTTTATTTAGTCGTTTAAAGTTGGAAAATTGTCAAAAATTGGTTAAAAATTAAAATAAAAAATTTGTCAATAATATAAAACCTTTTGCAGGAATCGTCGGATGCAAAAAAAAAATACTTATATTTACCTTTTAAGCAATTAAAAATAATACTTTAGAAAAAATGTTTATCTTAAATTTTAGTGCACATTTAGTTTCTGTTTTATTCTCATACACAATTAATTTTGCACATCGATGCATATTATTACAATTTATCAGTAACCGCGGTGACTTTATCGAACGCCGTTGGTATATCTTTAGTTGAAATAAGTATTATTCCAGGTGCCGAGTGTCAAACATTGTTGCTGTGACTTTTTTAAATTCTGTGCAAATCGAGAAGGCTGCCGATTATAGTTATTTGTGTGTATTTCTTTTCTCTTTGTGTCCGTGTCTTTCACAGCCCTAGATCTTAAAGTTTTTTCACGCATAGATCAATTAACGAATTCCATTTTTAGATTTGTCAAAATTAGATCCGTTCGATTACGTTTAGATGTAGAGCGAACTAGTCTCGTATAATATTTATTTATGCGGTAACTTAATCAAAACTAAAGATTTTAATCAATTCCAACAATTTTTAGTCTTTTGCTACCCACTAAAAGGATATAGAATAATTTTTATGAATGAATAGTAGTATTTGAATTTATTTTTTAAGCTACTTTTAAAGTACAATTGTTAATCTTTTTATTTTTTGATTATTTTTGAAAACAATAGAAATTTCCATTTTCATACTTACTTTAGTTTAAACTTCTATCGTGTTATAGTATTCATCGATTGATTTCATACAAACTGTCATCAAATTTCTCATTATTTAGACCTAAATCGTACTGAGTTAAAAGAGTCTTTTATAATCTTCATTTTTATAGGCAATTAAAATAAATCATTACTTTCGATTGTGTGTAATAAACTTTTTTTATTTATAATAAATTTGGCGGCTACTAATGCTTGCTACTGTTATGGTTTTAATTTAAATGTTAGGAAACAGAAACAACAAACTTCGTGTCATGAGTAATATAAATTATCGTTTTTTCTTTTTAGAGATGAGAAATAAACGTGCGATTAATTTTTATCACTAATATATTAAGTGTAGGAGAATGTAATTGTGGTTTGTACAAAACAAAAAAGTGACTATACAGTTTAAATTCATTCAAAAATAAACTAGAACATACATTATGTCCATAAATTTTATTCAAAACATCATAATATTTAAATAAAAAATGTT
Source organism: Hormaphis cornu (assembly GCA_017140985.1). Lineage (NCBI taxonomy): Eukaryota > Metazoa > Arthropoda > Insecta > Hemiptera > Hormaphididae > Hormaphis > Hormaphis cornu. The sequence goes on along the minus strand of CM029360.1, from coordinate 13,234,122 downwards.
TATCAAATATTTTGAACTATACAATGGCTACCAAAAACATGTTTCAATAAATTTTTACATTTATTTATTTATTCACAATGTGTAAATTTCTATCGTATCCAGGTCTGAAACAATATACGCTTAACAATATAAAAGGCATACCGAAAACTTGTTAGATTTAAACAGTCTTAAGTATGAACATGTATAATATTATATATACATTTACAATCTTAAACTAGAGTTTGCCTAATAAGAATTGAGCAAAAAAGAAAATTACCTAGATGATAATTAGATAGCAAGTACCGTATAAAAATATTAAATATTCAATCGTCTGTTCAAAGGATTATAAATAACAAAAAAAAAAAAAACATTTTTGTTACAATAACAATGCAAACAGTCCGTACAGTATCAGCAAAAACCCCGCAACTAGAATAGCCAATAATGTGTAGTGGATCATATACAATCTGAAAAACATAATCATTATTTTAAACATATTTCAACTAATTTTCGAAATGGATTTTGAGGGGGAAAAATGTACAACCAGTTACATCGTAATAGTTATTGAGTGTGATAGAAATTAACTTAAAAAAAGCAACGGGAGACAAAGAAATTTTATAGAGTTTTTATGTTTTTATACACAAAAATACCTAGGCGATTACAGAGATTTCTATAATGATAAATCGGATGGTCAGATATCGCTATTCTGTTACTTAACATTTAAAAACATGGTTAAACAATTTCAATTACAAAATTTGACTTTATAACACGTAAGTGTTTATGATTTAAACCTTCTCTATTTATGGTCTAGGTTTTTTTTAGGAGAAATGAAATCAACGTGTCTAGTTACATGCGTTTTATATTGCAGGAACTTTTATACATCGGATGCATCACCAACATCATAGAATATTGAAACGTTTTCATCATTTTAAACGTCCGCAGCGAATTTCGGGTTTTCAAATAATTTGGTAATAGCCGATATAGTATTTAAACCGATTCTTAGTTAAGTACACCACAGATCTTTTATAATAGGCATTTTACACTAATCATACTGACTTCTGTACGTGTTTGTTCCCTTTTTCTAATGAATCTTCGTCTTTCAAGATGTATTTTCGAACTCCTTCGACGTGTTTTTTGAAGTAGTCGTCCCAACACAACTTGGAAATGTCGAAGTTGAAGAGACTCTTGTCGAGTTTGGAAAGTCTACTCAAGAGAGATCTTGTATTTTCATCGTGAAATGTCCACGATTTTGTACTAAAGTATGATATAACCTCCGTGAATTTGTGCATTTTCTCGTAGCCTTTGATTAATCTGGAAATAACACGAAAAATATAATTTACACGCAGTCGCATACATCCAAAACAGTTATGCATATTTAACAGTATAAAGTATAACTTGTTGTTATAATTCGTAATCAATATCTTTAGTGTTGTTTTATTCAAGTTACACCCGTATAATTCACGTGGACTTGACAAATTAATTTTAAGAAACTCAAGTTTTGCGTAAAAATTAGAGCATACAAAAATATGGTCAAACAAACATAACATAAAGTGACTCAATCTCGCCGAGCACTTTTGAATACGAATCGTTTTAACTATAAACTTGTACATCGACGAATTACGCAAAGGTACGTTAACACGATTGGCATTAATTAAGAAAAAAATCGTTTTGTTACATACCTGGGTTCTTTTCCAAGGAGTTTAGCCAACATGTCAAGTATATGTCCGGGTATCGTGTGCAAAAGGAAACTTAATATATTGTATTCGTATTTATTGCCGCAAAGTCTCAACATGATTGGCCAGATCTGAAAGAAATGCTTACAATCTATTTATTCTTCTTAAAACACATAGCGTGAAATACTTGTGCGTATATCATAGAAAAATGTTGTTCGAGTATACGCGTTTTTTCAAAAACATTTTATACTTAAACCGACAGCCAATGCGGTAATAAAGAAAGAGTCCCCATGGACTCTTTCCACCATTTCTTAACAATTCTCCACAGATTTTATAGCGACTAAGTTTACGAATTTTTTTCCACAACACGCGTCATTGTAGAACATCGAAGTGAATACTCAAAGAAGTGTTTTAAATCGATAACATTAAATAAAAACAACAACTGTTTTTTTTAAATATGTACAAACGACCTATTGAAATCGGATTTTCGAAACACCCCGCAGTAGTACGTATTGAAAAAAGTTTACGACCATTTAATATAACAATAATATTATACGCACCGACTTTGTACTTGGACACATTTTTCCGTATTTTTTGTTCATCGTTGAAAATTCGCCCCACGTCACAGGATTCGAGCTCGAAGAAACCATATTAAAAATAGGCGGCGTAAACGATTCGCAGGCTTGCTCATTTTCCGGTTGGATTATAGTGTTGGCATTGTTAAACGACATCCTAAACGTAAAATATATACATTAAACGTATGAATAGCTGAGTACCACAAGTATTTCTCAAATGTTTGCCGGAAAATACTGAACACTATCGAACCATTTGTTGTGGATATCCCAAGCTGAAACTATAACGGCGTTCGCCACGTAGTCTCCGGGTACGATATCGGCTACTCCGTTGGGCTCGGCTCGCATTACCCTCATGAGTCCAACACCCGTGGCGGCCACGACTCCGGTGGGCCCGTAAACGTTGTTGATCCATCCCGACAGCGGTTCGTTGTCGGTAGCGATAACTATAAAATATTATAAAAAAAAAAATAATAATAACACTTTTTGATAACAATTCGGCATGACAAAATACGTGAAAAAGTGTATTAAACATTACACTTACTCATCGACGGTCTGACGATCCCGACTGGTATTCCTTTACCGTGACTAAGTATTTCGCCTTCAGCAATAGCTTTCGTCATCGCATACGTGTTCGGCCATTCTCTCAAAAGCCTGTAAACACAAAATAAATATTGTATTACCGCGCGTGAATTCCCGATTTTATCTTTGTTTCTGTAAGACCTACTAAAATAGCGATGATTCGTTTCAAGTTCACTTATGACAGATAGAGTTTTGGGATTTTTAGAGTAGGACAGCTATTATGTTTTATTTTAAACGCCCCTTCTTCCCACGATACCGTTAAAATTATCGCTAATGATACCCGACGAATTGATTAGCCTACCGGTACAATGAAAGACGGGTCTATCTTAATTTGGTTAAATCTTAATTATACTTGCTATCCAATTCGTAATAGTTTTTAATAATCTATTACTATCAATAAACTTACGCGGGTGTTACATCGGTGATTTGATCGTCGTTGAGGTTTTTGCACACCGTTGACAAACTGTCCCCGGATATCGGTGGTCTGTAGAATACCTCGTCTACGACTTTTCTACCGGCGCAGTTTGAATATGCAGTTGAAATATGAACGAAAGCCTAAACGTAAGAGTTTGATGGAAAAAAAAAAAAAGTGATGAGCGTGCCGGTTAAAAACAGATTATTTTATTCGTACTTTTAAATTTTTCATTTTTTGCCCTAATTTCAACATGTCTTGTAAGGCGAGTATGTTGATGTTTACTGCAATCCTCAAATGCTCGTCGAATCTCACCGTAGCAGCAGAATGAATAACAATGTTCACCTACGTAACACAAACAATTTTTTGAGCGACATGTTTTTTTTAATAATATAGACAAACGATTTTTAATTACTTCGTTTTTAAGGATTTCTTGGTACTGTTCTGCAATTCCTAAATTAGGTAATCCACAGTCACCGATAATTGCAGATATCTTGTTCAAATAATCAGGTTGTTCTTTTTTCATCACGGCAAATATCTGAAAATTTTTAAACCCCATTATATTATTAATATTCGAAACTAACGTTACTGTACAACCCTCATCAACAAACTTATTGCACTTACAATAAAGTTCATAACTGACGTTTGTTTAACGTACATACTACACAAATCATGTTACGAATATTTTCAAATTACGTTTAAGCGGAAATCATATTTTAATACGTTTTAATTTTGTTTTTGTTTTTATTAGCAATATTTCTTGTAGCTCATATAAATAAAAGTATACATTTAAAGGTTCCATTTTTGCAGGGGAGTAAAAAGTTTCCCAGGAAATGCTGGACAAAAAAATGAAATCTATACAAAAGTTTATTTTTCTGATTCCATCAGAACAAATGAAAGTTTGGAACAGAAAAATCATGGACGCTGAATTGGAGCCAGAAAAAAACCAGATTAATTAATTTTTTTTGGTCCATCATTTTCTGCTCAATTGTTTTTTCCACGTTTCAAGGTTAGGTTATCATAAAATTGTCATCCTAATGAATATATAAATGAAAACATAATTATTTTATATGTAACAGTTTTGGTTTTTTTCTTTTTTTGTCAAACCTTATGATTTGTGCTAATTATTTTTGTTTAAATTCGGACTATTTTGTCAAAAATTTGACGAATTATTTTCTTATAAGTACTTTGTATAAACTATTACTCTCCTCTTACGTTTTGTACGTTTTAATTATTATACTCGATCGTTTTTTATAATGTCAAATACCCAAACGATCAAACAACCACATCGTTAAAGTTTGATAATCGAACAATGATGCACATTTTAACATTAGGAAGGTATAACAATAGAGAAATAAATAAGTTTTGGTTACTTACAGGGTCTTCAAATAGTTCTTTGAATCTTTCTTCGGTAGTTTTTCCTTTTTTCTCTCTAATCAAAATGTAAACTCGTTTCACTCCCGAACAGGTCCTTTGAATTAAAACGCAATAATATTAATGAAAATCAACAATAAAACATATAGTACCTAGATCTGAATATGAGAGTTAATGTTAAAATTGACTCAGTCACTGGGACTTGTTGTAAAAATAAACCAAGTGGTATAAACTTACTACACCTAAAAAAAAAAAAACTTTCTCAATTTTAAACATAACCATTACGTGTCACCTACGTATATTATTTACTTTTGCTTTAACGCTGTTTAGGGATGAATAATGCCTTTGTAGATGATTCAGCATCATTTACAAAATTGTCAATTATTTAATCTATGTTATTCAAACTTGCTTATTGTATTATTTGTACAGATTGTAAATTTTCTTTAAATAAAAAAAAAAATTTATAAATCATAAGTGAAATCAAATTAATTTCATGTTCAACAAACGAAAAACAACTTTTACTAGGAATATTTTATTTTTATTTTATAATAGTTATTCTATCAAACATGATTTTGTAATTTGAGATTTTGATATTATCACAAATTTGAAATATGATTGAAGTTTGCGTAAAATATACGTTTCACTGGCTTATAAAATATTCCGAGTTTTACATATTATATTATTATTCTACACCGTTCATAACCGGGTGGAAAAAAGATTTTAATAACGTTCTTATACCGTGTACGGCGCAAAAACGTTATGGTGATAAGTGAACGTATAAAGTCAAACATAATGTTGAATTTATTCAAATTTATAATATTATTTAACAGATATTCTCACGTTTTCGCGTAAGTATAGGTACTTGCATTCAAAATTATACAAAAAATAGTAAGTGCACGCGGTACTGCATTAAAAACAGTCCATCTAATACCGGTAGAATTTTAATAAATATACATAACGCACACGTGTTATTCATAAAAAAACCAAAATTATAACCATAATTATGACAGGTCAAGAATTTATGAAATTTCAGTATACGTACTATATTGTGAACATTATTATTTTTACCGATTATCTGTATACGTGTATTACATATTTATGTCTAAAATCAAATTTCATATGAATATGATGAAGAATTTATCATTTTAACCGTTCGGTACAATGAATTACCAATAATTATCTCGAGCTTCTTCGTTCAGAAAACAGAGCTCTACGCCGTACAGGAAGCTCGAGCTACGAGTATTTGCTCTTTAAATAACATTAACCATCAAAAAAAACTTATTGTTTCTGATTTTCAATCCAAATCGTATCTTCTGGCGCCTATTCAGATTCAGGTGATGTGAGAACATTTGATGCAGGTAAATTATTTTTTTTTCACTGTAAGGGTAAATTTGCGCCGTTCAAATTCTCCAG
>CM029360.1:13208917-13227720 GCA_017140985.1 Hormaphis cornu | reverse complement strand
TTTTTTTTTCACTGTAAGGGTAAATTTGCGCCGTTCAAATTCTCCAGATCTGTGTGAATATCCTCCCATTTTTTTTTTTTTCAATTTAATTTAATTTTACTCTCCGGTATTTTTGGCATACTTTGAAACCGAGTCGCGCGGCCACTTGAACTCACGAATAATTTACTTTAAGGTATTGTTTTATTTACAAATAATAACACTCACACTTAGGTGTATACGTGTCGTATATTATAATTTTTAGATTATACTCATAATATAATTTATCCTAATTAGCAAGGCCGAACTCTAGAAATCCTTGTTGACCTGGACGTTCTTATTCAGAGGTTATTCAGGGGTTATGAGCTATAGTCGACTCCCTAGTCAATTCCACTCATATAACACGGACGCTATTGTGTTAAGATTTGTCTGTTTATCCCTAAAATGACCTCGTTCCTCTGTTGCAGTCGGCAATAAGTTCATATTGGGACTCAGACTGGTTTGATTTCCAGTTTTCTTTTGTAACTATAGGCACGCTAAAACCTACGATTTTTCAGAAACATGTACACTGCAGTAACTATAACATGTTAGTGTTTTAGTTTTCTCTTACGATCGTTTGAATTGAAATTGGGTGTTTATAGTAAATATAAAAATAGTATTTGACCATACAAATACTTAAGACTTAAAAATATCCAATGTTGTACCTTATCAACTTTTCTAGGATCAAACTTCCCATAAATCCAGTGGCACCGGTCAAAAACACCGTAGCATCATTATAAAAAGACTGGATGTCTGATGATTTCGATTCGGTCTCCACTTTTGTCGAATATATGTTGTCCATTACTGACGCCATCCTGGAACATAACATTTAAAATAGGTTATATAGCATAGGTTGACAAATTTAAATATTTTCAAAATCGGATCTTGAGATTTTTGTCGATAAACGTTTACTGTTTACATTGTTAATAGCACTTTATTTTGATTATTTTTGTTGGCAACAACTCCTCTAAAAGTCATTTAAACTAATTAAAATACAATACATTTAAGCGTGATAGTTTTTATTTTATAAACACAATTTCTTCTAATTTGAAGTAAATTGTATAATATAGAGAGAATTAATGAATTAAACATGATAAAACGTGACAAAATCTTTAGCATAATGTTGTATAACATGACTTTGATTAAAAGCAATACAATTAAAATGTTTGTTGACAGGTAAGTCAACTAACAATTCGGTCATTGTATAAATGAGATCGATCACATTGTCATCGTGGCGTGTTATTCTAATACTTATAATTTAAAATTCAATAAACGGAGGTTGTAATGGTCGTATGTGTTTTAATGATCAGATTTAATTACAAAAGGTAATTTACGATGCCAATTAGTACGACATTAATTGAAGAGATCAGAAAAAAAAAAAAAACTTTATTTCAACAAAAGACAATAGGTTGAATATTAATGACCAACTAGTTTAATAGTTTAATCGTTTAAACGGTGCCTTTATGATTCGGGTACTATTGATTAATCTTGCGTCTAGTTTGAAGCTTTTTTATGCATTAACACTAGTATATTACGTGACGGGTCGAACACTAAGTATAATTTTTAATAAAAATATAATATTAGAAACCGATGGGTACACTTACTGTGTTGATTGATTAAAAAAAAAAAATTTCGATAAAAATAGCTGTAAATAATTCAATCAAGTGATTTTTTTAAAAATTATTTACAGTTTTGAACTTATCAGTAAATTTAAATGTTTATCTTCAATTAGTTTTACTTTACGGATAGGACGTATATACTGTATGGCTACAATTTTGAATTAATAAAGACAGAAAAAGTTTAATTATATCAAGCTCTTTGACCACCTAGGTACGTGTTACAACGGGCTTGGAAAAACGTTTGAATAATAAATCTGTATTCCTCATCGATTTACGTTCTCGTTGAAACAATAGTATTGAACCCTAAACAATCAATAAAAATATGACGAATTTTCGAAAATTAAAATTACCAAATGACATGGATACGAAAACGACGTCTATAAAGAAAATTTTAAAAATCGACTTTTTTAAAAAGCGATCCTTTATTGTTAGCGCGCGTTTTTGAGATATGAGCTTAAAAACTAACAACGAAAAGTTAACTCTTTGGAAAAAATTCCGAATTTATTAATCGTTCGAGATCGGTAAAAACTAATTTTGATTTTTTTTTCAAGTTATTGTTGTTTGTCAGTTTATCCGTGTTCAAAGACGATTGGTGTTTTCGTATAGTACAAATCGTTTTTGGAAACTTTGAGTGTGCAAAACGTATAAATCATAAATTAATTTGGCCACGCTCGGATTCTGAAATTATTCCAGGATCTTGAAAACTGTTCTTTTACGAAAGATTACCAACGATTTTTAGACTTGTAACCGTTTAAAGAGAATCTGACTTTGAAAGTTATTGATACCTTATGACGCGTTTTACAGTAGTAGTAGTAGTAGTGTGTAGTAGGACGATTCAACGACTCGTAGCCACTAACGTCGTAGATGAAAAAAAGTCTCGTTTAACACATATTTTTTATAAGACCAATCAATAAAGCGTCTGGTCAGAAAACTGATGTAATGAATTTGTGTTTGTGTTGTGAAAAAAAACGAAACTTATCGGAGTCGGCACGTTTTTGATTCGAAACACTGTAAAGTGATGTCGGGATTTCTTTTTGTTTAACCATTCCTCGAAAAAGAGTCGAAAAGCAGCGATGACGACGTGTGAGGCGGAGCGAACTCCTCGAACTTTTCAATTCCCCTCGTCGGCCTATAACGTATAAATACAACTTTTTTTCCTTTTTTCTCTCGTCTTTCCGACGCGTAACATTTTCCAACTCTTTACTCGGTGTGGAGCACCTGAACGGTGTTGGAACCGTCTTAAAACGACTGTTTTTCGGGGAAAAGCGTCCGAACGCTGCTAAAACCTCTTCGTCTCGTCACCACCACACCCGACCTATACGCGCGCGCGTATTTCGACACCCGCGAGCAAAGATCTGGTGCGTGTTACTACCTGAATCGTGATCCGGTCTATTCCAACGGCGGTTTCCGGACAATAACGTCGCGGTCTCGAATCGAAAAATTTTGAATTAACCGAAAATATCGTCGTCGTACGGAGAACTGTCGGCTACTACTACTACGCCTCTCGCGGCGTTCTTCCCGTCCGCTCGAGACCGCGGGTTAGGATAATTTTCCGAAAATTCTCGCCGCCGTGTCGTGCGAAGATCGCGCGTACCTCGAGATCGATCGCCTGCTCGTGGGCCGGCTGTTTCGATCGGACTGATCAGCGGCCGCGGCGCGCTCGCCACTATAAACGCGCCGGCGGAGAGGTATCGCGCCGTGACGACACGCGAAGGGAAATACCCTTGATGACCGCCGCCGCCGCCGATCTCACAAACTGGTTATTCTTTTTTTTCTCACTGCGTTTCCTTTTCGTGTTTCCGAGTCGATATCGTTTTTCGTCCACGACGTTGTGGTGGCGAACGGAGAGAGGGAGATCGGCAGACAAAGGCACTCCGCGGCCGAAACTGGTTTGCCGATGCGATGCCGCCGATCGCAACGACCGTTTGATCGTGGTGACGAAGAACGATTTTATAACAGGTAGGTAACCTAACTGCGATTTTCGTTTCTGTAAAAACTTCTCTTTTTCAACTGTTGTTTCTTACGCGCGCAAAACCCGAGACGTCGCTTTTTAATTTTTTTTTCCGAGCGAGAAAAAGCGCAGCGCGTTTTAGGACGGGCGACAAACTGTTGGACCGGGTTTAGAAGTTGCTGTTTGATACGCTTGTTAGGTAGCGCATACATTCGGTACTTTGACAACAACCATTAGGTAGACTTAGGAAAATCACTATTCTTAGAGGGCTCAACGAGTCGAAAATTACTAACGTTCATAATATATGTGTTCGGCTAAACGTTTTTTTTTGTCTAAACTTTTGCGACGTTATCAATTCATCCGCGCGTGAACGTTTCGATCGTTTTTTCGTCCATTCAAAACGAAAAAACACGACGAATAACGGCACTGACTGATCTGTCGAAATGTCTGAACGAACGCGTGTGAAAAAATATGATCGTGTAAAAGTATAAAAACACATTCGAAACGTATACTAGATTCATAAAACGAAACTTACGGAATCATGAAAACTTTTCATTTATTTAGATCGAAATCGACTGGAATCGTTCGTAATTTTATGACGTTCGAACTTAACATGCGTGAAGTCATTATGGTCGAAACATACAAAATAATAAAAAAGCGAAAATCTACTTATCACAAAATTCAAAACTCATGGTATCGTTTAAACATTTATATCGATAACTGTTCAAAATCTTTTTTTAAATTTGTTCCCACACATAAATTTTGTTTAACCTTGTGTTATATAAACGTTTCAAGACATTCGGGACATTTTTGAAAAAATTTTTTTTTAATTTTGAATCATAACACAAAAAATTACCAAAATTTCCAAGTAAGTCTAAACAACGGTACCTACCGTTTATTTACTACCGTTTAATATTGGAGTATTCCTCGTAGATACACGAAAAAGTGTTGACAGAACAAAAAACACGTACCTAATAATAAAATAAATTGCCACGCTAAAAATCTAAAATAAAAACATACCGAAGAGGACTCAGAATGACTTGAAAGTTTGTTGCGCGATTGGGGTAAAACGAACACATGACTGAAATCGGAGTAGAAATAAGCGAAATCAAGAACTTTGGAATTTATAAATTTTTACAGTTATATAAAACCAAATCTTTCAGATTCTGAGCGAAAGCGAGGAAGCTATCGATTTTATAAGGATGTGCTTTTTTTTTTTTTTTTGTCTGTGACACGCATGGAGCCTAGGACATTGCTCCGATCTTGACGGTTGAAACGTTTTCAGAAAGCCCAACTTATATCCTTGGCGCGTTGTACTCGACGTTTTGCCAAATTTTTAATTCCAAATACCCAAATAAAAAAACTTACGGTAAAAAGTACAGCAAATGAACGAATTTGACGCATGGCAAACATAAATAAACAGAAAATAATAGAGTTTTCACGATAGCGCCTAGAATATTGCTCCGATCTTGACGGTTCAAACGTTTTCTACCGTTTTCTAATATCATATTTATATATTTTGTACATTGTCCATGTTCCAATCTAGTGACCCAGCCGAAACAATGCATTTTTTCGTTACACACGACCTCTTTTTTTTGCGTTGTGCTCAAAAAAATTCACCGATAATACTGCGAATGACCTGAAAATGTTTAGCACATAACTCGACTTTTCTGACTAGAACATCTGTGCGTTCTCACAAAAATTAACGCAATTAAAAATATTGTGAAAACGCTCGCGATACAACTAGGTACGTATTATTGTAATGTATGCGCAAGTGCTTTACGTATACAACTAGTAACAACACTAGTGTTTGAAAATTGCGTAAAACGTACAGTTTTGAAATATTGCATGAAATGTTTCAAATTGCTGAAATATTTCACGATTACGAAAAAAAAAATTAAATACCTACTCGTTAAATTGTAAATTTTATACGTGAAACGCGTAAGGAGATAAAATTATTCGAAATTTTCATCACGTGTATACGTGAGCTTTGTTCGTTCAATAATTCGTATGGATGTCAGTAGATTGATTGATTTTTAAAGAGTTATTTCCAAAAAAAGTGTACAATGAAACATCAACGCATCAACATCAACACAGAAAATAATCAGAATATCGAATAATGCTTGTAGTAAAAGCCGAAAACCCAACTTTCATGTGGAATTCAACGTAACCGTTGGAGTTCTACCCAAAAACGTCATTACGAACCTGAAAATTTCTCGTTTTTTTTTTTTTTCTTTTCGGTGTTTGGGGTAAAACTCGAAAAGTAAGTGAAATATCAAAAAAAAAAAAAAAACTCTAACCAAAGTACACCGTCACAGTAGTTCATCACGAACCTTTCGTTACGGATACTGAAAAAATCGGGGCGTACGAAAAGTTGACAGAAAAATAAACGAAAAATCGTTGAAAAAAACAGTATTATCGTACATTCCTGGCTGCGCACAGAATTTTATATTTCACTTCCCAAACACTATTATTACCTACGACGCGCCTGCTGTGTACTTTTGTTCTCAATACATACGTCTAATACTGTTGTTGGTGTATTGCCAGAAGTATTTTTTTTTTTTATTATTCTAGAGTTTAGTCACCCCACACGAGTATAACGCGAAATTCGTAATGTAAATTATTTCTACGGAACGTGTTATTTTATCATATCAACGTTGAATCTCCCATGGGGGTTATTTATGCGGATCGACGATCGGATGTCGTTAGTTCTTGCGTAGGTAAAAAAGTGAAAGTCGCAGACACGATCAAAAAAATACCTCTCGGAGAACGATGATAATCAATTCTGTTATTAATACTGTTTCCATTACACACGTTCAAGGTCTTACTCTAAAAGCAAACAAGTTCCTGTACGTTTCATTAACCCGCGCGGTCATGATTTTCACCGATAACGTCTTACATAAGTGCCGCGGTTGCCGTCGGATTTTGTTGATATTTTACACTATAGCACTGTACCTGTATAGGCGTACATTACAGCCCTCGTATTGATGTGTATAATATATTGTTCTTGGAACTCGATATAATTCACTATAATACTGTACGGCGTTGTTCGCACGTGGTTTTTAAGACTGTTGAGCAATATATTTCAAGGACCGAAGTGTCTAGTAACTATCGTCGGCAGGGACGATGAATGTCCTATACCTGTGCAAATGCCTTTCGCAGCTTTGTACGATATACTTCCAAAATTTTCACGACGGTATTATCGTGCGACACGTTTTGAAAACTATGTTTTGGATTCCAAGCGACAGCGAGAAAGCTAAATCGAGTTGCAGAGATGCGAGTTTTTTTTTTTTTGTCTGTGACGGCCTACGACGTTGCTCCGATCTTGACGGTTGAAACGTTTTCTGAAAGCCCCAATTATCACATCTTTGGTGCCGTGTACTCAACATTTTTCCAATTTCTAAAAAGGTTATACCGGAAAAACGAAAAAACAAAAAAACGGTAAAAAGTACGACGGATAAACAAATAAACAACTAGAATTCGACACATAGCAATCATGAGTACACAAAAAAAAAAAAAAAAATAGAATTTTCGAATGAAGAATAGTCCATGTCACTCGGGAATAATGTAGCTTTTTTTTTTTTATTATTGGTGAGAGAATTTCCAAAATCGATGGATTTTCCTGGGGGTGTTCTGATTACTGAACTGGCTCGGAATCGTTTTTTCGAAGGCAATGAGTTATCATCGCTTTCAGATACTAAATTATACGTCGAAACCACAACTTGCAAACCAGTGACCAGCCCGAACCGTAGTCGTTACTCACTCAATCCACCCACGCGAGTTCGAATGATTCCGGCTTTTTCATCTAACAATTAAAAATTAAAAAATTTTCATGTCACGTGGGTAGCTCGATTGAGTAGGTAGCGACTATAATATAACGGTTACAACTTTACAGTCATCGTAATAGTATATTTGTTGAAACGATAATTTCAAAAGTATTTACGAAAACGATTAATTTGTTTTTTTTTTTTAAATTTTGTAGGCCACCTATACAAAAACGGAAGTTATAACCCCCTCAGGGCACCCGGTTTCCGACTTTGGCGATCATCATATTATACAAAGCTGTGCGTCAAAAATTCCAATTCGACAAGACAACGAGAACAATCAGAATCGAGATTCCACCAGGGCTAAAATCAGTCATCGCCGACGTCGCCACGTTTCGAAACGAAAGAAACAGCTCAATATGAGTGCAAACGGGTGGAGTAGGTCTCTGTTTTGGGCGAGTTCGGATTTCGAAGCGCATGAAGACGTTTACGAAACTCGTATTCAACGATAAATTATATTGTTTGTGTTACACTGGGAAATTCGCACTCTTTTCCTCTTTTTCCTAACTCGGGAATACTGTACGAATATTTTTCCGAAGGCTTCCGGAGTCTCGCGCGTAGGTACACGTAGGTCAATCCAACGTATTATTGTGTAGTGTCGACGGGGCTTTTGCGTCTCCTTTACGTGTGTGTGTGGATACCGTTTTTATCGTCGGTTTATGCAAACATGTCTTAAAAAAATTACAATAAATATTCTTATTAAGCGTGCACGTCCTATTAGGACATGTACATACTTTAAAAATTGTTGTTGTCGACGTTGTTCACAGATAGAACTCGAATGAGCGTATTCTTCAGGAAATATGACACACCTGTATTAATAATTATTATTCCCGTTTATTTTTATTGCGTCGACCACATTCTGGAATGTGGCGGACGTGATTTCGAGTTTGTATAATATTTGAATCGATCGCTTTTGCGGTTGGGTATTTCAATATATTAACTTCTGATTCACAGAATCGAATTCACAGAATCGAATTCCAACCTCTTTCCCCACACACACACACACCATGGTTTGCTCGATTCGATACAATATGTGATGAATTGCCGTTACGGAAAACGTAATATTATAATATTCTTTTAAAATATTCGAACCCGCGTGCGGGAAAAAATTCAATATTTTTTGATTCCGTAATTGTTTACTATATAGTACACCTAATTGCTAATATTGTATTAACCAACCAAATTTATTTTAATCAAAATAACTTTTTTACACTATGTTTATCAAACTCGATTTGATTGTTTTATCTTAATTTTTTTTTTTTACCTTAATCGCTTAATTTGTTTTTCATTATTTATTTAACCGAATTTAATTTAACGACACTTTTTGAATTTAATTTTAATAATTTGTATTAATGTTCTTAAATTAATTACTCACTTTACAATGCCATTGTTAAAATCAATATTTTAAATATCAAGAGCACTAAAGAGGTGGTGAGGTGCTATCATTTATGGCGATAAAAAAAAATATATATATTTTTTAAAAGATTTCTAATGAACCGGTTATTTTCTGTAGAATTTTGATTTTTTTAATGGGATGTCAAGAGTTTCGTTTCCGAAAAAATCGCTTGTTTGAAGGCCTACAACTTTTTTTTTTTTTTTCTATTTTCATAAAATGTATTATAATTTATTATGTTTGCGGTTTGTCAAGGGTGTGGTCGTGCTTTGAATCGTAAACTTCTTATCAGTCACCACGTTTTTGGAGAACAGTAGTGGTCAGAGAACATTTTTTTTTTTTTTTGCACTTAACTTGAATAAACATATTTATGTTTTGAAAAAAAATAAAGCAATTTAGAAGAAAAAAATCGGTCGGATTTTAATGCCTGAAAAAATAATCATATTTTATTTTTTCTTCAAATCGACATGTAAAATATTCAACGTATCTACCGAAAATCACTCGAAAATTATTATGTGACACTTGTTTATTACTACTAATTATCATGGTGTGTCAAAATTTCAATTCATTTAGACAACTTTTAGAGGAGTTACAGCAAAAATACAAAAGTGATGTGTATGAAATTCGTATGTATTCGCCGTTTTTGGTACGTAATAATTCGTTCGCAATTACAGGTTGAAAACTAAGAAAATAATTCAAACTCAAAAACGCTGAAACAAAAAATTCTACAGTCTAGGAGTATTCACATCAAAAATCGGAAAACTTTTAGAACGCTAAAAAAAAAAATATCTCTTCGTAAAATAAATTTTATCGGAAAATCTAAAATTTTCTCAGCAACTATGGCTATTAACAGTGAATACTGTAATTATAAGGAATAAATCATAAATTATACATCAACAAACATAAAATAATTCAGAATACATAATGCAAAAGTAGACATTGTAAATAACGTTAGGTAAAATACGTTCGTCTTTAAGGTCATTGACCAGATTTCGACCTATATGTATAATTAAAGTAAAGTATAAAATAAAGTTCACTTGTAGTCTCAAACCTACGTAACTTTACTTTTCTGCTTGGAAGAAAATAATATTTATTTAAAAGGGAGCAACGAGTCGCGATGCGTGTGAGTCATAGTTTTTGAGTAGTGTCGCTGGTTTGGAATGTATGTAGTTAGATATTTTACAATATTAAATTTGTAAACAATGACAAATCATTGTCTAGTAAATTAACGATTCTAACGAACTCTGAAATGAGTAAAATATGCTCTACTTGTATGTTCTATTATGATTAGATGAAAATGTTTGAAATTTTTATCACATTAATTGTTCTTTTTCCGTTGTACGAGTAATTTATACAAAGTTTAATTTATCGGAACATTTTTTTGAACAGTCATTTTTTTTTAAACCAATAAAAAATAACAAAATTTAAAGAAGTTTTTAATGGTTTAAAAAAAAAAAAAAAAATTCAAATCCATTAAAAATATACAATTTAATTAATACAAAAAAAAAAATTTGTTAAGACTGTGTTGAGGTTTCAACATTCAAATATGAAAATAATATGTTTCACTTAACAAGACCAAGATAATGTTTAAAATGTAATGTATTATTTTATTATTATCTACATATTGCTGAATATCGATCGAGTTCGATTCCAATTGTTTTGTAGATTACACTATATCAGTTTTGCCCAAAGTATGTGTTTACACAAATAAATTTCATAACAAATATATCCAAAAATGGAATCGACCAAAACTGTTAATAACACAGTTAATTCAGGTAATTATTTTGTTCTTTCATGGCTGAGTTGGAATTCTAATTTATTTATTTTATTAATTTGTGCGGTTTTATTCCTCAAGTCAAACTATCATACTATATGTGTTTTGTTATATTTTTATTCTTTTTTAAGAAGGGACGTACAGTGTGACGTGTATGGACGTATTGACGTTGATACTGCTGCTGCAGTTTAATTGAGACTATTTTAATTTTTGATCAGTAAGAGCGTACATAATTCTACCAAAAACAAAAAACATTTTAATAATTGATTTAGCAAACAGAAAAATAAATAGATCGATTTTGGAGTAAAATCACCACAAAATACGATCAAAATTGTATCGAATAGTTTGGTTAACGACCAAAAATGTTAAGAATTATCAATAACACGTTTTCCAAATATTTATATTTTTATGTGGATACTGCGTTTCAATTCGACAGAGCAGAACACTAATTTTTCAACCACATTATTTAAAGACCTTTGTCGTTCATAGATTTTCTGTTTTAACTAAGTTTGTGTTTTTCCAATTTTCGTTTTGAAAATGATTCTAGGCTTGTGATTATATTATCAAGAAACGTCAAGTATTAGACATTAGGGAGCGATTAATCATTATTTTAATAGTATAAATGGATTTTTAGTCATGCCAATACGTTTTATTTTTAAAAACATAGTTTTGTTTTTTCCACGATTGTGATTTTTTTGGTATAGGCTACGACCAACACTGATGAGTTGAATGAAAGACAAGTACCTAAACACTGTTTGTACAAGATGAATTTGCAAATAAATAAGTTTTCATAATATTACGGCTGTTTAAAATTGATCAAATATCGTCATAATTTCAATGTTTCAATTATTATTTAATTTTTTAAAAATTAATATTTTCAAAAATTATCTTGTAAAAACTTAGTACAGACGTCATGACGACGAGTTTATAATTGTTTTCATAGTTAAAATCAGATAATCCTATTAGTATTAATTTATAGAACTTCTGAGACCATATTTGCGTCATAAAATTCAGTGTGACGAAGACCCTTAATTTGTCATTACTTTGTATATAATATGAGTATCAACTAGTTACAAAATAAACATTAACATTTCATGACGAATATTAGTTATAATGTGATCACTTAGCAATAATTACGGATAAGAAGCGCTTTTAATATAACCTTCGAGGACTATGTCTAAGGTTTTATATGTTTTTGTAATAATTATAGTGTAATACTGCGTGACGAAATTATAATATTTAAGAAATTATAATCAAATATTCAGAAAACCGGTTCTAAAGATTTTTTAAATTATTTTTAAAAGTAAGTTTTTACACAATGTTTATATATATATTATGTTGTAATGAGCAGCTACAATGTGTAAACGTTTTTATTTGAAAATTTTTTTTGAAAATCTATAGAATAAGTGTTTTGAATATCATTGAATCGAAAACAATTAAAAATTTATAGAAATTGTAGAAAGTAAATAACAAGAATTATAAAATCAAAACTTACTTAATAATATTACTTAACTCAATAATATTGTCATCGATAACTTAATCTTTTTAAACTTACAAGTATTTTCGAGTGAAGAATGAATTGAAAATTGGTAAACATATGAAAATAAATAGTTATTATTAGAGCTCAGATGTAAACGATTAGGTATTTTTTTTTTTTTTTTTTTAGCGCAATCATAAGTGTTTCCAAATTAGAATATTTTGGTCTAAAAGCTTAGGTTTCAAAAATGTTGATTTATTTTGCGTATAGTTATAATTGCATATTTGACATGTTTAAGCGTATTTTAATTACTTCTTTTTACAGATTCACATTTGTTAAAAAAAAAAAAATACACAAAATATTATTTAATATTTTGAATAACTCGATTTTGCAACCCAAAATACGTTTTTATAATTTTTGACAAAGTTGTAGGTCATTTAATTTGAAAATATTAGTAAAATTATCGTAGTTGAATGCAATTCTGATATTTGAAGCATTCGTTTGAATAAGCAGTTTGAACATTGTTCACTTTTATATTTTGTACTATGCTGCGTATCATTTGAAAAAAAAAAAAACAGTTGCGTTAAATAATTTTTTTTTTTTTTTATTGATAATAATATTGTATTTTATTTTTTAATCTTACCATCTTATAGTAACTAAAAATTACCAAGAAATTTGTATAACGTTTTTTTTTTATTATTTTTGTCAATTAAAAATATTGAGTTTTTACTGAGTAGTAAATGATGGAGCATAATTACATATTATATTAGTGTTTACATATTTTATCATTTTTAAAAACGTATTTTGTTGGATTTGTATCGGTCATTTACACCGCCGAACTTAAGTCATTATAATATAATTATTGTTTTAAAAGTAGTTTGAGCGATAACTAAAATATCGAATACAAATAAGTGTTTCTATATATTACACAAAAACATCTATTTTTATCACTCGTAGGTTCCATAAACGCAATCTTACCTTGGTGTTATTAATTGTCCGGCTGTATTATAGGTATTCGGATAATTTAACGTATTTGGCTTCAAACCCGTATAGCAATCTGGAAAACATAGTTTGTTTTATAAATGAGAAATTAGTTACTCAAGTTTTGTTATCAAGGACTATTTTTAATTATATAATTTACTACTATAATTTTGTTAAATTTTAACATGATGTTAGCTTCCGACCGTTGCCAAGAAATACGTACAATAATGCTAATGATTTTACAAGGTGATATTTTTTGCTTTTTCTTTGTCTGAGGTCAACACGTAATAACCGTAAGTTTGATTCACAACGTTGCTCTAAATTTTACGTAGGTGCTACGTACGTATCTACCAGTTTACCATAATAAAAAAATCAATTGATTCCATCGGTATATTTTATTCAAAATAAAATCATCAAAACATAATATTGTGTTCAATATTTTGTGAGTTGTGCGGTCAAAATGAGATAAAAAGTTATATTAAAACGGAATAAAATTATGAGCAGTACAATCAAATTTTAGTCTGGGTGATTTAGATTCTGTGTGTAGCGAACCAATCGGTTTTATCACGATGTGTGTTATATTATTTTATTTTTGACCACTATATGAAATCACAATAACTTTTTCGATAACGCTCCGATCTTTACAATCGGATTCTGGTACCTTTACTTCAGCGCATGATACTTTGAGGAGTCACAGATTTGAGCGTAAGAAATTTAAAAAACTACAATCAAAAACTAAGCGAGAATTGAGGAAAAAACGTTAAAAATTACCGCAAACGTGTTTTTGACATAATCGATTGAATGTTTTGGTCAGAACTTCCAAAATAAAGATCGGAAAAAGCTAAAACTTTCGCGTATCATTGAAATACGTAAGGTCTGATACCGATTTAATGAGATTTCAAACATTTTTGAACTAAGTATACTAAGCACTATGAAATATAGGAAAATTTTGTTTTTTTTTTTGTAATTTTTGTTCGATAAAACATTTAATTTTACAGAAAAAGTTTTGAAAACACCAACATGTAAAACTATATGCTACCAGAAAGTTTCCAAAATCCGTTGTCACAATTATTTTTTTTTAGTCGTTTTAAGTTCAAAAATTTTCGAAAATTGGTCACACCGGTAACTGATTTTTGGTAAAACATTTGGAACTCGCACAAATTCGTTATTTTAGATTTGAAAATATGTTTTGTGAAACAAAATTTGTCATCTGAATCAAAAGATTTTTTTTAAAAAATCCTCCCAGTAATCTGAAAGCGTATGACAAATGTATATTGATAAAACGGTGTACGTATAACGATTGTTGTCCAATTATTACACTTAAATCGTAATAACTCCTCAAATAATGGTGCAAATGGCTTAAAATGTTCACAGGTTATTGAAATTAGTATTCTTTATACGTAGATACAATTTTCGGAATATTTTGACCGTTTTGAGGAAAATTCTAAAATTAGGACACTCCGTGGTATTTAATATTTTTTTATGGGTCATATTTTGGTATTAGTTATAAAATAATTTTCTCGTGATGGTAAAATAATGATTGTAAACAACAGTTATGACGATTTTAACTTGTTTTCACTCTTTCGGATGTTTTAACGCCCCTAATCAAAGACTCTAATAACGCGTTCTATTGTTACGGCACGACTCTCATAGATGAACTGAAATCGCTTAGAATCGTTATTTTCGTAAGCAATTGCTTACAATTACAGTACAAACAATACGACTAAGCGAACCTTCCGGTTACCCATCAAACTATCCGCGCGACCCACAGTGTTTCCGGGTTATTTTTTTTTTTGTAATTTCGCTCGAAATCTGCTCAGATCGATTCCGGGCCGTTACAAAACAAACGAAAACGATCTACAGCGTTATCGGTCACAGCGAATTCGATTGCGAAGATGGACAGATATAATAATAAAAATACGTGTAACCTCCTCTCCACTCGAAAATTCACACAAAAATTCGTCTGCTCTATTTTCGACCTCGGACAGTTTTTTTTTTTTTACACTATAATACGATACCATATTACACATATTTTACAAATTGCACAAAACAAGGAACAACGCATAACAGTAGTGTTACACGTTCAAAATATGCGTTCAACCTACCTTGTAACGTATGCGACGTATGACGTGTTCTCCGGTACGTAACGCGATATTCTCTATGACGTTCGACGTATACCTATAATTATTTAAAAAAAAAAAAAAAAAAACTTAATAATCCGAATAACAAAAATGACCGTGTAAAGATTTTTCGCGCGCAGATTTCGTGACGCAATATTTCGGGATATTCTCGACGGTACAACAACAATAATTATTAAGTTGCTAATCGTCGTCGTACCGGAACAAAACAGACCGCGATGCACGGCGACCGCAACGATTTAAACGAAATTAATACCGACGTATTTATGCGCCACGACCGAATGACGTCTGGATTCGTAATACGAATAATAATATTTCCCCGTGGTGGTTTTCCGAGGCGCGCGTTATAATGAGCAATCTTATTTTTCCACTCCGTTTCGCGTGCTCACCAGACGCGTACCGCACACGAAAAACAGGTAGGTACGAGTACATTAAAATATAATCAACGCGAAAACGGCGTTAAAAAAATATTAGGAAAAAAATTTCGGAAATAAAATCGGTTTACGCGTTTCAAACGTAATAATCGTTACAAATGATGTAACGACGTATCGACCGTGACGATGTTATGAGGTGAGACGTGTGTTTGCAGTGCACTCTGTAAATAACGAGATGTTTTTAGTACGTTCGTACGTCGGGCGCGTTCAGATTTTTTTCGCGCCGATCTTCTAAAACACGATGAATATTATTATTGGTATTATTATTATTATATATTATTATTATTATATAATATTATAATATTATTATTATTATTATTATCACTATAAAACGATATTTTGCCGAAATTTTTGGGCGAAAAATACGCCCCCGTGTACAGTTCGACGCTTAACACAACGTTTCGCATCCCTTAAACGTTGCACGATCGCGCAGACGTTCCGGCTGCAGTGATCGTCTCCTCCCGCAGGTCGGTTCTTCCGATCTGTATTTCATTGTATTTTTATGACGACGAATTTTACGTACTGAACGCGCATATCGGTTTTTTCGACGTTTTCGTTTTTTCTGAAATCCCGTTTTCAGGCGGTAATCGGTCGATCCGTCATATTATTCTCCGTAAGATAAGTATAACGAATAATCGGTAATTTGAGCGAAGGGTTTTTTCTCAAATTTGATACCGATGACTGGAAATGAATGCCCCGAACAAATCGAAAAAATTCGCACTGCGTGAATCACGCATCTACGAAACATGAGAACTTCTACACTTTTGCCGTATTCGTTTGATCCAGTATTGTGATAGGGTGTCGAAACTCGAATTCAAAAACCAACGAACGCGGTTATTTTTCGGTCTCGAGTTCAATTTTTTTTTGGCAATCCGAAAATTGTTCAGATTTATTTACGCGCATAAAACACGTTATTTTATTGTCAAAAAATAAACGCTAGCTCGCCGATCGCTTTCCTATATATAGTTAAAATAACTTTTAAATAGATTTTTTATAACACATACGTAGGTATTTGATACATCGTTGCATTATTCATAAACATGTGCAGACGTTATACTGCAAGCATGGTAGACTTGCATAATACACACACACACACGTGCTTAGACGATCGCTATTTTTTTACATTTTTTACTAAAAACAGTATGATACACTATAATGAAGATACTAGATTATAGGTTGGTTTATATAATAATATAATCGATAATAGTCTCTTAATTAAATAAATAATATTTGTCTAAATTTTTTATCTTGCCCCGGGTGGGATTTAATCATGAATTTATTAATTGATATTATGAATCATTATTAATGAACATTAATCGCGGGCGCTCCTATACCTCTTAAGGATTAATATTCGCGCTCAACTATTGTAACGATTACCCACCCATACTATTATTTTTAAACGTTTAATATTCTTTTTTAAAAAAGTATAAAAAAATATGCCTAAAAAGCGTTGTACATTTTAAACAAGTTTTACTGCGCTGCACAGCATTTGTGTTTATATTAGTACAATATTTCGTAACGATACCAACTTCGACCGCTGGTCACTATTGTAAGTACTATCCGGTTACAATGTAAAATAAAAAATGATTTTTTTCATATAATTACTCTCGAAAATACTCGGTGTTCATTATAACTCGTTGAGAATATATTATAAGTATTTCATAACATTATAACTTGTTAGGATTATGTATTGCACATTAATTTTAGTTGCATATTAATTTGAAACGGGTGAATTTAAACTTCATTTATCACACACACGAAAAAAACAAAAATAACATAATAAAAACGAGTAATGTGTAATTTATACTCAACTTAAACCGTGGTTTTTTTTTTACTGCCAAAAGGACAAGTGTAGCCTGCAGCTAATAAAATCATACGGAGAGAATCGATACAGTGCGGAGGAAAACGTTTCCTGATCAAATACTATTGTTATTGCTCGATGTTTTGAAACATTTAGCAAACGTAAAAAACGTTTACTGCCATCAAATTACCTTTGGGAAAACAAATTCGAAAATTATTACGAAAATTCTCTTTTCCATTTGTTTACGAACACTGCGATTACTAATATTGAACATTTGAAAGGAAAAAAAATTGGCAGAGGTGTCAAGCGTTTACACTGACTACCCCATAAGCACGCGTATGGTTTGTATATGTTCATATTTTCACTCGTCCAAATATAAAGTATTAGGAACTAATTGAAATTTTCACACATTGTTGAATTGGATCGAGCAATTCAAACATAGTGAGAATTTCGACCGCTTACGAACTACAATTATAGAACACTTTAGGCCGTACAATTCTGTGAGCATTAACTGTAACAACCCAATGAGTTCGTTTGGAACCGTAACAAACAACAATTTGTTATTGCTTACAAATTTAATAACAAATATAATGTTATAATAATAACAATAAACGTCAAAAGGTGGTCAATTCGCTCAAAATAGTGATCCACCAGCGAGATGGCTATTTTTCAATTTTAAATTATAATTTATCAGAGTTCATATAGAGATGATATTATTGAGTTTTTTATAAAAAAACACATTTCTCCAACCTTTCACATCACTAGCTGTCGTCGAATGTATTAAAATAAACTGTATTATTCGTCATCGATGTATTATATAAAAAAAAAAAAAACGTTCCAATGAATTTCCTCTAAAAGTTCGTTTCTCTTAGCCGAATCAACAGTGTTATGCATACAATTTCGCCGCATCGGAACGTAAACTCAAAAACCAAAATCAATTTGTCGTTTTATAGTAAACATTAACAATATTCAAGTATGAGTAACAGAAATTTGTTACTGACGATTACTTTAGAGCATAAAGTGTAAAATATGTTTTAAAACAATAATGTTATGTTACGTACAACCGCCTGGCATTTTACGTTCATATACGATATTGAATAAATTATTTGATAATTTCTGTGTCACACGCGATACGTGGGTCAATACGGTTCACGTTAACGCGTGGTCTAGTTTATACAAAAGTGACCGAGCGGAACGACATAATAATTATCTCGACACATACTAATTTGTATCCAAAACTCTACAGTCAACCGATTGTCTAAGCCTTCTGCAGAACGGAACGAGGAACAAAAGGAATGTATATTGTTTGTACAATGATGTTTTTTGGAAAAATTCGAACATTTCACTGGGTACCGTGTGTATAAATAATATTTCAATCCATATTACTTTCCCTTAA
>CM029360.1:13073385-13189459 GCA_017140985.1 Hormaphis cornu | reverse complement strand
GCCTACGATCTAATAATCCGGGCGCAGCTGTCGCTGCAACACCGCCCTCAGGGTAGGATATTGTAGCGTTAAGCTCCAGAGTGAGCTCTAGTCGAAGTTGATAGTGCTCGTGAAAATGTCAGCCTACGATCTAATAATCCGAGCGCAGCTGTCGCTGCAACACCGCCCGCAGGGTAGGATATTGTAGCCTTAAGCTCCAGAGTGAGCTCTAGTCAAAGTTGATAGTGCTCGTGAAAATGTCAGCCTACGATCTAATAATCCGAGCGAAGCTGTCGCTGCAACACCAGCCTCAAGGTAGGATATTGTAGCGTTAAGCTCCAGAGTGAGCTCTAGTCGAAGTTGATAGTGCTCGTGAAAATGTCAGCCTACGATCGCGCACTCCGGTCGAAAGAAACGAAGAACCGTCGTCAAGTCTCAAACGAATTTCGAAACAGACGTTCCGGCACAGACGAGAAGAACGAGAAATACCGCCGACGCGCGCAGCCGATCGATCGTGCGTCATAAAAATAATAACGAATACACGTGGAAAACGTTCGCAAGACCAATTTTTTTTTTTAATTAATTAATTAATCCGCGCTCACCACCGGTTGTGAATGTCCCAAGCACAGGCCAAAACGGCGTTGCTGACGTAATCTCCCGGTATGATGTCGGCCGTTTGTTCGTGATCGGCGCGCATGCATCTCATGAGACCGATCCCGGTCGCGGCCACTACTCCCGTCGGACCATAGAAATTGTTGATCCACCCGGGAACGGGTTCGCTGTCGGTGGCGATAACTGTAATTGTTTTTATGAAAAAAACCACAATTTACGTTGGGCCAAAACTTCAAGTTTTCCGTCTCAAGACTTATTGTTTTTAACAAAACGAGACGAGTTCGTTAACACGGAAGCGCGCGTGAAACTCACTCATGGATGGTCTTATGATACCGCTCGGTATTCCTTTTCCGTGGACCAACAGTTCGTTTTCAGCGATAGCTTTCGTCATGGCGTACGTGTTCGGCCAATCCTTCAACAGCCTATAAAATGTATCGTCGAACCGTGTAAATTAAAGAAAAAAAAAAATCCTTAATCTTCTCAGTTAAAATTAACGTTCAGAAATTTTAAAATAGGTGCCGTTATGTCGTGGGAAATTTAAAAGAAAATTCTGAAAACCGATTTGTCGAATGATGTACTTACGCCTCGTCTAAGAGCGTAATTTTTTTTTTTTTAGGTTCTAAATAGCAAAGAAATACATTGATTTTACAATTTTTGTTTGTTTTTTTTTCAGAAAACAATTTTTAGTGCGATATTGAAATACTACGATTTTTAAGTTAGATAATAAAATAAAAAATGTAATCGGCCCTAGGAGGTACAATGGCTGAAGCATTTTATTTTGAAATTTCGATTTTTCTGAAAATAATAAAGATCCAAAAACCAAAAAAAAAAAAATCGAATGACTTTGCACATTAATAGCAGCAGAGACGGACGATGAAAATTCATGTAAAATTGGAAATTATTTTGACAATTATGGGTTTGTAGATTTTCGCAATTGTTATTGTTTCGTAAAATCTTAAATTTTTAGTTTGGTGTCTTGAAACTTGATTTTTTTTTTTTCGTGTGTGTATAGATCTGTTTTTATTATACTCCGTCGTTTTTGTTTTTGTCATTATGGCGGGATTTCGGCCTGAGTCTTCCGAAAAATGTTAATATACACTTATTGAAATCTTCACAAACTATTGAAACGGATGAAGTTTAACAGTCATAAGTCAATCAAACAATTATTTAAATCATTCCGACTTTTGTTAGAGTGAAAACTTTAAGGTTTGCATAGTTTTTGTTAGGATTTTTTTAGGAAAATTTTTTTTTTTTCATATTTAAGACTCAAAGCGTTAACGCAACCTTCGAAGTACTTTCTATACATTTAGAAAATCGGTTAATGTTTTTACTTATTTTTTTTTTTTGGCACTCTTATTCATCAATCATCATTATTATCTATTGTTCTTTTTTTTCTTATTTTTTTTTTTTTTTTTTTTTTTGATTCATTCAAAGCAATCGACAATATCTGTTACGCCGTCATAGAAAAAAATTCTAATTAATTTTGACTATTTTTGAGCGGATCATAAAGCGTTAAAAATTAAAAATTGTTGAGGCTCGCTGAGCTCCATGAGAATAGTAATAATTTTCGTATTAATGAAACGTTAAACTACACCTTCCGCGCCAGTGATCCACCCAAAGCTGCGACCTACTCGCGAGCAAAGCGATGCAAGAACCAACTTTTTACTGGTTTACCTGCAGTACTGTGACAAAAGTGTATATTATATTGGTATCCGTTTATGTGAGACTTACGCAGGAGTTATACCGGTGATATAGTCGTCGTCGAGGCTGCTAATGACTTTTGATAAATTTTCTCCGTTTAGGGGTGGTGTGTAGAACACCTCGTCCAACACTTTTCTTCCGGCACAGTTCGAATAAGCGGTCGAAATGTGAACGAAAGACTAAAAAATTTACGTACATTACTCTCACAAGCGTGTCTCAATACGTGCAGGACAAATTTACTTTTAAATTTTTTATCTCTTTGCTCAGTTCCAGCAAATCTCGCAGAGCGATGATGTTGATGTTGACCGCCAATCGCAAGTGTTCGTCGAACCTCACCGTAGCAGCGGAATGTATAACTATGTTGATCTAACGCGCAAAAAAAAAAAAACACATTTTAGTAAACAATGCGTAACACACCGAAAACAAAAAATCAACAAAGATCCGACAGTCAAACACAGCTCTCGGTGTTTCCGTACGTGTATCATACGTCTGTTAATGTGTAAACGTAATTACTTCGTTTTTGAGAATTTCCTGATACTGTTCGGCGATTCCCAAGTTTGGTAATGAACAATCGCCAATAACTGCCGATATCTTCTCTAAATAGTTAGGTTGTTCTTTTTTCATCAACTCAAATACCTGAATACATAAGCAGGTGATAATGTCAGAATTAACTGGAATAATTGGTACTAACAGTAAAAAATATATTTAATATAACGTACATCATTAGCCTAAAACCGTTCACACTAATTATTATAACCTAAACACTGTAAATACGAGGGTATCTAAAATCGTCATAAAAGCATGGTAAGGACAAAATGTACTCAGTGTGATGCACCAAATTTCTTACTTCTCGCTATAAACAATTTAGTTAAGTAAAAAAAAATGTTGAAAAAAATCTCAGAGATTTATACAAATGATTGCGATACTTGGGACTTTTCGTTTAACCCAC
Organism: Hormaphis cornu; assembly: GCA_017140985.1. Lineage (NCBI taxonomy): Eukaryota > Metazoa > Arthropoda > Insecta > Hemiptera > Hormaphididae > Hormaphis > Hormaphis cornu. Next base: position 13,186,218 of record CM029360.1, on the reverse strand, counting down.
GCTATGTTTCACGAAAATCCAACGCTAACAACTGCGGCAGAGAGAAAAATCGAGAGATAAAGGTCCAATCAATATAGAAATCGCATTTTTTTCCTACATTAATAATACGATTTTAAGGTTGACGAATTCGGTAGTTTGTCATGTTTCCTTCGATGGGTTCGACTCTCAAAAGCCCCCCCTTCATTCGCCAATGTTTAAACGCGATCCGTGTGAATTCTTTAGAATCGTTAATTTGACGTTTAGTAATTACACTGTTTGCTTACAGCGTGTAGATACGCTAATTCGGTTCATTGAAAATGCGTATTACGCATTGTTTGCATCTAAAATATTGTATTTAACGAACACTTATAATTTAATTTAGGTCTTTCGAAAAGAAAGTGTCCGAATTTTCGGAATTTTTACCATCTGAACGTATGAATACTTTAAATCGCATAAATTATATCCATCAATAGTGACACAATCGAAAAAACAGTGTTTCATACTGATGTTATACTTGTTCTTAGCTACGCGAAACGTTAAAATTCAAAAATTATTATCATAGGAAAACAATAAAGCGTGTACAGATTTAATTTTCAAAAATGAACGATGCGAGCAAAACAATATAATATTGAAATTAGTTGTTGTAAAACAAAACGATCAATAACACCACATATGTTTTAAAAAATATACAAATTTACGTACTGGGTCATTGAATAAGTCTTTGAATCGTTCTTCCGTTGTTTTTCCTTTCTTCTCTCTGATCAAAATATAAATTTTCTTCACGCCCGAACAAGTTCTGAAACACAAATTAAACGATGTTGAATAATATTATACAGACGTTTTATGCTTCTTAGTAGTGAGAGATTAAAAAGAATAAGTTTCAATATATTGTATGCAGAAAACCAAAAATACGTTTACGGTGCATATTTCTTTCGTTTTCTATGAGTGTTGAAAATGTTCAATAAGACTATAACAACGCATTCTTGCGCTTAAAATGAGAATGCAGAACTAACCAGAAAAAAAAAAATATATTTCAGAAATAAGTGACTGAGAAAATTTAAAATAAATCGGCGTACTAACAAAATGTATTCTCATAATAGTCATTATTAAAAATGTTGAATTTAATATTTGAAGATTCTGCTCGTGGTCTTTTTCCCAATATTTTTTTTGTAGAAACACCTACTGTGATGTACCTTTTTTTTTTTTTACTTTTGTGGGAATTTTCCGAATTCATATTATGATATCACATCATATAGAATACTATGAATTCCAGTTTGTCGCTGTAACAATAGTGTACACAAATTTAATTCATTAAATCGCTGATAATAATTCCTCGGTTCCAAATTTCGGATTCATAGGTAAGTAATAATATTATTATTTTTTTTTTTTTTCTAGATTATAATAGGTACACATTTTATTAGCAATGAAACGTGAAATGTTTTATATTTAGTTCTCGTAAGATCCTAACGACCAACAGAACGATCGTGGTGTAAATTTGTTCGTAAAATATATAAAATTGTGCGCACTACCTTATCAACTTCTCCAGTATTAAATTGCCCATAAATCCTGTAGCGCCCGTCAAAAACACCGTCGTGCCGTTGTAAAACTGTTGGATTTCTGATAATTCATTTTCACGTCGAAACGCACTGCAGTCTGAATCGATTACGTTGTTACTGTTGTTCACTACTTTAGCAGTCATCCTGAAAACATTGAATAATGGTAATAATGTTTGTTCGACTGGGATACAAATGAAAAAACATACAATGTAAAAATATTCAAGCTCAAGGTAATTTATTCACACAATTTTCCATATCATTAATGTTTGAAATATTTTACTCAGTGTTGAAATATTTCATCGTTAAATCTTGGTTTTTTTTTTTTAATAATTCCTAATATGCAAACACGAAACGCGGTTTGCCCCAATTCATCAAAAAGAAATTAGTACTTAATGTAATTACGTTATTGTTTTAAAATATTGTTCATTATTAATAGGTTGTTTTAAGTTTTTTTTTTTTTTAATTTAAAGTACAAGTTGTGTGTTACTAGTTCCATTAACTTTAAACCAAATTGTTTGTACCTTTTATTTTTTATATATTTTTATGGAATTTAAAAGTTTCGTATAAAAATGTTGTCAACCCGAGATGGTACGTCTCAATTTGAAGCGTTTTTCAATTTGGGTACTATTTTTGAAATAATGATCCGAAATCCTGCAAACTTTCGCAGCAGGTACCTATAATTTTGTAAAACCTATAATTTGCAATTCAGAATCTCTAAGCCTTAGTACGATCTAAACATTATATAAATTTTTTATACTAAGACGAGAAATTTCAAAAGTCAAAAAATTCATTATGAACGTTTTTATATTGAAATATAAATATAATATAATGTTCCCATACATTTTTTTTTTGGAAATGACTCTTTTAAAAATTAATCGATTAATACAAATTCATTTATACGGATGAATGAAGTTCGGTCGTGATAAAAATTTCAAAAAAATTCTATCTCTTTACGAAATCAATTGAAATTTACAATTTATCGTGTATTCAACTCTCGGTTCGATCATTATAATAGATAATATTTAATTCAAATTTTTAACCCGCCCAAACAAGTGACCAATTTCGTGTATGATGACCGGTGTATCATTTTTTTTTTTTTTTTTATTTATTACATATTTCGGTCATTTGAAATATTTCAAAATTGTATATTTCATAAACGCATTTTCAAACGCAACGTTTAGTTATAATATTACGGTTCTTACCTATTACTATTGTAGAGACATTTTTCAACATAATTTCTTGTAAAAATTCGTTACGAAATTTTGATTTGTTTTTTTTTTTAACTCGTTTCATTCCCATAAAAATATATCACCGTAGACGTTTAACCGCCAGGTTAATGGTGTTTCCGAAAAAATACACTTTTGAATCCTGTGTGTTGGAAAGTTTCAGTACTCGAGTGAAACGTACTGACGAGTCGGAACGAGGAACACGATTAATAGGTATCGTACGAGTTACAAACACGACATTTGAACGCTATAATAACAATACCACTTTATGAGAAACGTTGAAGGAAAACTGGGCGTACTTGCAGTCGATAACTCGTTGTACGCACACGGAGACGATACGTTTTGTTGAGTTCTCACCCATGAAAATATTGCTATCGATACAATTTACGTTCGATTACGTCTTACGTAACAAATCCGATAGGATAAATCTTAAGTAAAGTATAAAATTATCGTAAACATTGTAGGTTTTCGACAGGGTAAAACAATATTATCGGCACCCACTGACCGTTGTCGGACGACGAGGGTTGAAAGTGGTCAATTGAAAATACGACAATGATCGTTAAACAAACGCTTACGACCAAATCGTAGACCGATTATTTTTTCAAAAACGTACCTACCTTTACGTACCTACTACCTGACATTGTTCTTATTTCTGAACACGTGTCCGCCCGTATTTAATGATTTAAAATTTCCCAAAAAAGTAGGTAGATTTTTTTTCGTTTTATGGTATTTTCAATGCATAATAATAATTGTAATTATCGAGAGAAAAGACATTTTTTTAATCGTTATACGAAATTATTATAGTTATTTACTAACCGTCCCGACCCGGCGTTGCCCGTCTATTGTTTCCTAACTATTTCCCACCAAATATTTCGACTTTCGACGATATTTTTGTTTGAAACTACCCTTAGGTATGGAATTTTGGAGTATAAAGTAGACTGTGTCCCTTCTCGTAACGTAAATATTAGTGTATTGTAACAATTTCATCAAAATCAGTTTAGCGGATTTGGGGCGAATGCGTAACGGACGGACAGAGTTACTTTCGCAATTGAAATATTAGTAAGTAGGGATTTGATTGAATAAATCTTTAGTACACATAATTTTGTACAGTTTATCGTTTAACTAATTTAGTTAATACAAATTTCCAGGAGTTCAGCACGCTCGCACGATGGGCTTTCTTAACTTGTTATCATATCGTATTAAAATCGTGTATCTGCATAATATAGAATGGACTATTTTGAATTTTCAGTGATAACGAATGTTTTATTTGACCAAGTTGTGTGAAAAATATTTAACAATAATATTATGGTTTTAAATGGTAGAAAAACAATATTTCATACTACTTATTTTTTAATAACACACTCCAAAATCTATACTACGCATACGCATTCATAAATACATAGTTGAACACTTTTTTTTTTGTGAACAGTTGATTCAAGTTTTTTCTTTTTAATAGTCATTAGAAGACGGTACGATTACTTTGAAGTTTTAATGGAAATATTTCGCGAAAAACAAAATTCCTCCTTTAACTGGTTATTCTAACCAATCTTTCCAGTTTTGTTTTTTAATATTATTATTTAATGTTCCGATAAAAATAGAATTGTATGAATTTATTTTAAGTGGTATATTTATTTCATTCAATATCTAACACATTGTTTGGGTCTATTAATTATAGTAACAATATTTAAAATTACCATCGGTTATACTTTCATGTAACCGTATACCTACTATGTTGGTGTCTAGCGGAGAGAAAAATACTGAACATTAGATGGTGAGCATAACGAAAAAACAAATGGCTTTGTAAAGACTCGTGTTTTCCATTTCTGAGCGTAGCGGAGAGGTTTTTGGTTTTATAATGATGGATGTAATGGTTTTGTTTTAGTTTTTGTATTTTTTTACCATTTATAGCTCTAAGAAATATTTTCCAGTAGCCCTAGGAATATCGTCCCCCTCGACTTTTTCAAATTACTCATGTAACAGGTACGGACATACTTACTATCAAAATGTTTTTAAAGAAATCAAACTTGTTTGATCAAAACTTCCAAAATGAAAATTGAAAATACCTGAAATTTTCACTCACTAATCTGTTATAGCTTTCGAGATATTTTAAAAAGTTTTAAGCTTTATAAAAAGCTTTGAAAACCAAAAAAAAAAATGTTGTATTCCATAACAACTTAATTCTATTCTATTGTATGAACCATAGTGAATTTTACACGATACGTGTTTTTACCATAGCCGATTATGTTGTTTTGTTGGAATTCTAAAATAATCATTAAAAATACCAACATTTTTTACACATTATTTAACTATATATTACATTATTTAATTTTTATTAATTACATACATACAGTTGAGGTTTTAAAAATTCAACTTGTTTTGACTACACTTATGAGCTAATATAGAACACTGAAACGTTTAATCTTTCATAATTTCTTTTACGTTTATGACCAATAAAAACATAACGTTTTTGTAAACATATTTGAAATTTCAATGTAAGCAATTAAGCACCACACATCTTTCGCTTTAGTAGAAAAATATCGAAAATCTCTAGATACACTTTGTCGTAGTGATTTAAAATATGAAAACTATCAATATTCGGTCATATTGTTGATTCGTAAAATAATAATTGTATTATTTAAAATCTACAGAATTTAATGTTGTGCCAAGTATACAATATGTTACAATCTAAAACCAAAAATTCAGTTTTTCATCGTTTCTATTCGTATTATTTGTAGATTCATTTGAAATCGTAACAACAGAAGTGTATTTTTTACTCGCACAAAGACGCATCAACATATTTCATTGAAGTAAATCGTGCTCCACTCAGAATTATTATTTCAAATGTTAAGTTATTTATCGTGGCACTCGTGAATATAAAAACGCGTCACTCCCCAATACATTACAGCGAATCCCTCAAATCGAGACCTCTCGCACTACTTTTTGAAGATGATCAAAAAAAAAAAATCATTTACATTTTGTTTCGAGTAATATTTAATTTTATTTACAGGCGACACGATTATGATTTTTCATAACATCGTTGTATTGATTATTGATTCAAATTATCAAACTCAAAAGTAAATTATCCCAAGTTTAATTATCAGCTTTTAATATTATGTTGTTTGTTTAAAAAAAAATGTAGGTAATTTTTAATTTAATTTTTTTTTTTTTTTTTCTTTGGGCGGAAATGATGATATACCTACGCGATATACTATCTTGACCTCCGAGTGAGTCATCTAACCCCGACAGGCTTTTAATTTACATTCACGCATAAATTATTGTAGTTGAACAACAATATTGCACATTATCTTACCTACTATTAATATTTTGTAGCATCAATAAACTTATGTAGGTATAATAACTTGTAGGTGCCCAGGTATGTAGGAAATACAAAGTTTATTATACGCATCGATTCGTACAAATATAGTTAATGTTTAAAAGTGATTGAATAATCTAAGAAGAAACTTTTTAACACCTGCGAATAAAATATTTTACTGTAATAGTTCAATTTTATAATGCATTGAACCCGATGTACGGTGTAATGACCGCCCAAGTGTATCTATTATATCTAGAACTACAATAATATGCAAATGACGTTTTTTTAGAACATGGCCAAAAGAAAACTGTTAATATTCGCATTTTCTCAAGGAATCGTGTATAATACTTAATATGTAAATAACATATATATATATACAGTAATATAGAATTGTTAATCTCTTAGAAAACAATACTATTACATATATCACACTGGGAAAAAAATTTACTCAACACTTGATGTTTATTTTCGCATAAAACGCATAATTTAAATTATGTTTCTTTTTCGTGATTTTAATAGAAAACTATTCTAAAGAAAAAAAAAAAAAATTGCTCAGATAGATACTACACAATAGACGGTGACACACATTATTGAATAAATGACTGAATCAAACAGTAAATAGCGAGCTTGAGTACAAACTAAATTACATATTATAATTTAATAAAATTAACGTGAATTGTTTTATTCATGTTTTAGATAAAATGAAAATAAATATAGGGTTTTAAAGGCAGTAGTTATAGTATATGACGGTGGCATTTTAGACGTATAATTCATCAATCATTTAAATATTTTGGTTCGGCATAAATGTTTAGTATAAATGATAATATTTTCATGTTTAAAACATCTTAATTTTTTCATTGTTTGAACGATGTCAGACTCGTTACAATACATTTTAAATTCATAATTCTAAACTTCAGTCGAAACGATGTGTAATGAAAAAATTTTTTGTATCTATAAAAATATTGTAAAAAGAAACAATTTTAACTTTGATCAGGGATTTCAAAGTTTAAATGTTTCGAAAACAGAAATAATGGTGAAACATTTTTGAAAATATGTATGCGTATTACTTATTACCCAAGGAAAAATTCTTAAAAATGTAGTACAATCACCCTCAACTCTCACTGGGCTTTATTTTGAGTAATTTTTTCCATGATATTTTCGAAATCTAATACATTCAATCTACAACCAACTACATACTAATACTATGATTTTTTTTTTTTTAATGGACCTCAAAACGCAAGAAATCCTTTTCTAGATAACACTTTGCAAACAAGGCTCTGCTATGACTCCAAAAAAATTCACAATAGATTTAAAAACAAAGTAAATTTTATAAAATGGTAGTTAACTTCATAATAAATAATTCGGCCATTGTAATTAATACTTTTTACATACGTATAGTGTTATTCCATTGATAGATAAAAAGTTGAATTTCGAAATGAAAAAATAAAAGTATAGGTATTAGGTACTGGTAAAATATATTGGAACAAAGGTTTTAACGAAAGAATCTTGTACAACTTTAGATACGGAAACTTCGAGAAAACTTATACTTCGTTGGTTTAATTTCGTTCGGTATACGTTTCTCGATTTGGACGAAAACTTATATTAAGTGCCAAATCCCCAATGTCGTCCTTTAAACGAAAATAGCAAATTTGCCTAATATAAAAAATAAAATATAATTATAAATACCTGGAAAACTTTTTGATTATATTTTCTCAATTTTCGATAAAAATGAAAAACTCGCTATTCGAACGTCGATAACATTAAACGGGACAAAATATCGTGTTGATTCGTAAAAACAGCAATCTACCATGTACGAGACAAACTGTGTGTGGTCAAGAAATAAACAGATATGATTTTCCCGAAAAATTAATTCAAAAATATAAAAACCAACGTTCGAGAAACGTGCGTTCAAACCAGTAGTTTTTGCCGAACTGACGGCGTGACGTGCCATGATACCTGTATTTAAGCTTTGTGATCGTCGCGACTGTTTAAGGTCACCCGACGCGTTTGTTGGTGAACGCGTTTGCTCCTATACTATCTTTAAAACCGCAAAGACACAAATTCCATCTTACAACAACAAGTTCTTTTATTTCTTACACCTTATTTCTTCCATATAACACAATAATAATAATAACAATTGCGATAAATTAAAGATTCACTTCCGAGAGAGGCAAATAGCGACAGCTGTACAGACAATTAAGAAATCGTCAAGTATTTTAAATCATTAGTTTGGAGGCTATGACCAAAAAATTAAAACCGCGTGTTCTTTTTTAGCTGTCTACCGATTTTATCTCCTACTTTTTGTTTTTTAACGATAAATTTTTAAATTTCCAACCCTTCGAAAAACATGTTTGCATATATTACCATGTCGACCAATACCGAAAAGTGCGTATAAGTGTAACGAAATTTTAAAGAAGTTATCGTGGTTTCGAGAAAAATAAAAAATAAGTCAAATTTTTCATGACATTCATATTCTTATGAAAATCACACATTTACGTTAGATTAATAAGCAGCACGACGAGGCACAAAACAACCTAGATATAATGTATACATAGGCAATCTTAACCGACCGAGGTAAAATCTTCGACTCTCCGTAAGAACATTGTAAGCTGTTGAAACATTTATAGCCTTAAATCAAAAACAGACATTTTATGTTGTCCAAGACTAAGAAACTAGCAATTATAAATAGATAAATAACTATTTTAATTACAAATGTGAAGGACGCGGCTTGTGCAAGAGCTCATGACAAACTACACTGGAAAACAAAAAATGTTTGTCAGTTCTAAGTTATCTTAAGCCCACTATCGATAGTTTTCAATTGAAACCGGGTGTAGTTTAAATAAATTACAGTATACTCAATAATTATACCTAGTACTGCTTTGTTTTTTATTTAAAAATAGCAATTTTTTTTTATAAATCAACACACCTAGGTACACACAAACATAAAAATCAATATTGCGTATAATTTTGCGATAGAATCGAGTTAAATTTTTGTAAATAAATCGAGTGATTCGCTGAAACCAAATAAAACCAGAAATGAAACGTACGCCTTGGGCATATACACGTAACAAGTATCAAAATATTCTAATCTATTTACGGACACGAACGAGAATATTTCGACTGCCCACATAAACCAAATAATGTTCAAAACTAAATATAGTAAAATGAATATTGTAATGGTTCGAATACTTGAACTTTTACACCTCGACGTCTTGCCCAAATCAGTAGCTAAAAAAATAAAAAATACTTAAAGACGTATAGAAATATTTATAAATTAATTATTATATTATAGAGACTCGTAAATACTCTGCGTTTTTACGGGCTTTATACATGTCCGGTTTGCTATGCGTAATACGTTGAGAGGAGTGATATTAATTACTAAAAAAGTCTTAACAAATTAAAAAGACATTTTTTGGAATTATAAAATAAGACAGATGAATTTATTAAATTATACCAAATTATTCTGAACATTTTACGAGATTTCCACTGGTAATTTATTTCTCATCCTCTTCGTTTAACTGTTATAAATAACTTAATAGAATTAAATGTACACTAGTATAGCATACATTATAAGTAAATATGATGTGCTTACTAATCATAAATAATTTTATACATATTTTGCGAGGATTAATTGAAAACTCACCATTTGTAATCTTAGACTATAGCAATGGTTTAATTTTACAAAATCGTTTTGGTTTTTTTTTTGTAAAAACAACATTCAGAATAGTAAAAATGATTTGATTTTTTCAAAAATACTTGCTGAAATTTAAATAGTGGACATAAATGATAAGAATTTTATTAAAAACAGGCAGTTTTTTTCAATTTCCTTTATTTACAATGTATTATACACAACATTTGTTTGTTCTATATTATAATATAACTATGTACTAACTATCGTACTATATATATATAGGGTTTTTGTACATTTTTAAAAGTTATACTTTTATACTACTATAAGCGACGAAAAGGGCTCTACACTGACGATAGAATAGGACTTGAATATTTTTTTTTTTATTACGAAATCAATAACAACATGATTTTGAGTTGATAATTGCAAAACAAATAATCGAATTCGGTGATGATCTAATTTTCGTTGTTTTCAGCAGATAATTCAAAAAATAATCGGAATGTCAAAAAATTTTTCAAATAAAATATTATATTATTTAAAAACCAAAACTTTTTTGTGGTATTCAGAGTAAAGATTGGAGTTACCTGCTACCCGTAAAAGTGAATACAATTCGTTTAGTGTACCTACCTGTTTAAAAAATATTCAAAAATAATTTTATAAAGAATCAATACACACCAAATATTTATACATTTCTAACCAACTCATAAAATGTTGATTGATTTATTTCTATGATCTAACGGTAATAATAACAAAATATTTAAAAAATTGTTTTGATAGACAAGTGTTTCATTGTGTTTAAAAAAAAAATATTATAGTTTTAGAAGGGGCGCTAGTATGAGAAGCCCCGGCCCTATTGAAATGGTCACGGGAGCGGCAAGTCCCACGGGATGGACATAATATTGGTTATGTTCATCCCTCATTCAAGTACCCCTGCGGGCAAGTCTTGTAATACGTTAAAGACTTAGAATTGTTTCATGTTTATAAGCACCGTACGTTAACAGACATTTAGATTTTGTATTTAGTTCTGATTTCTCCAATAAACATGCCAAACGATAAGATAATTTTGTTTGACCGATTTTTTTATGTTCTGGAAGGAAATAGGTTTTATTGTTATGTTTTTTCTATTCAATCATTAGAATGGCAAAAGTTCATGGATTTTTTTTTTTTTTTAAGCACCGATTAGTGATCAAAACTATTGTGCATTACGGTACTTAACAATACGTCTTTTGATAACTCGCGTTTTTGTTTTCCAGTTACAATCCACGAGAGCAATAGGGCTTAATAAAGACTGCAGAAATTCAACACAAACACAGCTCGTCTAATAATGTATCATTCGTGAAAAGTGAATTGAAACTTTCGCATAATATAATGTTTAAGTATAAGAAATTCAAGTGAGTGTGATACGAATATCAAACGATGTTGACAAATTTTTATCTACGTTTTGGGCTTTGAAATTTTAGAAATTATAAAAATATTTGAATTTCGTTTAATTTAACCATTAGTTTTCTGTTTTACGACATAAAACATCAACACAAAATAAACACCGTGGTATCTTCCTAGATTCTATAGTGTTAAAAGTCTTTAAAAATCGTTTGTAATTTTAGACGTTTATGCATCGAAAATTAGGCGACATAGTAATGGGTTGATCTTTTCTTCGAATAACTGAACCTCTCCCCCCGATATTTTCAATGTTTATAATTATTGATTTATCGCTATTCTTCAATTGAATGTAATACGTTTAAACCCTCAATTACCCACCACCATTTCAAAAGTAGAAATCGTATGTTCGCCCAAATCACTGCTCCCGATAATTAATTAGATGGATTAAGTAAAAATGCTTATACTGAAACAGAGGTGAACGATTCAATGCAGGTGGAAATCTAAGTTGTCTGAACGAATGGTTGTAAGATTTACGTCAAAGTCAACAGCAAGTATTAAAAACGTATATATATATATAAAGTTATCAAAATGGATAAATATAAAACAAAGTTCCCATTCTATTCGATCTAGTTTTAAAAGATGATACCTACATTTTACTTTTTAGTAAATTTTAAATATTGTTATAAATAAGAAAAAAATTGAGTATAACAAAAATCCGTAGAAAACCGCGTTGAATGTATAATACAAGGCCATCACTCTGAAAAAAAAAAAAAAAAAAACACCCTAAAATAATTTTGAAATTTTATAAAAACATATATTGTATTGTAATATTTTACTGTCGATGCCGTTTTTCCCTTGCTGTTGATTTTTCTTGTTCATTAAATATATACCGTATGGTACCATTGATGTTATTTAAAGCATAAACATCAAAATTCATGTCAGACAGATCCATATTGAACAACGTTTTGTCCTTGGTACTCTGTGACGACAAAAGTGCCTTTACGTTTTCACTGACAAAATTGATGGGTGTAACGCCAAAATATTTCATTTTTCTTTGCATTACATTTAGTGTTTTATAGAGTTTAACATACCTAAACAGAAAAATTGTTATCTTCGCAAATTTTTTTTAACAATGGTATACTACCATAAAAAAAAAAATTGTATTTGAAAGATATTTAATATATTAAATTCAAAAGTATTTTGAGCACGGCAATACAAATTATTTTAAATATAAAATATAAAATAATTATTATTTTTAAATCTTAATACTTGGTTTCGTTTCTTGCTTAGCAATCAATAATTCGTCTTTGAAATACAAAATAATTACTTATAATGTAGCTAATCAATTATCAACAGTAATGTTAATTTTAAACTAGAACCAATTCCACAGTTTACGTATATAATATGTGACTTTGCGATTGTTTTGAATGCAAATATTTTATTACTTTGGTTTTGCGCCCGAAATCCATAAATAAAAATCGGCCAAAGATGCTGGTGCATAATGAAATAAACAACTAAGAATGGTGAACAATACATTCGAAGACGTCAAGAACACGCTTGGTTTCCACACCTAAATTCAAATTATTTTTTATCCTTCAACCGTTGTACACAATATTACTGTATATCATAATATTTATTAACATTAAAATATATTATTACAATGTGTATAATAACTACCATATGTATCGATTTCAATTTGCTTTCTTTTACCGCGTTGATAATACTTTCAGAAATATTTCTATACGTCAAAGGTGGTGCAAAATTACTCGGTACATAATTAAAAACCGGAATCGATAGCTCTGAACTGAAAGTTATAAACAATAATAATGATCAAGTTTCACAAAATGGAACACAAACAATACTGTTAATATTGTTAAAAATCATGAATGCAATAATTAGTCTATTGTGTGTATGAAATAGAAAAGAAATAATAGAATGAAGGAAAGAAAGGAGTTTAATTCGACGTCGGGTAGGTATAGTTGTTTGGCGTTTTTAGAGTGGTTCAGTGGTGGACAAGCCAATGTTTCGGAGGTTGTAGTCTAAACTTATTATTTAATATTTGAAAGCAATGATAAATAGTTGAATTAAAAAAAAAAAAATTCTAAGCGAGCTCGGTTATCTATACGTCCTAGGAAAAAAACAAATTTAACAAAAAATATCAGCAATCAAATTAAAACTAATAAATAAGTAAGTACTTATACTACCTAAATTATACAACTTTTTTGGGTACGAATTTATAACATGAAAATAGTATGTACCTGTTTATTAAACGCACCACGCAAAAACTACCAATCGTTTGATACTTAAACAATTTCAAACAATTCGTATTCATTTGTGTTAAAATTTTAATTTATGCAAACACTGATAAATGAGCTATTAGTTATTACTTTTATTCTAAAAACAATAAAATGACCCACTACTTTTTGAGTTGAAACCCGTAAACTGTAAAAAAAATTGCGAATTTTGAAGAATTTTACGGCTAAAAATTATAATTAAAAAATTGGCGATAAAGTTTTCGTATGGAAGGAATGCTCCAATTTTCAAAATCAATACATCTTTTAAAAAGGTCTATGAACTCTTGTGGTACTTTTATTGAAACTTTGCTTTCTTTTAGAATTTTGTCCCTATACCCCAAAAAATATCGAGAATTTTACGTAAAGAATTTTGAAACGTTCAGGTTTGTAATGACGTTTTTGAGTAGAAGGAGTGCTCCAATCGTTACGTTGAACAGCGCATAAAAGTTGGGCTTCATATGTTGTTTTATTTTAAGCATTTTTTGATATTTTGATTTTCTTCTGAGTTATGTACCAATAACGTTTTTAAACTTCTATGTGGGTACTAAATAAATTTGATACGCTATAAAAGATTGAAAAAAGTTTTGCCAGGTATCTTTTAATTTTTTAATAGTATTCTTGGTAAATTTTTTTTTTTTATTTCGTTACCAGGGCACGTATACTAGATAACTGAGCTAGCTCGGCACTTTTTTTTCAAAGTCAAGGATTCACATCATTCCTTTCTGACATTAAACAATACGTTTAAAAACCACGACCTCCGAATCCAATTACCAATTTACCGTGGTTTAGAAGCGTGCCAAGCCGAGGTAATAATCATGTTCGCCACTTTATCGGCTGGTTCGTATTCGACAGGCAAATCGGGGTCGACGTACAACACGTGTACAGCTCCTAGGCCGATACCGATACATATACCAGGAACACTTTTAAAGTTTGTCGCCCATCCAGATATTGGTTCGTCTTGCGTAAAACACACTGTGTTACAAACAAACAAACAAAATAAAAAATTACTCTCGCTTACGACCCAGAACGAATCGTGAATTTAAAAATAATACACAATGTTCTCATTATATTTTACGGTGACAACTCATAAACAACAAAATGCAGTTGAATCTTAAAATTTGTAAACGGAAATGCTCATACACACCCGTTTCGTTCGTCTACCTATTCCGAACCATCTGTTTATATTGGTGTATCACTGTCCTACGTGCATTAAGTATCATAAAAAATTATACAAAAAAAACAACTATAACACAATCTTAAATTTAAAAAAAATAATTTATAAAATATTGTCACGTGTGGCACACTTTATACGACTCTTGCTTTTTACAGCATATTGTTTATAAAAAACAATTTGGACCATTATCGTGGTAATGAAACAAACGATTAGCGACAAATTTCATGGTCAAACGTGAAATTAAAAATAATTTTTATATTTACTTACTATAATGTTAATCTCTCTTTTTTTTTATTTATATATATTTTTTTTTTTATGGTCAACGCACGTTTGCCTTGAAGAAATAAGTTTAAATGATTTGATAATTCAAATTAACACTGATAATTGGACTACAAACAAAAAAATTTTTGATTAATTTTCATTGAAAAGACCAAAAACTTGTTCCGTAATTTATTTTTACCAGTCATTTATTGATTTATTAATATTGGAGTGAGTTCTCTACGAAATTCAACAGTTTGTCCCAGAAGGTACGAACGATTCGTTTTGTAAATAGGAACTTATATTATAATTTAAAATAATACGTTTAATTGTATGAAAATGGTTTTGTAAGAACATTATTGTCAAACGATAAAACGTCATGTATTCGATCTTTGTTTCTAACTTAACTGTTTAAAAAAAAAAAAAAAAAGGAAATATTCATCCATAAATATTATATATATATATATATATATATATATCTTTTTATATATATCATATTTCTTCTGTACGTGCTCACACTCCTCCTAAACGGCTGAACTGATTTTTATGAAAATATTTTGTGCGTGCGATTAAGTTGATTCGAGAATGATTTAGATTCACAATTTGATCCAAAATTCCACCCCTAATAGTTGTCTCAAACCCAAATTTTGTCAAAAACACGAAATCGTGCTGTTAAGGTTGTTACGTGGAATAAAAAATTTTAGTTGTTTCCTTACCCGCTAAGAAATTATTTTTCAAAATTCAACCCCTATGGATGACAAAAGCGTTTTTTTTAAGGATTTATTTTGTTAAACGTTATAATTGTACACACTTTATAATAAAAATTATGAACGGTGTTTTACCGCATTTGCCAAAATTTAACTCTTAAGAGAAATATATATAAGGGATAATAATAAGGGGATAATAAGGGGAAAACGGAAGAAACCGTAAATATGAAAAAACAGTTTTTTCGGTAGGGTTTTTTAGAAACTTAGCGTTAGCATATAGGTACATGATCTGTAATACAATTAGTAATGAAATATTTTTCATTGCAATTTCTAAACTAAAGCCGTAAGGACAGGACGCCAGGTCAGGACGGCCAGTATTTATATAATATTATTGCTCCGTTTCAATCAAAATTTTTTTTTTCTAATTTAATATGGTTTTACCTTCAGAGTAGCCCCGTAAAATTTCTGTTAAGATCGAATAATATCGAATCAAATTGTAAAAAATGAACAATAAAACTTAAAAGTATTTCGTCGTTAACTATTCGTGTATACATTGTATACTGTAATGTGCCGTTATTGCATTATATGTAGGTACATAAATCTAAATCACATTCACCCGAGCGATGTTCATTTACGTATTACACGTATAACTATACTTAACTAATAATTATTGACTATACCTACCAATGCATGGTCTAACTATACAAATTGGCATATTTTTACCATACTGCTCAACAATGTTCTCCGCAACGCTTTTTGAAAACGTGTACGTGTTCGGCCAAGTTCCTAAGCACCTTATAACAGACACATAGGTAATAATGTGTTTTACGTGTATACATTATTTTTCTTTTTTAATTTTAGAATTAATGCAGACTATTGTCTAGTGTATTCACTTGGCAATATCAAAAAATGAACGTGGCGAGTACAACACAATGTACATACACGAATAGTAGGTAAGTACTTACTTGTCCGATATCGAGTTAATAAGCGAATCGGGCAAATTTTCGACGATATTAATCAAAGTATCTCCCGGCATATGGTTTTTATAGATACGTTCCTCGATAAGAGATTGATTCGCATTTGAATACGCCGTCGAAACGTATACGAACGACTAAACAGATTGATTATAAATTATAATTATTTATCATTGATACGCGTATATAGGCGCAACAAACAGTCGAAAATAATTATCCTTTTAGATTTATGTAGGTACAGTGTACATTAAACCTATAATAGAACGACTGATTTCATACAAAGTATTGTTCGTTCGGTATTATTTTATACGTGACTGGAATAAAATAGTGGATAAAACTCTTAGCGATTTTAAAATTTTTATGATTATATGTTGATCGTACGAGTTTGAACTTACACATTATTATTAGGTAGGTACCTATGTAAAAACAACGACGTATTTTCCAAGAAAATAACATCTTACGACGCAATCGCCTCCCATTTGTAAAACATTATAATTCACAAAAAACCCGTTTTCAGCGAATACATACAGAACGTATACAGGCGCAGTAGCTAAAAATAAATATGCAAATACATAATATGAAGATAATGGTACTACCTATCGAATTTACCGATATTTTTAAAACTTGGCGTGCAAATTTCGCAATACAAATAACGAAACGTGTGTGGCAGAGTTTTTCAAGGTTGAGGGGTTCAAGTAAGGGGTTTAGGGGGGTGAAAAGGGGTAAAATAGGGGGAGGACTTAAAATTTAAACAATTTTCCGTAGGATTTTTTTTTTAAAGATAACTTACTCTATTAAAATTATTGAGCCCAAAAAGAGGTTAAAACGTAGATGAAAGTAAAAATTTAAAAAAAAATGATGGGACACAGTAAACCGTAGTGAACCTGGGCAGACAGCCAGAAAAATTGTAAACGATTACCTACTTTTAGTTTATGCATACGTCGGGCAATCAACAGCAAATCCCTCGTGGCCCTTACGTTGATTAAACTCATATCCTTCAGCGGGTCCATGAAGTTAATCGAGGCAGCGCAGTGTAGCACAACGTCAATGTTGTGGATCATAAAGTTTTCGTGCGCCTCCGACAAACCCAAATTCGGTTCCGCGCAATCACCCGTTATCAACGATACTTTATCGATAAAATCCGGTCTTTCGTCGCGTAGTCTGCTGAACAGCTGCAGTATATATATATCATAATATCAGTACAACAAACAAACAAACGTTATTGGTGTTGAATAATCCGTTATTTTGGACGGTGCGACTCTAATACAAACGTGTTTCAACGGTTAATTTGAATACATAGGTTAGGTTAGGTCACTAGGTAACGAGCTCGCATCTACTAAAAAAAATTTGTTGGTATCGCTGTTCGATGCTTAGATCAAAAAATTTACATTTCGGCTAAATTTCAATGTATACCAACGTCTACAAATAATATACCTGAATCGTGTGAATCAAATTAAAAAACGTTTCAATCGTATAATTTCAAAATGATTTCGTTTTTAAACGAGTATTAATCAAAACTGAGAGTCTTTGTCGTTCGTGGGATTTTCTGATACAACTTAGTTTGTAGTATTTTTCTAATTTTCGTTCTGAAAACGGTTCTAAACTTGTGGTTGTATCAAGAAACGTCACACGTTAGACATTTATGAGCACTTAATCAATGTTTTAATAGTATAAATGGAATTTTAGTCATGCCAGTACATTATATTCTAAAATAAAACATCGTTTTGTACTTCCATGATTGTAAATGTTTTTTGGTAGGCTGAAAGCCAACACTGATAAGTTGAATTAAACGCAAGAACCCAAACACTGTTTTTACAAGATGATTTTGCGAATAAATAAGTTTTCATAATTTTACGGCTGTTTGATCAAATATCGTCATAATTTCAATACTTCAATTATTATTTATTTCTTAATAAAAAAATATTTTCAAAAATTATCTTTCAAAAACATAATAGACATTATAACGAGTTCAGAACCTTTTCAGCATGAAAATCGGATAGGTATAACTCTATTAGTTTATGGAACGCCGATACCTTATTTGCGTCCTAAGATCCAGTGCGACAAAGACCCTTAAAGGTTTTACAAAAGAAAAACTGAAAAACTATAGCAAACTCAAAAGTGAAACATTTTCTCGTTATGAGTATAAATAAAAATTACAAAGGCATTCCTTTCGAGAAAAAAATGTACAAGGCTTCCGAGTAATTTGAAACAGTTTTAGAATTTTAGGTTTAAATAATACTCATAAAAAGAGCAAAACGTAAACCGAAAGATTCAATTAAAGTTACATCTAAAAAAAAAAAGAATATCCGTCCGCATCATAGGCATCATTTAGGGGGGCTTTGGGGCTCAGCTCTCGTGTACAGTCAAAAACCCTCGAACGTTTTGATAAAATACACAGAAAGACCAATCTCGGGTTTTGATTTCAACTTTTCAAACTATACGCCTATGCACATGCCACATACCAATATTTTGCGGACTAATGATAAGAATCATAAAGATCGAAAATTTTTACCTAAGTACATTTCCGATTGCTAAAATGCAAAGCTAAAATCAAAAACATCTTTGTAAAAACCATAATACATTTCCACTCAAAATTTGGATTTATACTTTAAATAAGTGTAAACGTGCAAAAATGATATTAAATTTTTTCGCACGACTAACCGAGGAGCTGAACAATTTCAGCAGTCGATCATTTGGGCATCTGTCCTTCTTTGGTCTGACCAAGATGTAAACTTTGTTCACAGGACATGCTCTGTAAAACACAATAATTGTAATAATAGCGCGAAATTGTATAAGCATGTCGTAGTATTAAAGATTTTTGATTTAAGATTTTAAAGCGTCCCCTGAGTATTTAAAACTCCCAGATTGTGGTTTAGTCACATTGTATTGTTATCATGAACAAAGCTGCGAGGAAAAACTCCAGAATAATCGGATAACTTGGATGCGGGTTAAACGGAAGACGATTAGAAGACAATGCACAGCAAAAATAAATAACTATAAATCGTGAGTTTAAGGAATGAAAGTAAAAATAAGTGAGCTGTAGAATGTCTGCTCTTTTTTTTTTTTTTAGAAGAAGAAATTATAACAACTTTGTTTTTGAGTGTGTCAAAGGCAAAAGCTTAAAGAAGGTCTCTATTTTGGATGAGGTTTGACTTTTTACAATTTATACAAATTGTGAGTTTTAAATTCTTTTTTTTTTACTCGAAAATAGTTACGATTTCTTAACATTTTTCGTCGTTTTAGTTTATTCCTTCCTATAACGTGTGTAAATAATTAGTTTAAACCGTTTATGTTGAAGTGATTGCTGAAAAAACAAAAATTTTGACATTATAAAGATTATAGAGGAATATTTTGTAGATGAAAATTTGACTCTATAATATTAAAACTGCGTATTCTATATAGTTTACAAAATTATGATCACTTAACAATTTTTGACCAATTTTCGGAAGAATTATGAACAAAAACGCATAATAACCAAATCACAAAAATAACGATGTATAACTGTCTATAATGTTACAGTCGAAATTATGTGTATTGAAAAATATATTGTTTACATCGTGTAAAAGTTTCAAGACTGTAAACTCTGTAACTCTCTTCAAAAACTGTGAAAACGTGTTTCAATGATGTTTGAACATTTCAAATCATTCGGAGAAATTTTTGAAGTTTTGACTTTTTCGTTTTTCGATCGTAACTTTCAAAACGAAACATAATTATAAAAAAAAGCGCTTCGACTCAAGAAGGTACCATCCCCGGCCCATCGCCCATCATTAGAGGTACAGTTGTAGGTATAAAGATCGGAGCAGTTCTACATTCCGAAAAGTTATTTCCAGAAAAACAAGATGGGAATCATTCATAAAATCAAATTTACCTAATATTTTGCTTCGCTCAGAATCACAAAACGGCTTGAATCGACTTCGTCCAACAGTTCGCTTAATTATACAGATTTCAATATAAAATATACCTCAGGATTTTTTCGACTAAAACTTGTCCGACGAATCCAGTGGCACCGGTTACGAAAACATTTGCACCGTTGAAAAACTCCTGTATTTCACTTTCTGGTTTGTGGTCACCCGTCATTTTACGATGAAGTTTTTCTATGGTAAAAATAAACGAAAATTTGTAGGAGTGCTCAAACTGAAGTGAAGCGTGTTAGTGCCCGGATAGGATTTCTGGACGTCGACACGTTTTACATAAAACCAAATTTTTTACACCACCGAATAGATTAATTCTAAAACATTAATGTAACAATTGAATATAATATTATCTTAACGTGATTAATTCAAAATAGTCAATGACGAACATCCAATGTATGATGATTTATTCCACATTAAAAATTAGGTTCTGCTAGGAAAATAGAACAGTCAAATTATAATCATTGTAAAATTAAATGAGCACATATCGCCTGTAGGTAATAATAAAACCGTAGTAATTATTAATCAGATACTCTAACAGTTCAAAAAAAAGTTTGTCGCCCTGAAAGGTTACCTACTCATGTATGATTAATTATTTATGGACAAATATTGTTTATACCACATGAAATTAACAATAAAATTCTTTTAGTTTCTGAGCGACAAGCGAGGAATGTATTGTTTTAACAATGATGTTTCTTTTTTCTATCAACAACTTTTTGTGCAGAAAAAATGGTCCGATTTTCAAAGTCAGTAATTTTTCTAAACGGCTTATGGACTCCGGTGGTACTTTGGTTGTAGCTTTTTTTTGAAATTTTGCTTACTTTTTGAGTTTTACCCCAAAAACCGAAAAATTGGTAATCACACGCCGAAAATTTTGAAATTTATGGTTTGTACCTAATGACGTTTTTTAGTAGGAGTGGTCCAATCGCAACGTTGAATGACACGTGAAAGTTGGAATTTCGGCTTTAAATTTTGTTTTATTTTTAGAATTTTTTGATATTTTGATTATTTTTTAAGTTATGTGCCGAAAACGATGAAAATAACAAAGTCGCCAAACCCGGCGTAAAAACGGCCTATTTACCTATTAAAGTATCGTTATAAAAAGTTATTCCATGTCGTTTTCAAACTTGTATGTACTAAATTAATTTAAACCATTTTAAAAAAATTGCTAAAAGTTATTGCTAGGTATAATACACTATTTTTTTTTATGTATGTATAACAGGAGTAGTTCGCAATCTTTTTTTATTTTCACCCGGGACATATTAGATTAGATGACTTGCTCGGAATCATTTTTTTCAAATGCAATGATTTATCGTTGCTTTCAGATATTAACCTAAAAAATAAATTTTGCATATTTGAAACCAATGACCCACACAAAGCGTAGTCGCTACTGCACCTTCACCATAGCACCGTTCTTTTTTAATTTTTATCCTGACAAAACCACTCCATCAACTTTGTAAAAAATATCGCTAAGTAATAAAAAAAAAAAGCTACTCAAATTAGAAAAGTTGTGATATCAAAAGGTCACCAAGTAATTTTAAAAAATTCATTAGTATAGAAATATTAACTATAACTGTGCTTACTTTGTGTTTAATGATGTGTGTGTTTCTTTTGTTTTTATTTAAAAAATTTAACTTAATTTGGTGACTGATTATAATGTAAAATAAATGGTGCCGAAAATTCTGTTTAATTTTATCCCCTTTTCTTAAAACATATAAACCAAATTTAAAAAACAATTTGAAAATTTTTTTGGAAAAATTTATACTGTTATTTTTTCGAAAACTTACGATTGGCCCAGGGAAACGTCAAAATTCCTTAAATATTTTATGTGATAGAGTTCTAATTCCCCAATAGTGTCACAAAACTCTAGTACAATCCAAACAAAACATTTTCCTAAATTTGGTCAAAAATATCGAAAATAATTGTACACAACTTCGGATTATATAAAGGTTTCTACGTCATTTTTGGTTTTTGAGCAATAACTCCTTCAAAAACTGTTCAAACGTATTGAACATTTTTGTCATTAGAAATAGAGAAGTACAAACGAGCGATTAAAATGTTCGATCGTTTTCAGGTCAAATATAGAACTTTGACACTTTCAATTTATTGATCGTTCGGTTTACCGTGTTTGCTCAGTTTGCCCGTAATTTGTAGAGGCTTAAATTTTTCAAATCAGCAACACCCTACTTCACCAGCATAGATCGCCAAATACATTACATTTTGAGAGGAACAAGAAATGTGTTAATTTAACAATTTTTTTTTTTTTTTTGTCATCAACTTTGGCGCAGTTGAATTTCTCTGATCCTTATAAAAACAGATAAATTCAAATGATTAGCCCTGTGTGGTACTTAGGTTGAAAGTTTCATTTTTAAATCTTGACCCAAAAGCGAAAATCACAATTTTCAAACGCGCTTTCGAATGACTTGAAATTTTCCTACGATTAAAACCGTTTTGGATACCCATTGAACCAATATGCATGTAGGATAAATTAATACAAGTTTGTTGTTACATTAAAATAGCATTTATTACACATTTAATTTCCCGACTTTTGTAAATCCGTTGTATTAAAAGTAATAAAATTTTCATGAATTCCATTATAATGGCCATTTGTATGATATAGCAACAAAAACATAAAAAACATAAAATATAATTATCAAGTATCATAATATACAGGTATACACTGCAATATTTATAATGGGTAACATAATATTATACAATATTCCATAAAGAAACTTGACGACTGATGATTATCTGGTTTTCTAGTACATACAATTATTGTCTCCACAATACCGACTTGTTATTATAGTTATTAGGTACCTATATTTGTTATTGATAAAGGTCAAAAAGACAGACACCGTAACTGGTTAAATAAACACATTTTTTACAAAAGGAGCTTGAAATGTCTATTTTCTTGACCGTTTTGGTCTCGGGTTCGTAGAGCATCTACCACCCGGCAGTAGAACGCTGTTTTAAAGTGAAACGTTTCATATAAAAATTTCTAAGCGATAACTATAATTCTTTTATTAGAATATATTTTCAACACGTGCACCGGTATGAAGATTGAAACGTACAAAAATAGTCGAAATTGTTTTTAAGTTTATAATTTTAATCATGAACAATTATTATAAACTTACTACAAAAAAAAAATTTTTAAAAATATCTAATAATCTTTCAAACACAGCTAAAAAGTTTTCGGAAAATTCCAAAACTTGTGCACTAAATTAAAGCATATTATTAATTTTAAGATCTTCGTCGCTCTGGCTTTCCTGATGCAAATATGGCATATTAGCAGTTTGATAAATTACTAGGATTATACATTTGCCATATTTTAATTTTGAAAATGGATTTCGACTCGTAATATTATTTTATGTCTTTTATGTGTTCACATGATAATTTTTGAAAATATTTATTTTTTAAAAATGAATAATCCCTGTAACATTTAAATTATAACGATTTTGATCAATTTTAAACCGTCTCATCCGTGTTGGCTCTAAATTCTAACATAATCCTAACTACCGAAACTAAAGTTCCGAAAAATTGGTTTACACGTTAAAACACGCATCTTTGCAAAATCAAAAACTTGCTCGCTTCGCTCAGAAACTAAAATGTATTAATATATTGTTGTTTTTTTTTTAATTTTTCAACAAAATTAAATTATTTTGGCTGAACTTGATTATAAAATGTGATTAACTTCAGTTAAAAATAATCATTAACTTACCCAGCCTTAATTCAATGTTTGCTTGTGAAATAAAAGACAAATAAATTTGTAAGCATTTTCTCAACAGCCAACTCAAAAATTTCCAGTTTGTTTTTTTAAGTTATACGTACAAATACGTTTCATTTATGCTGTACATTGTACATAGATAAGTGTAATGATGTATACTAGTCAAAGTGTTCTTTTGCTGGTCAACTACTTTTTTATTTTTCATTGTATCTTAATAAAAAAACATGGTACACTTAATGAAAAAAACTGTTCCTAAATTATTGGACACGCAGGTATAAACATAACAAACAAACACAACGAAAATAATAATTTTGTAGTAACTTTTATTTTATTTTATTTTATTTTTTTGTGTGTAGTGCCTTAAAAGACATTTTTATTTTTAACTCTTCACGTTTCATACTGAAAGATCACACACATATATTTAAATAAAAAAAACCGTAAAAAAAATAATTTTTGTAAAATCGACTTGTTCTTTTGTTCATTGGCAAATGAAAAAACACAATCGACACGATATAACGGTTCTAAACGACGAAAAAAAAATTTAATTTATTTCAAATTTTGTGGTTTACGAATAATATTTAATTCAGTAGGTGAACATGTTTTTGATACATATTTTTTAAAAAAAAATTGCGTACAATATTATAACGACACATACTGATATTATAAAGTTGTAATGGATTGTAATCAACCTGTAACAAAAAAATTTATGTAGACATTAAATTTAAATTAAATATAAAACACACATACATGCATATCGTTTTTGTAAGATATATTACGTCCACTATTTGATTTACGAAAAAAAAAGCATAATGTGAACAAAATTATTTTACATTCCGTCGCCAAGACACTGTCAGCATGAAAAACTATGGAGATAGTCCTAAAAGTCAGTTCAGGACTCCTGATGATCCGAGAAGTCGTCAGTTTATACATACCAAAAAACATTCGTGAGAAGAATATTCAAGTCGATTGGTCGGATAATTTTTGAAGAAGAATCGTGAGAACGAAAGCGGACACATTCATTTGTATTTATTGAGAGATAGGTGCTTACAACAATCATTTTAAAATTTGTAAAAATGTTAAAGTGACTAACAACTTGATTTTATTTTTTTTATTGTATTTAAACTATTGGTTACCCATTAATATTGTTATATAATTCAACTATAAATTTTGAAACATAATTTCAAATCGATTGACAATAGTTATTCACACTTGTACCGTTAAAAACGAAATTGATAATCGTGCATTTTTATTTATCGTCTGTACGGTATCTATTTATTCTTTCTTTTTCTAAAGGTTAGCTGTAGACAAGAGCGTTTTATGTCGAAGATCTCTTAAAGTACGAATCAGTGGAGAAAAACGGGTTTAGCTTCTACTTTTTTTTCTTTTTTTTAATAGAAAAAATAGATTTTCCGAGGAAAACAGCCTGCGTGGAACTTTAATGTTCCTATTTGCGAGACGTGCTGCAGTAACTGCCCACCTGTTCAAGCTGTTCAATGTGTTGTTGTTGTTCGATCCCGGCGTGTGCAACCGACTCCCCATCAAGTACACCCGAAGTCCTCTGAGGTACTTGTAGAAATAGTGATCCCACGACAGTGTGCTCATGTCGAAACCGAACAACACCCGGTCCGTGGGCGACAATTTGTTCATTAAACTGTTGACGTTGCGATCGTAGTACCTCGTGCGCATCCGCTGGTACCCGTTCAGGTGTTCAGCGGCCGCGTGCACCCGTTTGTAAAACTCTTTCAATCTAAGCGCGAAAATAACGTTTTTGGCCGACACGCGTTGCGCGCGCGGTCCTTGGGCGTAAGACTATGCGGGGTGGCAACACCCTCTCCCCCAAAAAGAAAAAAAACGTTTTATGGTGTCACGAAAGCATCGTTTTGGTGTTTCATAGAATTTTTTATAGAATTTAATAAAAAAAATAGAAAAAAAACCGTATGCGGTCTCTGGACGCGGCCGGAAGGATTTAAATCGAGACGCTAAATTGTTAAGAAATAATTGTAAAATAGTCTTTGAGCGGTGTAGTGACCTAACGATATTGTTGTACGGTTCGGTGGTGTTTCGGAGGCGTTTGACAGGAACAGGGTGCGAATGTGGCGCGCGCGGAACGATGAGAACGCTCTCAGGCGGATGAGTGTGGAGTAGTAACAATGGAGAATACAGAATATTATAAGAAACAAGCATGTAATTGGTGTCGACAGGAAAATAGACCGAGATGGTTTGGACGTATTGTGATGAGGAGAGAGTGAAGCAGTGAGAGCGGTAAAATGAGAATGAACATTGAAGGAAAAAAGATAGTGGAGGAAGATCGAACAGAAGAGATGGACGTGCGTGTGTCTGTGTGTGTGTAGGGGATGTGAAAGATCGTGACAAGTGGAGCGATGGGACCCCAAACGGTAGGAGGAAAAGCGGAAAAGTAGAAGAGTCTGAGTTTTAACGGTTCAATTTGAAAACCTACATCGCCCTGCGATCTGGTAGTTGGTTTAGTGAAGGCCGTTTTTTACGATTCCGCCGAACATACTCATCTGCGTTAGTACACAGTTCAAACCAAAAATTATGTAATCAATTTAGAGTCTGATGATAATGTAAACTTAGGGGACGGAACGAGTGAATCTTGTAAAATATAGTCCACACAAAAATGGACTGCCATAATGACGTCGTCCAATTTTGTCGTCAACACTGCAGAAGTACCGGGGATGAAATCACACGCTGTTCAGTCTCCGCAGTGCCTGTTTATGCAACGAATGACACGTCTAAAAACTCGCGCAGTATATTTACGTCAACTGAAATTGCAATTTTAATACACGCGCTTAGAATCGGATGATTTGAAGAGGAAGAGATTTTCGGAAAAAAACGTTTTCTATTTGTTTTTTTTTTATCACAAATGTACAGGAGTATTTTCTTGAAACGCATTCGTCTGTACGTTTGCTCGCTCGAAATTTCACGTCACAAAACCTACCCACGCGGCGATCTACCTACGACGAAGGAAAAACGCACGAAATTCGTATATTAATATGGGTGGTGTATTATTTATGCGCGACAACATTGTGTGTCATAAAAACTTGTTTCCGACGTTTACGTAAAACATCGCTGCGCACTTAAACTGCCGATTAAAAACTTACCCAGTTTCTTTGCCCAAAAGCCGAATGCACTGGTCCACGACTGTTCCCGGAACGGTGTGGAAGCAAAACGTCATAATCCAGTAGACAATCATGCTATCGGTGACGTAATAAAAAGGCATCAAAAACTGAAATAAAATTATGAGTATTGAAGATAGTATCAATTGTGTTGATGCATAATATATACGTAAAACAAAACATATTTATTTATTTAAAAATCATTTTTTTTTTTTTATTATTTAACATTAATTATGGCCTAAAATCATGTGTTCCCACTCATCAAAACCTAAAATGTACTTTTCATTGATCTAGAACTCTAAAATTTAGCAAGAATTAAGTACAAGTATCACAACTCACAAGTACTAACACCGGAGAATTTTTTAGATAGATATTAGAAGTACATGCAGATGGCATAAAGAAGGAAATTGTTTGGTTTTTTTAATAGTTAATTTTTGCATGTTCGGTGGTGTTGTTTGATAAAAATTAAGCCTTAATATTTTTAGACAGTATAATTGTTTCACGTGAACTCAAGGACAGCTGCTATTTGATGGAATTTATTAAATCTTGTTACCGAAAAGTAAATCAACTAAAGATTCTAAAAATTACGTACTAAAGATTAAATTTATGTGCATAAATCCAAAAGTAATATTTTAATTTTATTTTTCAAGTTTAACATAAGTTTCTACTTACGTCGTTGCGTAATGAAACCTAGAGTAAAAACTAAAAACGTTCCATTCCGTGTAAAATATTTAAATTTTCCAGTTAAACGTTTTTTTATTTAACTGGTTTATAATTTTTTCTTCTTATGGGAAAATATTCAATACGTTTCGTACAAAAATCTGGCGTGTTGTTTAACAGTTGAAATAGTATTTATAAATAAATAAATATTATATTAAATAGTATAAATATAGGTACGTTGTTACCTATAAATTTTGAAGATTTTTATAAAAATAAAAAAGTTACAATAATATAATTGATTAAGGGTAAAAATGTTCCATAGAAAAAACTATAGAAGGAACAGAACATTTCTTCTCCACATTTCAATAACGATTTTCATCACCAAAAATAAAAAACAGAGCCAACTATTCTACTCGTATATGTTTCCAATTCGTTATAGAACCTTTTAATTGTAAAATAACGCTGTTTAGTATCCATTTATACAATTAATAAAACGTTTAATTTAGTCAACCAAGAACATTTTTACTTTTTGTTTCTCGTTCATAATGATTGTTCTGATTCGACTACTTTTTATCCTCAAAACATGCGCTGTATAAATTTCATTCAGCTTAGTTTAGAAGAAAAAAAAACACATAAAACCTGAGAAAAATAGATACTACATATAATACGCTATAATACATGTAATGCGCACTTACAATGATCTAAAATCTTAATACATAAATGCCCTGCGGTCTGCTGAATGTGTAAAATTCTATCCCGTGCAACAAAATTATATGACTCGATAATAATCATACTGTTAGCAACAAAACCATAGCTTTCTATTCATTTTAATTCTCAAATGATTTTGGAATAAAGAGTGTAATTTTTTTTTTCAAATCATATGGTTTTTTTTACCGTCAACAAAATTTTACGCCGGTGAAATTTTATGTAATTGATATTATAATTATGTTTGAAAAAAAAAAAAACATTTAACAAATGCAATTATACGTAACCCTTATTATACTACTGCAGGACTCTTATTCTTCAAGGATATTCGTAGGTTTTTGTGTACCTCGTGTAGTGAATATTATTGTGACAAAATGGGTAACACGCGAACTAATCGAAAAGTCGCAGAAACATCAGACATCCCTGCGACTCCAAAGGGCTTAGAAAATTTTTTATAATTACATGGCTCATCGACGAGACTTTCTTTTCGTTTTTGAAGAACTTTTCGCCCAGCTGATTCCAAGAGCACGGCTTATAGTTGGACGAAACATAATTGTAAATTGGAACGTTCACTATATCTCTAGGCACTTCCTCGTTAACAACTTCCGTCCTGTTAATCACGTATTAATTAGTATAAATAGATAACGTTTGTTGAAAAAAAATTAGGGAATTGATAAATCTTCCCCAGTACTGTTCCAAACGCCTGAATAGATATTTTGCTGTTCACAATCGATTTGATTCGCAGATTACAATATGTTCAAAATTAAAAACATCTGGTGCGTGAGGTCGTGTATCACAGGTCCCTAGTTTATTCGTGGTACCTAGGACACGGATTTCCAAAGTATCGGATTCAGACGTTCTAAAGATGATTATTTATTTCAAACGAATATAGTTTTTCAACTATATATAGACTATAGAGATTATAATGGAATTTGCGCTCGGAATCAAACTTTATAGCATATATCTGAAACTTTGACGTCTCTGAGAGACTATAACGTGAATAGTGTAATTTTTCAAAAATAAATCACTATATCGACTCGAAGCGTTTAACAAGCGTGTACCTATTTCCAATCAAGTCCCAGCAAGCCGCCAAAATCAGGTTGACTAACATGTCGACGGGTACGATCTCGGCGTTTACGTGACTGGGTCCGTGAAAAATGCGTACGAGTCCAAGACCGGAACCCAGAGCACAGCCGGTTAAATTGTTCAAGTGGTTTGTCCAACCCGCTATCGGTTCGTTAGCGGTACCCAAAACTAAAAAATCGTAAACACGTATTCGTTTTAGTCGTAAGTACTTTTTGTTTTTGAATAATAGCTAATAATCTTCGGAACGTCCGAAATCGTCGTAAGACTGCAAAAAAAAAAAAGCTCATTCAAAATATGAAAACGAACAAGGAAAAAAATTTAAAGAAAATGATACGATTGTTTTGATATAGTATAAAGAATTTTTGTGATCATTTTTCCTCATCACACAAACAAACAATGAATGTATTATTTTTTTACGTCCACGTTTTGTAAAACGTTACGTAAGTACGGAAACATGAAATAATTATAATTATTCATACGTTTTAACTCGAATGACTTGCGTGAAAAACAAGTTTTACAAACTGATATAGATATTATAGTAATAACTATAATTGTATAAATAAATTTATACACGCAGTGTAAGAGTATACAGAAATACAATAAATAATCAAATACCATGTGGCCTTATCCATGCAGTAATCAAAAAAAAAAAATAGTAAAATATTTTTGTTTTTTTTTTAAATGGTAATGATTCGGTTTTAAGTGAAGTAACTTTGATAATCTGTCAGCCGTATCAACAGAGGAAGAAAACGTGTTTGCAAAAATATCTTACGATTGCTTCTGTTACCTGATTCCTGAAAACAGAAAATTTATAGTAAGCCTAACTTGTCACACTAGTGTTAGTTCATTTTTTTTTTTTAATTGTTCACTAAAACTTCTGTCTTTGACTGATTTTTCACATCGCTATAACGTCATATTATTTTGCGACCAAAATTTATACACAAGCAAAGTGCAGAATGTTTGATGAATATTTTTATTAATAAAAATCATTACCGAAACCTGGTCGTACCACGCATATGGGTAGTTCTTGGCTGCCTGACTGAACAATCTGTTCGGACAACGCCTTAGTAAACGTAACCACGTCTGGCCATTCGGAAACGATTCTAAAAAAAATGAGTTTAATATAATTTGTTTTAATATTTTCAATTCATATAAGTCATGTCTAGCTTTTGTCTAACTTTGTACTACATAACCGTTAAAAAAAATCTGTATTTTCCTTGACCCTGAGCGTTAATAGCATCCTGAATAGAAAATGTTTGCAACGATATTTTTAATATCATTATTAGTCCTCACTGTCGAAAACAATTGACATTGGTATTTTTTTTTTTTTTTCTTTACTAATAAACAGTAGTAAATACTTAACGACTAAATATATTTAACAAATAATCGATAAGTATTTTTTTAATTTTGCCTTATTTTCATACATATTTAAATGTCGTTTTTTATGAAAGAGTAAACGATTTACAAACACTCTAAATCGTCGTGTTACTATACCGTCATTTTAGTTCATAACTCTTGTGGTATCAGAAATTTAAAACAAAAAAAATCTAGAATTTTTAAAAACATACATTAACAACAAAATTAATTAAAATAAAAGTTTAGTGCGTTGTATACAAAACTATAGACGATAAATTTACCCCGAAGTGACTCTGTTCAGAATGAAATCGGGAAGAGTCTCGGCCATCTCTATCACAGTGGACGCGGGTACAGATGAATTGTAAAACTGTTCGTAGACATCCAAAACCGAAGGGTTGGCAAATGCGGAAGACACGTGAACAAACGCCTGAAAAAATAAATTACACATAACTCGTATTGAAACTCTTAATTTAAATTAAAACACAAACTCAATTAAAAATTTCAGATCGTTTTATCAATACAATAACAAAATGTTATAGTATAGGTTAACATAACTAGAAATGTTTTGACTACAGTTAGAAAACGATTCAAGTTTTTTTTTTATTACGTATGTGTATGTGTTTACCGGTATGTAGACTGATGATGACTATAAAGACACTAACGGTCGAGAAAATAGTTGTGTGTTTGCATTTTGAACTAAATCAAGATTCCATTTGATAGAATTATTCGCTTATGGCAACAAAATTAGAGGATATCGAAATCATCCTCCGAAGTAATAAAATCAACCGTGATAGAAAAAAACATAGTATAGCAGTTTAGCGACCGATTATATTGTTACATCTTTAAAATTTTAATTTAAGAATAATTAATCCGAACAAATGACATGATATATGTTATGGAGTGATCAACAACACTCTTTTAAAACTCGTATAATTACTATTTGGGGAAACTTTCAATGCAAGTGCTGCTCATAGACAGCCGGTTTAGAGTTTGTGGACCTTTCGGGGGAAACCGGAGCGTTTTTACCGGGTACCGTCAAAGTGGTTGACTGCAGAAGGGAAAAAAAACACGTCGTCGCGCGCTCAGAATGCGAAAAAAAATTCCGCAGGATCCCTCTGTACCGTCGTCGTTTAACTACAGTTTACGCGAAATCCGATGTTGGAGGGTTTTTCGTTTTTTTTAGCGAACCTTGAGGTTCGCGAAACGCTTGGCAAGGACAATCAGGTCCCTGGTGGCCCGGACGTTCGTGGAAACGGCCTCGCGCAGCGTCGGGCCGCTGTCGTCCGTAGTCGAAGCCGTCGCCGCCAAGTGCACGACGACGTTGATCGCGCGCTCGATCCTGTTCACGTCGGCCTCGTCGACGCCCAGCCGCGGTTGCGAACAGTCGCCCCGCAACACCTGCACTTGACCGCGGTATTGGGGATTTTCGATTTTCATCCGGTCGAAAAGCTGTAAACGAAACGTAAATTTTTGTTTTTTAAAAATCGCGTCGTTATCCGGCTGCTGGTCACACGTTGCCCGTAAAAACTATAACGATAATTGTGGTGGATCGCTCGACGAAAACCGGCGCGGATTCCGAATGGTTGGCTCGCTGTTGCAGCTATGAAAATCATTTTAAAACTGATGCCAGGAAACAAAAAACCATCGAAAAATATCAAACGGGCCTCCGCGCGGAGAGTACGCGAACGTTCTTCGGTTTCCGCGAAATCCCGAGAGTTGTATCCGCGTGTATATAGAGAATATTAGTCTAAAATATTAAAAAACGTTCGGACGGTCATTATCTGAGGAATTGGATGATACGATTCGATGGACATTGCGAAACAGTGCGCGATTTCGTTGTTACGGTTTAAAAAATAATACTGGGCGGAATTTTCGTGAAATTTTTCGACGCGGATAGCGAACTTTCGTTACTCGTAGAACACCGCTCGATTTTCAAATATATTTTTTCTTTTAAAACTCTCGGTGTTTTATCAAACGAAAATTACGAGAAAATGGAAATATTCAAAAATTTCAAACCGTTCGGTAGCTCAAATGCGTTTGAAATCTCTTGAAACTCGTATCATGCCCGTGTCTCGCCTGTTTTAATAACACGCGAAGCTTTCGACATTATTCCAATCGTTATTTCGGAAGTAACGGCCAGAAAACTAAATCGATCGTGGCGAAAACGCGTTTGTAGCAAATTTTTAACGTTTCAACCTAGGATTTTTCGTACCTGTATATTATATAGTTAAACACACATAGCTCCATTCAATATACCGGTATCTTTATTTTTATTTACGTCAAACCGAAGTTGATGTATTTATAATAAATTCACACGAGAATTTATTGTTTTTTTTTACTTTTTTAATCGTACGCGTTCAACGGACATTGTTTGGCGGAAACATTTTCAACGGAAAGTCGTCTACTACTAGATCCGTTGCACTTTATGCTACGCTCAGAATCGATATGTACTTATGGACGTTTTTTTTTTTTACCGCGTTGTAGGTCAAAAAAAATAACCCCCGAATTTTGCTGGACGTCTATAAATCGTTCAATACAACAACAAAAGGACTAAAACGTTATACCGTTCGCTGGCGAATGGTTGTCAAAATACAATGACGACACGGGTGTAGTTGTTATATTGAAATCGTTCAGAATTCGTAAAATGAAAATTTTAACGAAGAACCTAAGCGACCTTCCCGACAATTTGTGTATACGAGATCGTAGATTAGGTGTACTCAAATGTACAAAACACAGTTCGAATCCAAGTATTTCACGTCGCGAGTAATGTATATATAATTTCCGCGTTCTCTCTTGGACGGACGTCGCAACAGGTGCACGTCGTTTTTCAAATATCAGGAAGTAGCGTTTTCATTTGGGTCACGCATACATAATTTTCGTATTAATTCAAATTAAAAATTCATAACGCGTAGTAATACGATTTTTTTTTTTTAACCATTACGCTCGTCCACATACGTACAACATCGTAGGTGCAGTACCTGAAATAAATTGTTACACGTGTAAAAAAATTCATCATAGTTTTCACTCGATATAACTAACTAGACAATTTTTTAGTTTACGTAAAATATTTCGTCTAAAAGAATCGTAAAACATCGTGTTGCCACATATCACGCGGTGGTTCTTGAAATCTTAACTGGGGACGATATATTTGGGGCATTTGTGTCCTTCCGAGGGGGGTTGGTAGGTTTAAAGGGTGGATTGAAGGGAGGTAGACGGCGATGGGCTTTCAAATGTGCAACGATGGAAAAAATATAATATCTCAAATCGAATATCATTGTGTTCATATGATACGTATAGTGAAGTAAAATAATTTTGTTTCAGTGGAATAAAATATACTGTGGAACCAACATATTGTTGTTGCAAAAATACGAGTTTTATAATAATTTAGAATACCGATCTATTGATTTTATTTTTTTTTTAATTTTGATTGGCAGAGTGTCTTGTGCAGTTGTCACGATGATGGGGCGATGAACTAAAAACGATTAGAAATCACTGATTTTATAATTTTTTGAAGCTTAAGCATGACATCAAAATACCGTAACGATACTCAAACTAGATGAACGTTACCTGTACTGTTCTCTTACGTTTTCGGTCAAGTAAATTCCGAATTGTTGATAGATAGTCAAACGCTATATCACTTGAAGTTTAATTCTTTAACGTATAATCGTTTAAAAATTTCATGTACACACTCTTTATAGTTTATTCTGAATACAATATGAACACCGCATTCGCTATAAGTATGACAAAATATTGCGACATATGAATCCGTATAGATTTACTAAATGTACGATTACCTACCTCAGAGAACAAATATTTTTTTTTTCGTTATAAAAGAACGTTTTTAGTTTCCTTTCATACTATTTACGTTATTGTTACCACTGTTGAGAATAGCAGTTTTTTATTTATAACGGACATACGTTTTGTATTTGCTTATTCATATTGAATTAATTTCAATATTGTTTTTTAATTGCGTTTTCAATAATCTATTTTCCGTTTGCTACGTATAACTGCTGTGATGTTAGAAAAACGTTTTTAAGCCCTGGATAGATTATTTGTAAAAAAAACTTTTCAAAAATCTGGTGACCTTATGAAACAGGAGTGTTATTTGAATATTTCTGTTATTATAATATTATGGTCACGTGACGTCTGTTCAAGATAATGTATTCGTCATATTTAAAATTTTAATGGTGAAAAAAACAAAAAAAGAAAATTTAAATTACCGGACTACTAAACATTTCTTTGACCCTTTCGTTCGAACTCTGACCATTTAATGGTCTGGCGATGATATAAATTGTATTCAAATCCCGGCACGATCTACAAAACAAAAGAATTAAACAACATCGTTATTATTAAAAAATCTAGATGTGATACGGAATAGGTCACTGCTACGGATGGGTCACGGTTTTGAATAAATAATATAAATAGCGATTGTATAAACGTATTAATAGTACATTCAAATCGAAAGCAAAATGATAAATTATCGCTTTTGAAAACAACGAGTGAGTTTAGTTTACTGAGAAAGATGTGCTTCATAATGCTGATAGTTAGTAATATCGCATAGTTGAACACTTTTCTGGAAGTTCTCGTGGTTTCATTATGATAAAAAAAACACGCATTGCGTGGAAAGCAGTACGTTATTCGTTTTGTTCAAAATCTAAAAATTAAGCCTTTTTACGAATCGTCCATACGATACATTCCATACACTCGATTGTGAGCAAGGTAAGAGAGGTTTGAGGATATTAATTCCCCCTGTTCAAAAGCACCCATTATAAAACAATTCATGACAAGAAAAGATATTATGTGGATGGGTACTACAAAATACAATAAAGACGTTTTAGTTCAAGATTAGAAAAAAAAAATTCATTGCAGCTAAATTACAATGGAAAAAGTTTAAAATTAATATGCCGTACAATGTGTTATTTGGTCGTGTTTTTCCGTTTTGCGTTGAATAGTTTTTTTTTCGCATCGTACTCAAAGTTAAGTAACCAACATTTTAATACACATACAGAAGATAACATTATTCGTGTCATAGTGAATTATAATTTTTAGATAATATCAGAAATATCACGGTCTTGTATACAAGACCGTGAGAAATACCATCAGAATTATTTATTTGTAAACATGTTTTTTTTTTCATTTTGTTTTTAATTTAACAACTTTTGGAATGTGCTATTTAAAAAATTAAAAACGCATATAGCACCCCATGTAAAAATGTTTTCAAAGTATATTGTAAAAGGTCGGTAATTAATGATTGCGGAACTTATTTTACAAGATGGTTAGAGAAGAGGTGGCTACTACACGTGAGACACAGCCTGAAACAGTCCATTTTAAAATAGTAGTTTTAATCATTGTCACTAGATACATTGATACAAATATTTGCTTAAATGTTGGAAAATATAGACATTTCCTACATAAATAGTCAACGTTATAATTTTTTTTTTTTTTTTTTTTATTTTTTAATTTTTAATTTTTTTTTTTTTTTTTTTTTTTTGTCATCACGTACTTGTTTGTTTGATTTTGGCTAAAAAAAACAAAAAACATTTTTTATCTGAAACAAGTTTTTAAATATTCAAACTTTTTTTTGGTATGAATAACTAAATCGATTTGATTCTATTATAATTATTCTATATAATTTTTTCTAGAAAAATTAGGTTTTTATACATTATTAGGACCGCGATGGGACAGGGTACAAGTGAGACAAATATTTCATAGGCTCTAACATACAGGTTTAGTTATACGATACTTTAATAGTTCATACTATTTTAGTAGTATAGACATATCACGTTAAATAAAATCAAATTAAATATTATGAACAATTGTCTTACACTGTGATTACCTAATCAATAACATGTAAAAACACCTACGTAGTGAAACTTTGATGTTTTTTTAGAACATTTTAAATTTGTGGTCACATTTGTTTTGTATAATTTTCTAAGTACTAGGAAAAACGTTGATTGCATTATGTTTTTATTTATTTATATGGAAAATCGTGTTAAGTGTCTCATATAGTGTCCCGATCCGTGTCTCGGTGTGTACAAGGAGTGTGACATTTTGACTTTTTTTTTTTTTTTTAAAGTGGATTTTAATCAAGTTAAAGACAGACGTAAGATCCGTAAATCAATTTTCAAATACTCGACAATATTCCGAGTTTATTTGTTCGTGTATTTCGTTAAAACGCCCTTAAAAATGTATGTAAAAATAGTTAGGTATTTAAAAAAAAAAAAAAAAGAGTTAAAAGTGTTTCACTGTGCAGGCCGCCTCTCCCCTGCTCGTAGTAACCTTCGTTTTAACCATTGAATTAAACATTTTAATCAAGACAATTATTATTAAACACGTATAGCGTTTTCGATCCAACCAGACGTTACATTGAACGGTATTCAATACTTATTTTAAACGTTTTCCCGTTTATATTATATTCTGTTTCAAACGAATATACATAGTTTTTTGAACCATGTGTATAAATTTTTTTTTTTCATCTACCAGAGGATTTTCACACGCTATAACGTTATTAAACTGTTACCCAATTACGTGGACAGTTATTATTACAACATTTATTATCATGTCGATACTAAGTACGAGGGGACGACGGTGATAAGTCATAATTTTCAGCACTTGCAGGGCCGTATTTCAGGGCGGGCGATGATCCTCCCTGGACCGTAAAATTTGCGTAGGAAATTAAAGGAGGAACTGGACTCGATTCGTTCGACGTTGTATACAAACAAATTCATTCGCTCCCCCCAACACTCCACCACTAAAAAAAAGGGTCCCTTGTACTGTTGAGAATTGAGCGTGCGGTTTCTTATTACCTTAGCAGTTTCTCGATCAAAACTTTGCCCACGAAACCCGTGCCGCCGGTGATGAGGACGCAAAAGCCGCGAAAACATTTCTGCACTTGGCTCTCGGGCGATTCCTGCAGATCGTTAATGAAATCTTGTATGAAAATGTCGCCGCCTTCCATCTGCTGTTTTTTTCGTAGACGACGAAAAAAAAAAAATGAAAAATAAATCGTCTGCGCGACGTCGACCGCGAACTAATGACGCATTACAGACATATATAGTGTGACGAGTAGGTACCTCTAAACTCTAAAAGTTAGGTATAACAGACAACCGTCTAAAAAATAAACGATTCGTCGAACGCGCGTACTCACGTGTCTCGGAACACTGCTGTCACGGAACGATATTGTGGCGCATATCACATTTTTTAAGACCGGACGCTGAAAGTGCACGACCTATATGCCCGTCGTTTTAGGCGCATTTTTTTTTTTTAACCGTTCGTCGGCTCGGTTTATTCATTTTACAATTGGTCCGTGACGCACAGCTCGTTAAAATCATTTTTTTCCACCTGTCTGTCATTATTGTTCTCCATCTTTTTACCAATTAATTTTGCGTTTCGGGTGCCTTACCGCGCGAAAGAAGGTACACGGTATTTTATCTCGTACCTGTTTATAATTAGGTGTATTACTATATTGGTGGTGATTGTCGCCTCACAGTTATAATATTCACCGTGTTTATCGTAATTTGCATAGCAAAAAAAATACAGCTATATGTAAATACGACGTTTGTCCGCAGGGCGTAGAACGGAGTTTAGTGAACTCGCGCGTATCCAGTTCAGTACTGGACGAGGAAGGCGATTGAAATGGACGATGACATTATTTTTTCCTTTTCTGTCCATTTCTCGGAGAAAACACGAAATTTTTCCTAACGATATCCATAACGATATAGTAGTTCCAACGAACAGATTGCCGTAAAGTCGTTTTGAGAACGGTATTTCAATGATTCTAACGTTATTCGTAATTTTATTGAATCTGTAAACATCAAAGGCGTAAATTTAAAAATTACGGAATTTCGTTTTTAAGTACTGAGTATTGTATACACGAACACCTATTGAGTTTACGATGACACGTTTGTTATAATTCTATAGCTAACCGAAATACGTGTAGAAAAAAGCTTACAAACCATAATAAAGAGTGATTTATTCCACACCAACGTTTGTTACCTTTTTTTTTTTTTTTTTCATTTTCTTGTTACAAGATTTATCAGAACATTAAAATTCTAAATCGTTAATAATTTGGTTGTTCCTACGCGTATTTTATAATAGGAAGTATTTTGTCAGAAACGTACTTGAAACGAGTATTTTCAGTTAAAAATGTATAAAAAAAAAATCGGCTAAAATTATATAACTTCAATCGAATTAATTTAATTTAAAAACAATTTTTATTTTTCATGCTCAACTCAGCCGAACACCTTGAGTCAAGCCGTTCTTCGCAGCAACATCTTTAAAATAAAACCCAACAATCAGCAATAATTTGAGTAAAAATTATTTGCATAAGTATATAGGACGTAGGTATCACTAAATAACTAACAGGCTGCACAAAACTTTGACAATAATATGCGCATCAACAAAAACAAGTATGATTACTACCAGTCGAATAGGAAGCTTGATGAAAAAGCGAAAAATCTTGAAATTTATTTTTTGTTCGTCAGTATTTTCATTGCGATAATATGATTTGTAACGACTTTTAGAGAAAATAAATGGTTCGACTTCAGACAAAAACTTTGAAATGGCTTTGTCTTTAAAATACAATAATTTTTTTTTCCAACTATAATTAACATTTAACCAGTTACGTGTAAAATGTATTTAGTATAGGTATATATTATACATATATTTTTTTTTTTTTTCAGGAACATTAAAAAATATGAATTTATATTGAATATAATATTGAACTTGTAACTGTTGTTTTCCTTTCTGATTTATAAAAATAAAATTTTATCAAAACTATAAAAACTGCTGTTACAAATTTCATAGGCTTCATATAGTAGTATGCCACAGGAGAATAGAAACGCTAGTTATTTAACATTTTATTATTTGTTCCTGGCTCATACTGTAATTTTTGAAAAAATAATAATCCAACTGATTGGATAGATTATTTTTCTTATTCAATATAAACCTTAAAAATTATTGAATTTTTATTTTTTGAGCATTTTTTTTTTCTACGTGACTTTTTTATAACTCAGTTGGTATTTAAACTAATTTCGTATACAACTAGTTATTCAATTTTACGAAAATACTAAATAACTTAAAAATTATTTACAATAATAATCTTACTATAGCTAAGTAGTTGAAAATATTAACCACCAGTAACTTGCCCAGGCTAGGTAATAAGCCACGTACAATAATTTTTCTATAAATTATGCAACGTGCAATTAATATAGCGTACATAAACTTAGTAATGTTTAATATACACTTTGCCTCAAAAGTATATTTTTTTAAGAACGCACAAAGAGAAAACCATTCGTTTTGATATAAATATTTATTTGAAGAAAACGGTACAATTCAACGTTTAAAACACGGGTACTTGTTTTATAGAACAAGCAAAGTGTTAAAAAATGGTGTAATTTGGTTATGACAATGAAATTACGCACTATTGGGGCAATTGATGCTAAAGTCGTATATTAACTTCTCAAACAACGGTCCAAAAGGTTTGAAATTTTCACACGTTAATTAAATTTATATTATTTATACGCGGATACGTTTTACGGAATTTTCGTACCATTTTTATAGTTAAATTTGGTTTTTACGTATAGGTACTTGTAGATAACTGAGCTCGCTCAGAATCGTATTTCAGATGTTAAATAATGAACCACAACTTTTAAACTAGTGGTGACCCACCCAAGTGGCACAGTCCAAAGCGTTATACCTATTATACAATATTATGTAGGTTTTAGGTCCTGTATTAGCGAGGGTTGTCGTTTAATGACGCATTCGCCGAAACTCGATATTACTACTGTACATGGCAATAAAACATACCTATTATTATTATTAAAAAAAAATATACATTTGTAAACAAAGTTGTTATCAACGGATGCCGCACACG
This sequence comes from Hormaphis cornu, assembly GCA_017140985.1. Taxonomy (NCBI): domain Eukaryota; kingdom Metazoa; phylum Arthropoda; class Insecta; order Hemiptera; family Hormaphididae; genus Hormaphis; species Hormaphis cornu. The sequence continues at coordinate 13,145,276 of CM029360.1, read as the reverse complement.
CAACGAGTGAAACACACAACTTACACGATACATAACATTGTACGTTACAATAATTAGTATACAACATAGTTTAAACCACTGTAATTATAACAAATAATTACCGATATTTTATCAATTTTATTAGCAGTTATCCCGCGAAAGAACGTGTGTACTCGTAAAAACGCCGGAAGATCCAGGACGCAATACACGATAGACGATATAATATAGACTTTTGTGTATTATAATATCTTTTCCTATCGATTTTATTAATTTGCATTTCCATACTACGTTCGACCGCGACCGGTTTTCATCAAGTATTATAAAGATTTTATCGTAATATTAGTTATAATAGTAATATTATTATTATGGTAATATAATTATCGTACTATACTATTATATTATCTTTGACATTGATTATAATAATATGTGACCTTTAATTATTATTAACGCTAAACGACATTGATACCGCACATTGATCTATTTCTTTACTGTAATAGTCACAGACTTGAATTTGTGAGATATATAATTATACGGATTTTACAGTCGTGACCGTAGATATGTATATGTGGTCGTGATTGTGTATCATTGTCGGCAACATCGGTGGGATTGTTACTATATATATATATACGTACTTATTAGGAATGTTTCAAGGTAGATATCATACTTTTTCCAAATTTGCTGGATTTTTTTTACAAAACCCAACCAAATTATACGTATATGCGTCGATACGGGAAGTGGACGTACACCACTTGGCCGCCAGAGGATCTAACGATAGTCCCATACGAGTAGCACGACGACGATTTAAACACGCTTGAGAATAAACTAGTTTTTGAATTAGAATTTGACGAGAACACGTTGTTTCAAGGGACGCGAAACTATTCAAGAATCGTTCGCACATATATATATATATACATATATATACATGACACCGTCACGCAAGTATTTAAAACAAGAACGGCCAATTCACGTTTTCGGAACCATCTGTACGTATTTTAATAATTTAAATTGTTTGATTAGTTTCAAACAATTCACGCATATGAAAATGGGACGGTACATCTTTCATTGAAATGCGCGTTAAGGTAAAAGCTGCGTTTTGTACAGTGGCGGAACTAGACATTTTAATTAGACTGGGCCACTCATGAGAGTCATTTTTCACCTATCATACTCAAAAGAAATGTATACATTAACACGGAATCAATTAGCCTGGGCCATGGCCCAGTTGGCCCAGGCCGTAGTTCCGCCTATGGTTTTGTAGGTATAAGAGTCAAATGTATGGTGTACAAGTTTTTTTTTTCACGAAAACAACGCAGAAAAAAAAAAACTGGCAAAAATGACAATGATCTCACCTACATTTCTCGCACAATACGCACGTGCCAACGGCCTCCAAACACATTACAGCGAGCCTTGGAATTCGCCGTCGGGATATTTTGTTTATTTTAACGATATATTTATAATATTGTGTAATTAATTAAGTAGGTTTGCGGAAACAATAAGAACGCAAAAACTATAGTCAAGTAGGTTAAGTACACATATAATATGCGCGGACACGAAAATTATTTCGTATATAAAACAATACCTACCGTATGTTATTTTATGGAAATCTATTTTGTTTTGAGATTCTGAGCGCAGCGACGAGTGTATATTGTGTTTACGCAATGATGTTTTTCTTTTCTGTGAACACTTTGTCGGTTAGAAGAAATATCCGATTTTTAAAGTCGGTAACTTTTCTGATATGTCATGGACTTGGGGCGGGGTACTTTGGTCCCGGGTTTTCTTTTGAAATTTCGCTTGGGTACTTTTTGAGTCGAAAAGTTTGAAATATTCAGGTTTTCGCGTACACAGAAGACGTGCTCCGACGATTTTTACACGTTGAATATCAAAAAAAAAAAAAGAAAATAACGATTTTTAAATTATATTTCGTTTGAACCTTTCTTTGACGCTTGCCGTGAACATTTCGACGAACGAAAAATTTATTTTGATAATACTTTAATCAACGATTCACAACAAACGCGTACAAAAAATATAGCTTTTTTACGCAACGATTAAACGTATAATAATATAATATATGTTATATTCGTTGTTTCCGTTACATCTAAAATATATAATATTTTTAACCCTAAATTATACGCGGCTATACCTACACTTATTATAATTATATTATATTATATTATAATTCGTAAAACGAATTTCATACTTCGGCGTTATGTTAAATATTCGCGAGACAATTATCAGCTTTCGACCCAAAATTAATTGTGGGTTTTAGGCGATAAAAAATCACTCGCAATTTAATTTAAAACAAACACTATATCACGTAAATACGTACGAATATAAATGCAAAATATACGTTACAATGACGGAGGAATATAATGTCGTGGAGTGTAATTAACGGCGTGTCGCGGAGTGTACTCACGGACACTATATATAAGCGTCGATTGTTCTAGGACAGTGATGGGCAAAGTACGGCCCGCGGGCCAATTCCGGCCCGCGAAAGAATTTAATACGGCCCGCCGAGGTCTATCGACATGTATAGGATATGGCCTGTATAGTATAAAAAAAATTCCCGAAATATTCTGAAAATGATAGAAGAAAATAGTTTTAAATATATAAATGGATTGGCGCGGACTCTGCGCGGTCGTACCCTCCTCACAGTGTGGTGTAGGTAGATGGTAGGTACTATAATAATAGGTATATATGTAATTTCTATTTTTGTTTATATAATATATTTCCCAGATTTCGGTTTGGTGCTTCCTTATCGTAGTTTTCGTATAATAATACATGTTAAGAATAATCTTATCTTTTCGTTGAACATTCAAAATTTTCCAATGATAAGTCGATTTATTATAATATATATAATACATATATATTTACTCGCCACTTGCCACTCGCCAACAATATTATCGTCAATCGGTTTTACTTATTAAATCGCTATTTAACATTCTTAGAAATTAAATGGGGATGATGATTTCATGAACAGATAGCGATGTAGTTTAAGGGTAGGTACACGTTATAATTTGCGTTGTATAAAATAAAATATTAACTATTTAAACAACATGTAAATATAAATTATTTTAAACGTTTTTAGTGTAAAAATCTCCGTGAAAAAAATTAAAAATGCAATTTATGCGCATATCAATTTTCAAGTAAACATAAAATACCTAATCATGATGTTTGTTTGGGGGGTCACGACCCCCATGACCCCCCCATCCACCATGGATCCACGTCTGCCATGGTTGGGCCTTCGAATAAAAGTTTAATTTATTATTATTTAAGGTAAACGGTAATTTGTAACATTTGTGTGTAATGCTGTAATGTTTTTATAATATTATATGATTCAAAGCTTTAACACAAAATGCATTTTTTCTATAATTCTGGCCCTTCTCTAGAATTTCTCAAACTTTGTGGCCCCCCATTAAAAAAGTTTGCCCACCACTGTTCTAGGACCTTTTCACCCTAACGAGATAATTATAGTACATTCTAGAACACGGGAGATTTCCCTTTATTTACTGACAATATTGTAAACAACTGTTTTTTAACTATTTTTTTTTTTATATAGGACGACTCGTGGTTGTTTACGTCGCCACATCGTTACGTTCCAAACAAATACATAATGTGTGTGTTATACGATTATTATGCGTAATATTCGTGTTTTTGATCACGATTTAAAGGGTCGTCGCAGTCTGTCGATTTTCTAAATAGTTTTTTCAACATTCGTTCTGAAAACGTATCAAATAATACGTCACGCTGAGAGCACCACTATCGTTTTGAGTCACGCCACCAATTATACAATTATCATTTTTGAAAATATCGTATTTTTCCGTGATTTTTTCCGGCAGATTTGGAGCCGCGACACTGACAGGTAAGTCGAGTGAGTAAAGACAAGAGCCCGCGCACCGTTTTTACAAGATGCAAACAAATAGGTTTTCATAATGTTCGAAATTATAATCAAAATATTATATCGTATATAATTTCAATCAGGGCCGGATTAAGGTTTTGGCCGCCCATAGGCTGAAATAAATTTACCGCCTAATTTACATATAGGTATTGATATTTTACTTCTATAAGTGATACGTAAAAAACTCTCCACACCCCATATAAAAAATGTACATTAATAAAATAAAAACATAAAATCAATAATACATTATGTATACTATTATTAATGAATGAAAACTCTATATTACAAAAAAAAAAAAAAATACAAACAAATAATTATTTTTCATATTCTTCAGAACGTTATAGTCTTACGTCTTGATTTTTTTTTCGCAAAGTCTTCAATGATGTTGTCATATAATAACTGATTAGTTAATTCATGTTCAATACTTAGTACATAACAAGTGAATTTAATCGATGACATTGTAGATCGGAGATAATTTTTTATTCAAGCAAGAAAAAGAACGTTCAGCTGAACAGTTAGTCATCGCAGTAGATGTACATATTCTGAGTGCTATCTCGATGTTTTGGATATATTGAAATTAAGTTTTTTTCATGTAAAATTTGAAGAAGTTTGGGAACATTTTTTTGCTTATCGTCAGCCAGTTGTATTATGTGTGCTTTTAAATGTAGACATTCGTTGATCAATTCATTTAAATCCATATCATCATAGTGTATTTCAATAAGTTGTGTAGCTCCTTTAACAATATCATCGTGTGATAGACTTTCGAGCATGACAATAAAAGCAAATGGAAAAAAAAATTTTGATACGCAGCTCTTCTCTTGTAAAGTTCATTCAACAAACGATCTAAAATTACTAAAAAGATATCAATTTAAAATTTTTTTCTTCGAGAAGTAAAGTAGTCATTATGTCGAGTTTTATCATAAAACATTGATTTAATTTTTTTACGAGTTTTTAAATCTTTATATTTTGTAACAGATTTTTCAATTGCTTTTCTTTCATCAAAATTTTCACGAGTATTTGTAATAAGTTGAATTAAAGAATCGTAAAGCTCAACCACGAGACCACAATCTATTTCAACTTTTTGTAACTTCTCACTGACTACATTTAATCTGTTCAATAGAAAACCCCATAAAATAGACATAAAGCAAGTCTCTAATGAGTTTATTTAATAGTTCTTGTGATTTGTCATATTATTTTTTCTAGTAGCATTCATTATATATTGCATTGATAATCTCAGACCAATTTGGTGTATAACAAAATAATAAACCTATATTAACCGATATTGTCCGTTTTTATCATGATTTATAATCACCACGACTCAGCTGTTGTCGCGATCTCGTTTTATCGGTAATCAATAAACGGCAATGCTCGTCTTGTTCACACGATTGTTTACAACTCACAAGACGGATTTAAATTAAAATGTAACGTCAATGCCCAAGTATGCAAAACGCGCAGGTTCTGTTTACAACATTTTTAACTTTTAAAATTTGTTTTTTCGTCGGTCGGCTGCCCAGCCACAGTCTTTGTCCCTCGGCGATTCCATTCGAATCCGTTCGTTATTATAACATTACGTCGTTCTGGTGACGCAGGACGATGAGGGTCGTAGAGCTCTTCAGCGGTATCGGCGGAATGCATTTTGCCTTAAAAGGTTTGAATAATAAATAGTGATAGTGATGTTTACATTTATAGTAATAACTGATCGCGATTTTTCCAGAAAGCGGCCTGGAACGTTTCGAAGTAGTGTTGGCCGTCGACGTAAACACCGTGGCCAACACTGTGTACAGACACTGGTTCCCGTCGACGAACCTCAGGGATCTGAACGTCCTGTCGCTGAGCGTCGAACAGTTTGACGCTTACAGTCCGGACGTGCTGCTGATGAGTCCACCGTGTCAACCGTTCACGAGGCAAGCTCCGGACGGAAATACAATTTTTTTTTGTTTGCGCGTTTCAACTCTTTGTATTTTCTAGAAACGGCCTCGTCAAGGACATAAACGATGAAAGGTCCAAGCCGCTGTTACACATCGTCGAAAACATAGTTCCCGAATCGCAGTCTCTAAAGTATATTTTGGTCGAAAACGTCAAGGGGTTCGAGTGCTCGTTGGCCAGGGACCTACTAGTTTCGTCACTGAGTCGGTCTGGTTTCACTTACAGAGAGTTCTTGCTCAGTCCCACACATTTTGGCATATGCAACTCGAGGCTGAGGTACTATTTGCTGGCGAAGAAAACTCCTCTAGATTTTTCGATTTCCTTACAAAACAACATCGTAAGTAAGGGACAAACCTATAAGACAATTACGTTTAAAAACTAATTCCTATTATAGGTAGGTACTGTTTCTTTTTTTTTTATATAAAACAGTGTTGCGCTTACTAAATCAATAACTCGCCTTTTCCCCTCACATCAAAGACCACAGAACATTTTTTTTCTACTAAAATAATATACTTGTAAGTTTTTTTTTTTTGTGCTAGTACGCGCATTGTCGATTTTTTTTATGAAGATTATCACTCAAGTTATCTTTTAAAAGTCACCGTAAACGTGATCAATTTTCCGTGCAACATAAAAGAATCGTGTCCAACATTTCCAAGCTTGTGACTAATTCTCAGTTGAGTGTAGAATCATAACGTATGCTCTGTATTCTTGTTTTAGACAAATTAAAATTTTTGTGAATTGTAAATAGTTTTCAATAATTTAACCAATATTTTTCAGTTAAAAACTACAATATCGACTATAAATATTATAAACAATCTGTCTGGTATAAAACGTACATAATATTTATGTACAGTAGGTAATATTTATATACAGTACTGAGTATTTATTTTCTCTGCCAATTTGATCATATTGATTTTATTCATTTGAACGCTACTTTTTTTTAGTTGAAAATTGTTTCGTATAATGTTCTGAAAGTAATTAATATGTTACAAAGCTGTATACTTACTGTAGGTACAATTTGTTTTATTTACAACTTCAGAATCAAATATTTTTCTAAGCATTTAAATGCATTATACTTATAAATGAATACTAATTCAATTATTTGGCAAATATTGGTATTTTTGTTTTTTAATCATTGTCGTTTTACACAGGACAGTTTGATTAGATATAAGAGTAACTTAATTACTGATCACTGTATTATTTTCATTTCAAAATATAATAATATAGACTCTATACCATGTTATTAAACATTTTGATTTTCTAGGAAATTTTTCAGGATAAAAAAAAATGTCTTTATATTTTATAGAAATGCGATTTATGTGATCGTGTTTGCCCGTATTCAGAATAGAATGAAAAACGTCAGACCAAACTTAATTGAAATTAAATTTTTTTTCAACTGTCTCAAATTCAGAAACTCCACGATTAATTAACATTAGGTTTTTTTTAAAAAAAATTTTAGATAACCGAAAATTGTTGGGACGATAAGTTATGCAAGTGCGTCAAACAAGTAGCGGACGTGTTAACCACACCTGAAGCAGACCTTGAAGAGTTCTTCCTAAACGACAAACAGCTCCTAAAAGGAGGTAAAGCGTTGGACATTGTTACCAAGCACAGTACAAGATCGTGTTGTTTTACTCGTTCTTATACTTCATATTTATGTGGCACTGGCTCAGTGTACTCAAGTTTGAACGAGGAGAATTTTAAACAGATCATTAGTGAAAATGACGACAATTTAGAAGTGTTAAAAAGTTTGAAATTGAGATTTTTCACTCCAGCAGAAATTGCAAAGTTCATGTGTTTTCCGGTGTCCGACTTTCCAGTCAGTAATAAAAAGGTCTACCAGCTGTTAGGGAACAGTATAAACGTTTATGTTGTTTCTCGGCTATTATGTTTATTATTTTCTTAATGTTATATATAAATTAAATGTATATTTTATAGAAAAACAATTGATTTTTATTTGTGTTTTTAAATAAAAAATAGTAAACCATTTTTACTAGGCATAATTTTATATTAATTTGCTCTTTTCGTGTTACAAAATATTTACGTTTATAAAAACATGCGTTATTTTCATTCGCTTAAGTAAACATCATATTAACTACACATTTTATATTTATGTCGAGATAAAGCTGATCATGTTTTTTTTTTAACCAATTTCCTATGTACAACAAGTATTAAATACTTTAAATAAATTTAAACTATTTAATGAAAAATCTAAAAATTGAAAACATTATTACAAGTTTTGGTCATAACTTATAACATGCATAATTTTCTCATCTTTGAATAAAATATGGCATAAAATGTAGTCAAATGGTATATTCACAGTTCAGACATTACTTGAGTGCCGTATAGTTTATTTTTTCAAAAGATAAATGTTAAATATACAAAATACATAGCTTAACAACAACTAAAAATGATAATGTCAACTAAAAAAAAAAAATCAATTTTAATATGTTTTTAAGAAAATGGAAATCAAGTAAAATAAAAAATTATTTTCGTATGTATGAAGAAAAGTAGTTAAAAAAGTAAGTTGTTCTGCATACTGGCTTAAATTAATAAAAACATAAGTGGTACAAACAATAAGACTTTTATTATGTAAATACTTAATTACAACATATCGAATATAAATAAATATTTTTTTCTTTTTCGTAAAAATGAAATTAATTTTAAATTTATGTATTGAAAACATAAATTTTGGTTTTTTACTTGAAAATAGTTGCCTAAAAAATAGTTGAACGTAACAGTAATTTAATTATTATATTACATATCAGTCCATACACAAAAATGTTCATTATTTTCCCAAGGCTCTTTGTATCTCAGCTGATTTTTGAATCTTGGCCATCTCTTTTTCTGCAAATAAAATAAAAAATAAAATTATAAAACAAAAATAACGAGAACAAATGTTCGAGATCAGTGAATGAAATGCTTTATAATATAATGTGTACTATAAAAACAACTAACAAACTTGTAACGAGAGATTTGAGCAAATTTTATTGGACTAAAAAAAGGGAAATACATTATTGTAATGGCTTCACTAGGATCTAGGTGACAAGGCATGGATGAAGGAGACGACCTGGCAGCATCAAAAGAGCGCACTTGTAATATTCATCAATAAGACTATTATGTGACAAATAAATCATATGTTTATTGTTAATGTTTGAAGTAAAAAAGATGCTTTGTGATGAGTTAGCTATAGAACATTGGTATAAGCAACATTTTTGGGCTCTAAGTAAGGTAGTAAAGTATAGCAATACATCTAAGCAGTAGCGTCGAAAAGAGCTTTTTAAAATAAAAAGAAAGTAGCATTGGGGGTAGTTAGGAACCAAATTTTAAGAAGTAGCTGTAGCTGTAGCGTGCTACAAAAAAGCAGTAGCGTCCTGACCACTGCATTAAGTGCAACGTTTAGTTAAAGATTGGAAAGGTGACAAAAATTGTAAAAATATACGTAGTAATATAACTTATAGGATGTATAAGCGCCAAAACTTAGGTATTTCTCGAAAACTTTTTTTTTTTTTTAGACTTCAAAAATGAACAGTTAAACTAATGAAAAATGTCTTAGCCATAAGTACGACAAAAATCTACGTAGAAAACCTAAAACTCAAAAAAAAGTTATCATACTTTAAGTATTAAAAATTAATTTAATTTATGAATAATGAATTTATTACAAGAATTCAGAGTTACATTTCAAAGCGCAAATCGAAAGAGTCAAAAACTCAACAAATTGTATATACTGCTCAAATTTATTTGCAACTTTAATGACGTTTAAAATTTATCAATTGGTTGTTGGAATGTATCAAAATCACAATAAATTTAAATGATTTTCATAGGAGAATTATTGCCAACAACTAAAGTGACCTAACCTAACCGCAATAAATAAGAGTAAAAAAAATAAATAGTTTTATATAATTTTTACCATCAAATTTTAATTAAATTAGTATCGAGTATGCTTGAAACTAAAGTAGAAATATTTACATGTGACTACTGAAATAAACTGATTTTACAAACCTTTTTTTTCATCTTCTCTTTTTTTGGCAGCTTCTGCACGTTGTTGTTTGATTATGGCTAATCTGGCTAAATCAGCTCTAGCTTCATCTGTTTTACCTTCAGCTTGGAGTTTTTGATAATGTAGTTTCTTTCGTTGTTTTTCAATTTCTTCCCTATAAATAAATATTAATTCGCTTAACTGTAATATGTTTAAACTTTTCTTTGTAATGATGCAGTTCAGACTTATTTTACCTTTCACGTCTAGATAAGTGCGCTGGTTCAGCAGTGTCTAAAGATTCGTTAAGCGTAGCTAATTTCTTTGCTTTTAATTGTTTTCTATTAGGATTTTCAATCTGAATCAGACCAGCAACACCTTTTTTTTTCTAAAAAAAAAAATCAATGTTGGACAGTTTATTTTCAATTTTAAACGGCCCAATTCAAAAAGTTAATAACGAATGAAGACATATTATACAGTATCCACATTAAATTAAAACATAAGGATATAATAGAAGGTGACTTAATAATACGTGATAACCTAAGAAATGACCAATTTAGCGATTTAGATTTTAGTAGATTAAAAGTTTATATCACATAACTTTGAGATGTAATTAAATTATTCAACAATAAGTTTATGATCTACCGACATTTAAACCATATATTTACAATAAGAAATGAAAAAAATTCTAAAACTTTAACGTATTTAGGCACTAAAATAAAGTTTGTTTTACTATTATTTAATAATTCTTAAGGGAGTTGGAGACCCCAGACTTTTTTTTTCTGTTCACCCGGCGCACTCGAATCATAGGAATTCAGACTTTACTCGTGCCAGACCTACCCATTGGTTTATAACGATGCAGCAACTAGGATTCTGAAAACTGATTTATCGTGAAGTCTACTTTCAAAAAGACTCCTTCCCACATTACATCCCCGTACGAATTGGAAAACAATTTAGATTTTCCAATTTTTGAAAAACACATCTATTGGCAAGTCATCGGGGAACTCACGTCGTCCGAGTCCTCGTCCGACTCCTCGCTTTCGCTCTCCGACTCGTCTTCGCTGTTGCTCTTGTCCCCTTTGGTGGCGGGCTTCTCCTCTTCGCTGGACGACTCTTCTTCGCCGCGGGCCGTCCTCCACCTCCTCTCCTGCTCCTCGCGCTTCCTCTGCTCCTCCAGCTCGTCTGGGTTCGTAAACCTGCGGCTCCTGCCCTTGTGGTTGGTCCATTTACCTGACGAGAGACGGTAACAAAATTTTGAAGAGAAAAAAAAAACCTCCGAGAACGGCGGCACGAGATCACGCGCTCCGTTTCCCGTTTCGGCTCGGAACGCACTGTTCACGCGCCACACGTACCTCTAGGCATTCTGAAACAAACAGCGGCTTGCGACGATTCTTAAGTCACCGGATGATGATTTACCCTGAAGGCCGTCTCCTCGGTTGTGTATTTTTTTCGCAAATCTTTTCGTTTTTATACGGAATGATCGGAAATTTCTCGAACGAGGGATCAACTTATCAGAAACACAATATTGACGTCCGACAGCAGGCGAATAAGCTCCGAAATTTGATAAAAAAAAAAAAAAAAGTAGCAGCAATCACAATTGTTGCATCATCTCACCACCTTTTACGTCGAGAGAACAATGCCGATTGCAAGGAGAATACAAATCCGGCGTATCGCTGACGTCCCCTCGCTTCTTTATCTATATGACGGGAAGTAACTCCCGCGGGACGTTTGTCCCAATTTCGGGAGGATATTATTATAACGATTTACTGAGAAAATTGTAATTTGTTCCGTTGTTTTATAGTTGGTACACGAAACAGTTTTTTGATTTGCGCTTCGGAGCAAAAAGGACAACGATCGCGTGTTGGCCAGTGCCGAAATATTAAAAACATAACAATACATAGGTGGTGGTAGATTTGGGATGATTAAATTGGGGGGATCCGCAGGGGCCGGCGGGCGCAGGGGACCCGCTCCCTTCCCATAAACCGTGTTTTTACTTTTCAAGTTTTATTTTTTCGTACGTCGGTTACGAGATCGAATATTTGTGTCTCTTTTTTTTCGTTTCGCTTCGATCTGATAATTTATTTAAAACTTGTGAAATTATTTTTAAACGATAAAATATAACAACGTGTGACGATAACGCAATATCACATATAGTGAACCATAAACGCGCGTTCGAATGACGTGACATTTTCACAGATCGGTTAAGATTATACTTAGGACTATAAACTGATTGACGAACGAAACGGGAACAGTTTTTTTCATATTTCGGTACTCAATAGTCACGGGGTTAGGTTGGTTACATCACTTTCGATTGAAAACGCCGAAATTTTTTTTTTTTCGTTGCCAAATACAATCCAGGACGGGGCGACCTAACCCCGGTGATGAAAGGCCCCAAAAAAAAACTCATTGATCGTCGTTTCGGGGCCCCTGATCTCTCATTTTCGCCAAATTTTTTTCTCTTCAAAATGTTTTTTTTTTCCCCGGGGCACTGCCGTTGTCAAGCCAACCGAGCGCCAAACACAGTCGATACAATTATTTTAAAAAGCCGTCTGTTGTCGTGAAATGCGTCCGTCTTGTCTCCTGTTCACTCTCGGACGCGCGCAGTAACCTAACCGTTCTTGGCCGCGAACGTTGTCTGTGTAACGTGCCTACAGGCTGTTATTAAACGGCCATTATTAAGTGTAGTCAGTCGATAATTGTTGTTGTTTAACCGACATTCGTTTGGAGTTTAATTTTAAACAATTGTTCACGGAGCGTCCTTCACCGGGCGATACAGTTGTCGCGAAGTAAGGACAACCGGAGTAGTTTATACCGAGTTTAAACTAACGCTTTTAGCAGCGCGTGAAACCCTCCATAAATCATTGCGTTTGTCCGACGGCAGCGATTCTTAGAAGCGCTATTTAGGGACCACGTGTAAAGGGACCCCAATCATCGTAGATTGAATTATAGATTATTTTGTATTCGTTTAGTACAACCGACTTTCAATCGGTAATTATGGATATTAATTAATATAGGAAATATGGCAGACGTTCCAGTATCCAATACTACCGTGTGCGTGGACGATTTAGGCAAGGCCAGAGTCATGGAACCAATAATAGCTGATAAAATATCTAGTCTTAATGATCAATGCGTCAATTTTTTGACTGGTAACGCATTAATACTTATAAAAAAAAGGGGAAATTAATCGTTTTTAAAAGTATTTTCTCTATTTTACGTGTAGATATAAATCTTTATCGCGAAGCAGTGGACGGCTTTATTGGCGTTATGGACCAATTGGCTATGCGAGTAGAACGAGAAAAACGTGAAGCCATCATCGTTTCAAATAAATTGGCATCGTTATCCGCCAAGACCGAAGAGAAAACGACAATGTTACGAGTAATTCAAACGGTTAAAAAACGTTTGGAGGACAATAACCGTAGGTATTTTTATAATGTTTGCAGACAGAAATAGAACGAAAAACTACGGAACTCGAACGTTGCAGGATCGAGCACAGATCGCTGCAAAAAATTGAATCGGAACAGATTGATTTAATCAATCAGTTGTCTTTTCAGAGTTAATAAAATGGACGCGTACAATTTTCAGTTATTTAAGCGTATACACACAGTACTAGACAAGACGTTTTTGAAATAATATTATTATTAATGATTAAATAACTTATAGATTTCATGTTTATTATAGACATAAAAATATTTATGGTAAATGTTGTTTTCTATAACATAATAATAATAATAATAATAAATAATAATATAGGTAATGATTGATTATCAAATAGTATAAAAAGAATAATCCACAGTTATACATCATTATTATTACTGTACCGTACAAATATGTTATCAAAAAAGCAATTTCCACTTGAGAAGCTTTCACATGCGTTTTGAATCATCGATATAAAATTAAAAAATTAATTCGTTTCATTATTTTTCGTCTAGACGTCCTCCGAGTTACTGTATAAAATAAACAAAATAATAATAAAACGAGAGCTATAAAGTAAGGAATGTGTTACTGAAACAGTAAATTTGAGTAGTAGTATAAATATAAAAATGTAAATGACATTAATTAAGTTTATTAAGTATGGTTAATGAAAATATAATATTAAATAAATAATTATTGTTGTTAAGTAAGAAATGTTTTGTACAAACACAAAAAATTAAAAATACATAAAATAATTTTATAAATAAATAATAAATAATAACCGTTTTTCACAAAAGAGTAAATGGTGTTGTAAATAAAATATACTAAAATAATGTTTCCAGAAAATTTTGCATCCGTTGTTGGCGCGGTGGTCAACAACAATTTATACATATATATATATAAATATACCAAAGTGGCAAGTTTTTATGGTTAACAGCAAAAATTAAGTACAACATACAAATTGAGAGCTCTAAGAGGGAAACAATTTGCTAATTATAAAAAATATAAAATTCGGTTTCATTTTTGAGCTATTATTAGTTTATATAATATCACAACTCTTTACAACTGTAAATGTTTTGTCATCACGGTCCTGAAAAAGCATAAAAACAAGTTTTTTAATATTCGTGGCGACCAAACAAAATTAAAAACGTAAAATACGGTAAGTCTAAATACATTAAACAAAAAATACTCATTATGATTCGAGTTAGAATTAATGTTGATTAAGAAAAATGGCAAATTATTAATTTATGCATGCTCTCATCAGTAGTAAAATACTAAAGGCAGACTTGGGTTAGGTAATTGTAATAATTAATAAAGTATTTGCAATAAACCTTAATATAAATGTAAAATAAATATAAACAATATAGTTTTATTTTCATTATGTTTGCTTGAAATTTTTGTTTTTCAAAGAATTAGTATATTTTTAAATGTTTTTTTTTTCGGTATTGAAGATTTTTTTAAGACTGCAAAAAAGTAATGGTTCAGTACTCAATAATTTCTAGTGAGTTTATAAAAAAAAAAAACTAAATTACTGATTAATTTGAATTGATGCTAATACTTCTACAAACTAAAAGTAAAGTTGTATGATTGAATAGCTTGACCATAGTCATTTTAAATTTAAGTAAAAGTCGACAATTTCAAAAATTGTACTAGAATTTACTAATAATCGAATGGACAAATATCAATTATTAATTTACACTGATAAAAACAATAAGTACTGATGTATTAAAAAAATGAACAACTACGTTTTATTTATGGAAAAGGTTCGATTTTTTTACTTATGGAAAAAAACTGTTTAAAAATTAAATTAAATTTTTTTTTCAATGTTACATTCTAATTAGTAATGTTAACAGGTGTGATTATTAATAAAGATGGTGAAATTATGATTTGATCAATTTAGGAAATCATCACACATGGCACAGACAAATCAAAGAATCAGTTATTTCACAATGGAAAACTACAAAAAATAAATAAAAATTGTATTTTAAAATGGTCAGTCATTTCCCATTATATTTAATTATTAAATATAAATGTAAAAATATTTTATTTATATTTAAAATGCTTGTTTATTATTATTTTAACATAGTTTGATATAACTATTTAGAGACTTTGGGTATGTGAATGTCTAATGTTTTTTTCTTCAAGTAACGTATTAGTAAATTATATGACTCTCGACATTTAAAAATACATAACATTTTTATTATAGACCTTTAAAAACAAAATATTCTTTTTATTTTATATTTATGTAGCTTTTGATAGTTGATTGACCAAGGGCATGAATTATTAATGTTATTTATTCCCATGCATGAAGAGTGCAAAAAACTGTAACTTATGAACATTAGCAAATAAATAGAATTAAATTAATTCTATCTACGACACTATGTAAATAAGTGAAGATTTTTAACACGGATGTTATATAGTGAGTAGGGAACTACAGGGTTTTTGTTGTGCATTCCCTACATACCATAATTTATTTATTGATTGAAAAGTAATGTTCTTCAAAATTTAACGAGACCACATGTCTTCGGCACCTAAATATTGTAATATTAGTTCACACCGTCGACTTGACCACAAAAGAAAAGTGTAAAAAAAAAAAATTTAGTTTTATTCTATAATGACAACCAACTACATACCTAGAGAATTCGTATCATTTGATCCATTATTTGACTCTAATGAGTCATCAAGAGAACTTCCATGGACCGTTGATGATAAATCATCAATTGTTGAGCCTCGTTTACCAGTAGAACCACCTATTCTGGAAGACGATGTTACTACAGTTCGTCTGAAAAGAAAACATCATCTCCATTATTGGTTTTATTCAAACTTGTTCATAGAATATTTAAAACAACCTTAGTTTGCTTCTCAAATTGTTATTCTCTCTAGACATAGATTCATTGGATTCCAAAAGCTCATCAAGGTCACGTTGAATTTTGCGCTTCTGGTGCTTTTCACGACTTATTTCTTCTTCGGCTTCTTCAATTTGTCTCTTGAGCGTTTTCACTCTAGCGTTACTCTACAACACAAATAAATGTCATAAATAATCATACTTTTTAATTTTTTTTTTACTCAAGAAAAATACCTTTTCTACTTGCTCTTTGTATTGATCAACTGTTCTTCTCTCATCTTCTAACTGCATTACGATTTCTTTCATCTTTTTCTCAAGTTTACGATTTGTTTTTTGTTGCAGTTGTCTTTCCCTATTAAAATAATAATACATAAATAAATAATAAAAACTGAAAAAAAAAAACAACTAACTCTATTAGCTAACTTATTTCTTAAACTAGTCACACATACTTTGCTTCTAATTCTAGTTGCTCTTCAAGAGTGACAATTTTGGATTCTAAGTTGGAAATAGCCGTTTTGGTTTTTACTCGTTGATTTGTTTCAATTTCAGCCAACTTAGCTTTCAATTCTTTGTTTTGTCTGTCTAATAACATTCTATTTGTTTCTAGTTTTTGTGTCATTGATCGCTCATTGCCCAAATCTGTGAATTACAATTTCAAGTATTACTTTAGTATAATTCAAAACAGTTAATTAATTAAATTTACCAGAGTTCAATTGCTCAATTTGAATGATTGCTTTTCTACTACGTTCATTCAACATCTCAGAAGTAGTTTGTTCTTCTTCTAGTTCTTCTTCCAATGTAGCGATTCGTGCTTCTAAACGACGTTTTTCATCAACCATTAATGTACTGCTAACAAAATAAAAATACTAAAGTTAAATTGTACGTTTCTTTTTTTATTTAAATAACACAAACAAACCCTTTGTTAGAATTGCTATTCATTTCTTCAAGTAAATCATCACGTTCACTTTCTGCTACACGTCTAGCTCTTTCTGATGCAGATAGTTCTTCTGTAAGCAACAACAATTCTGCTTCAACTGACTTTAATTTGCGTTCAGTTTCCTTTGCTGATGCCGAAAGTTCATCACGAGAAGTTCTGGCTTCTTCAGCATCTCGAGTCGCATCTTTCAACTGAACTTGTAATTTTTTCAATTGTTTCAAGGCATCTTCCTTCAATTTGTTGTGCATATCCAATTGTTGTTCTAAGTCTTTGTAATCAGCTTCAATCTTCTTCCGACCAGCCATTGCAAAAGATTTCTGTTTTCTTTCATCTTCTAATTCAGCTTCAATGTCACGAATTTGTTTTAGAAGTCCTCTGCGTTTTTCTTCACTTTGTTCTTCTTTTGCCTAGATGTTAAGAGTGTTCAAAAAAATAAAAAGAGATCAATGCCTAAAAAGTTACTCAATTAATAACGACTAATACATCAATAAACAAAAGCATATTAACAGAAATTTCAGAAGTACTCAACTAATTTAGAAATATAGAAGATGAAATAAAAATTGTTGTTACAATACTTTATTAACCTAACAGTTTACAGGTAACATAAAATCTACAGAGTAACAAAGTAAAATAGTAAAATGAATCAAATTATTATAGTAAAAACTAATGTAAAAATATCAAACATAAATGTTCAAAAAAAGAAAACAAAATATTCACAAGTACTTTTACAAAACTAAAACTTTATATTTTTAAAATCAAATTGCGATAAATAACAAATCTCTATAGCAAAGTACATTCTGTAGGATTACACGTTTAGTTAATAAAATAAAATAATATTTACATTAAAAACTTACAACAAGATCCCGTTCAAATTGTGCTCTCAACGCTTGCATGTTAACTTCAAGTCTTAATTTAGCATCTTCAGTTATTTGAAGTTCATCTTCTAAGTCTTCATTCTGAATACGTATTTCGGCCAACTGTGATTCCAAAATTCTCTTTGCCTTTTCCAACTCATGTACCTATCGCAAGTAAATTGTTACTTATTAGAAATACTAGAAGCAAATTTACTCTTTTAAGTTTAAACTAGTTTTAATTTTTAAACAAACATTTTTGTCAGCTGTTCCTTGATTGTTAATTAGTTCATCCAATTCATTTTGTAAAGTTCTCTTTCCTCTCTCAAGTTCCTCAACTTTAACCATAAGCTCGTCAAGTTCTCTAGTCAAAGAAAGGACACGAGTTTCTTTTTCTCGAGCTTCCCGTTCAGCAGTGTCTCGTTCAATGGCCATTTGTTCAGAAACAGCCTATTAAAAAAGTAAATAAATAATAAATATCTTAGAAAAATAAGACTAATTGAAGTAATTGAGAACTGTGGATTTAATACCTTTTCTTCAGCAAGAGTTTTATCAAATATTCTTTGTTTCTTTTCAAGTTCAATGACTTTAGATCGTTGAGTTTCTAAATCAATATTAACATCATCTAGTTCCGATTGAAGTTTCTTTTTAGATTTTTCTAATTTATCATTAGTAACTTGTAATTCTTCAATTTGCCGTTGTAACAACTCAACATCCTAAGCAAAATTAATTCATGGGTTATGAATACCAGTAATTTATTTTAATAGAGTCAAATATTAATTATTAATTACCTTAACAAGTTTTTTGTAAGCAGATTCAATTGCTGCAGTTTGTTCAGCTTCTTCTTCCATTCTCTTCCGAGTTTCAGTAATTTGCAAGTTAAGAGCAACTATTTGTTTTTCCATGTTTTTCTTAGCCTCTTCTTCCTCTTCTAACTGTTCTTGCAAAACTTCCTTTTCACTTTCAATTTGTTTCAATTTAGAGTTTAATGACAATTTCAATTTGGTTTCTTCTTCAAGAAGTGTCTAAATAATGTTTAATAAAATAAAATACAAACTATTAGGTTAAAATCGATTCAAAAGACCAGAAGTTAAAGTTATTATTCTTCAAAATATACTTGAGTTTCTTGTAGTTGAGTTTCCATTGTACCTGCTGCTTTTTCAGCAGCTGAAGCTTTTAGTTCAGCAGCTTCCAACTGGTTGACAATGGATTCAGATTCATTGTTAAGTTTAGAAAATCTATCAAGTAGTTCGTTTTTAGATCTCTCTGATTCAGAAAGTTTACTCAGAGATTCACCTGAAAAAAAAAAATGAATATAAAATAATGTTCATAATTTATGAAAATGGTAATTGCATAAATTTCACAAAAAATTCTATGATTAAACACTTACTGAGTTGAGATTCAGCAAATTTCCGTTTCCTTTCTAATTCAGACTTGGAAGATGCAGATGATTTGAGTTCAGCAGCAAGATCGGCATTTTCAGCTTCAAGAGTTTGTTTAGCTTTTTCCAATTGACTTTTAGACTACAAAGTTATGCACAAATTAAATATATACCAACTATCAAATTTAAAATGGACATTTGAGTTCAAAAATATACTTTTTTTAGTGCTTCTATTTGTTCATTAATGACAGAAATTTCTTGGCTGTGTTTGTGTCGCATTTCGGTGATAATAATTTCGTGCGATTGTGTATCTTCTTCTAATGATTTCTTTAAGGTTGCCAATTCCTAATGGGAAAACAAAGTTATGGATAACTTACAAAAAAAAGTATTAATTATTTAAATGAACAATGACTATTTAGAGTGTTTACTAATTTACTAGGTCTACTAGGTACAGTAAATGTTTTAATATCAACATTGTTCTATCACGATACATCAATATATACATTCTATCAATAATTCAATGTCTAAGTACGGCCATATATCAATATTGATATTTCAGTGAAGTATTAATATTGAAAACTATACCATGTTGTTCATACTGATATCAAAAATGTCAATATTATGATGCCAATATTGGAGTAATGTAGTAAACACATTGTTATTGTATAAAAAAAAAAAAAAAAAATATATATAAAATACCTGTTCTCTTTTTGCTCTAAGTTCATGTTGTGCTGCAGTTATGTCCAAAGAATCCAAGAGCTCGTGTTTCAAAGCTTCTAGTTCTTCATTAAGATCACGTTTTTGTTTTTCAGCTTTGCTTCTAGCAGTGCGTTCAGCTTCAAGATCTTCTTGAAGTTCACCAAGTTGTGATTCCAATTCTCTTAGTGCTTTTTGAGATTGAGCTTTGCCTTAAAATTATAATATCACATTTTATTACTGATAAATGATTGAATACAAAATAATTGACTCCATACTAGCAGCTTCTTCGTCAATTCTCATAAAGGCTTGAGTTAATTCTTCTTCTCGTTTGCCAAGTTGCAACTGCAAATCTTCTACTTGGGCTTTCTTTTCATTCAATTGTTCTTTTAAATCATTAACCTAGAATACATTTTTTAATAACGCTTAGTTTTAGAAGCAAACACTGAAATTTTTTGTAGGACGGGCCAACAGAGATCCAATATATATATATATATATATATAAGAAGAGCTACCATAAAATATCAATAATAATTAATTTAGCAATTAGTGTCTTGCACATACATTTTTCTAGATAGGATTAATCATTATACAATTGAAAGGTGCATCAGTAGACAGGAAAACCCATGGACTTTTAGGATATTTGGCAGCATCACTTCATAATTATTAACTGCTGAAACAACTTATTGTAGAAACAAAAACTTACCTCAGTCTCAACTTTACGTTTAGTCCGGTCCATTTCCTGTCTTTGCTGGTTATCTTTTAACAAACGTTCTTCCAATTCTGCTATGGATGCTTCATGTTTTGCTTTTAATTTCGCTAAATGCTTGGCTTTTTCCTCTTCTTCAGCCAAGGTTTGAGCCAAATCTGAAGCTCTTTCTTCCAAGACCTTTTTCTCTTTTGCAAGTTTCACATTGGTATCTTCAGCAAGTGCAAGATCTTCTTCTAATTTCTTAAGTTTTGCGTCTGTTTGTACACGCTCCAATTGAAGTTTCTGTCGTGCTCCTTCCTCTTCTTCTAATTGTTCTTCTAAGTCCTAATAAAACATTAATAATAATAACAAAATTAACAGTCAATTATAAATTCTAATTTATGAAAATTATTTTAACAACTATGCTATAGTGATTGGTACTAACATTTATGTTCACTTGTAACTTCTTTTTTTCTTGAGTTAAGGCACTAGATCTTTCTTCTTCTTCTTCAATCCTAGCTTCTAAATCGTGCAGAATATCTTCAAGTTCTGATTTTCTTGCAGCAAGTCTAGCCCTCATTTCTTCAGCTTCAGCACACAATTCAACTTCTGCTTGCAATTGTTCAGCCAAAGCGTTTTTCTCATCTACTGCTGTTTGATACCTAACATAAAAAAGTATATAGTTAGTAAATGAACTACAGTGTTTGAATTAAAACATAATACTTCTTCTCAAGTTCAAGTGCTCCTCGCTGATGTGATTCTAATTTTTCTTTGACTACTTTTAACTCTTCTTCTTTGATTGATAGTACCTCTTCTTGTTTAGTAACTTCTAATAACGGTTTAACTTTAGTATATAGTCGCCACCATTGCCAGTTTCTTAGTTTTAAATACGCTGAACAATTTCGTTGAATAATACGGATAGCATTCAACTGTTGTAGGCGTTTTTGATAATTTCTTCTTGCCAAATATCCTCTACAGAAAGCCTAAAACCAAACAATAAGTACCAATTTTTTAAAATAGATACTATTGTAAAAATACATACTTGGAAATTAACAATAAGATCAGAAATTTTGAAGTCACGTTCTTCTTCCAAATGGGCAAGAACGCCAGCTCTAAAGAATATTTTCGATTGACCGACACGATAAAGATTAGTATCAAGTTCAAGAGCTTTGATCATCTTTTCACAAGCCTTTTTTCCGTCCATGAAACCCTTAGGTATAGCGTTTGATGTTAGCAGTTCATATCGCTGTCTAAATTCCTGGAACGGAATACGATTGGGAAAACCTTGTCTACAAATTCTAATTCCTTCCAAGACTCCATTGCAACGCAATTGATCTAACACAAGCTGGGCTTCAATTTTACCGGCTCTTTTTTCATGGTTTGGAATTATACATCTCACAAAATTGGGGTTAGTATTTCTCAAAGTAATCATCAATTTGTTTAGCTGTTCTTTGTACAACTGTGACACAGTACGGAACATTCCTTTCCTTGTACGAGCTCCAAATTGTGTATCTGTAAGAGCTTGATGAGCTATTCCCACAATTTCAGCATCTTTCCAAATATGAGCCACAAATGGGTCTTGGGAACCTTGAAGAAGTTGGACAATGTTTTCATTCAACGGATCCATATTCTTCATTAGCCACTTATGGGCTGAATAATCAACTTTTCCAGCATAATGGATTATTGAAAAGTCAGAGACACCTCTAAAGTCAGTTTTGTGAAACTTAGGGTGGACATTTTGGGCAGACATTAATTTTTCTACAAATGATTTATCAGTAGCTTTTGGGAACCAACATTCTTCATCCAATAAAGCCATTACACCCATAGGCTAAAAATAACACGAAAGAATTACTACACAAAACTATTCATCATCAAAACTCTAACATACTTTATCAATCAGGTCAATGGTAGGTTGCAGATCTAGACCAAAATCAATAAATTTCCATTCAATACCTTCCCTTTGATATTCTTCTTGTTCCAGGATGAACATGGTATGGTTGAAAAGTTGTTGCAATTTCTCATTGGTGTAATTAATACACAATTGTTCAAATGAGTTTAACTAATAGAAAACAATTTCAAATGTAAACAAAGCAAAATACATACAAACCGATAAATATAAACTTAAAAAAACTAAATTAATTACTTCAAATATTTCAAATCCAGCCATATCCAAGATTCCAATGAATGAAGCACCTTGTCTCTTAGATCGATCCAAAGATCGATTAATTCGGTTTACAAGCCAACGGAACATACGTTCGTAACATGCTTTAGAAATAGCTTCAACAGCGAATTCAACTTGTTCTTTTGTCTGGGCTTTAGATACATAGTCTCTACCAACTTTGATACGAGGCCTGAGAAAAGCTTTTGTCATTTCAGTTATAGACAAACCCAAAAGATGAGCAACTTTTTGTGCAACTGTATTGTCGGGCAATGTTGCTTGATCACTGTTACGCTCTTGTTTGAATTGCATGTTGCCAAACAACATGACAGCACTTACAATTCGAAAAATAGCTAAAAAAAAAAAAAAAAATAATTTAATTCAAAATACAATCATGTCCATCAATATGAAAATAGATGATTGTGCATACCAGAATAATCTTCAGATGTCATTCCCATGATATTCATAGCATTGACGGTTTCTTTGAACTCGGCAGCATCGTCCACACCAGGGACAGGGAGATTTCCATTGGTAAGGAAACTATAAGTTTTAGGGTCTTCAAGAATGAATTCCTCTACGCAAAAGTAAACAAAGTACAAATGAATTATGCTCAGTATGTATTCATACTGCAAGGAACATTACATACGCATTTAAAAAAATAAATCTCAAACTTACTTTTTTGCTCAGCCGATGCCCCACATAGCAATTGGTAAAAAATATGAAATGTGCGTTCATCTTTAGCCTGACGTATAGCTCTCGACTTCTCCAATAAGTATGTTTCTATATTAGCACCAGCAATGAAACCAGATGCATCAAAATTGATACGAATGAATTTGCCCTGCAAAAATTAAAATTAAATTTAAATTTAAAATTAAGTTAATATTAATTTATAAATAAATGTGTTTCAATTTCAACCTACAAATCTAGAGGAATTGTCATTTTTTACAGTCTTCGCGTTTCCAAATGCTTCTAAAATGGGGTTGGCTTGTAATAGCTGCTGTTCTAGTTCACCCTAAAAATAATATTTATTGATTTTAAAATAATATACAAAACAAACACGTTATTTACTTACCTCAAAACTAACAATATTATTACACTAGTTATATGATCAATACATCATCAATCCGAACGGAAAGCGTGCAAACATTTTCATAAATCAATATTAGTATTTTAATTAAACATAGTTAATTTGTGTGTATTATTATTGGAAAAAAAAACAAAAACATTTATATTAAATAAAAATTATCATGCATTAATATAATACAAAAATAATCAGTAAACACTAAGTACAATAAATGCTTACAACAACTAATGATGGACCAGGTGACTGCTGTTCTCCATAATCAATGGTATAAAACATGAAACAAGAATACAAAAAACAAGTAAATAAAATGGTAGGTAAACATCTTTATGAAAATTTAAAAAAAAAATACACACAGATCTTTGTAAAAATATCAATTTCAATATCTTATAAGTGAAACAAATTATGATAAAATTATAATGTCGGAAACCATACACACACACACCATTTTTCATTCCCACCAAAAAATAATAATATAATATAGTTTTTCAATAACTTTAATAATTATTTATATCAATACCAAACCATAAAGTTTTGTTTTTAGGTAAATTAATCTGTAGTCTAAACTTAATAAACTATAATCAAAATTTAGAATTCATTATTTCGTCTGTATCCTAAACAGTTGAACTAGTTTCAAACAGTTACTAAAAGTAAACATATACAGGTTATTCCAAACCAAACCGTTCTGAGGTGGATAGTTTTTTTTTTTTTTTGTGAAATCAAAGTTTTGAGTGATAAAAGTTATTAAAGTATGAAAAGAATTATTGACCCAAGACACACAATAATGGATAATATGGACAATACTTTATTGATAACCTAGTTTTAATCCAGTATTGTATTTCTGAACGCAGTATTTTGTATACATTATGAATTTTAAATAATAATGCAAGAAACTTAAAAAACTTTTTAAAGCAAAACTTTCACTTTTAAAATAAGAAATAACAATAAAAATGAAATATTAAATGAGAATTAAAAACCGACTAATATTTTACAGCATTGAAAATATTTTTACATGCTTGTAAAAAATGTTAGGTACCGACTTTATCTAAATGGTAATCGTATTCTACAAAATATTTAAGGCACATTAAAAAAAACGAAATACAATTTTTAAAGATTAATTTACAGTATCATTAAAGGCTTATAAGTAATTTTAATATTTATTAAGTATTTACAGTTAACTTTAAGGAATTTGTCTCGTGTAATACATATGTATTGACAAAATAATGTCGTATCTATATGCTATATTCTTAAAACACAGTTAGCGAGTTAAATAGTTCATAAGTATTTAGTACGAACAAGAATATATTTTATAAAGATACTAAGCTGTAATTTAGAGTAAATTACTGCTTTTAGGGTAGATTTTGGATATGTCAAGTCATTGTGCTGTACAGGATAGAAAATGATTATTATAAATCTGAAAGTAGTAATGATACCTAAATTATCACAAAAAAAAAAAAAAAATTAATTTTGCTAAATTCCGAAGATAATAATAATCATGGTTAGTTTCAATGAAATCTAGATACACAATTATAATTTTAACACGACAAAAAAAATATACTAAAAAAATAAAGAAATGGTTGAACAAATTTCAGCCGAATCAAATTTCTGTTTTCAATTTTATCGGGGAAAATATTCATTAATAATTCCTGTAAAAACTGTAGATAAGTAACGTTATCTGATCAAAAACAACAATATACAGAGTAATTTTTTTCAATTAACGCTTCGGTTATGATGGTGTTAAAAAACAAAGCATGTTGAAAAAAATCACCAATTGATTTTTCTCATTTAAGACGGTGTGTCTTAAATGAGAAGAAAGAGAGAAGAAACTCAACACGTTTTTATAAGCAACAATTATAAACAAAAGGCAACAACAACAATTATAATTATAACATAGGTACTGCTATTGATAAGCGCTAAAACCAACTAAAGAATTTAAATTAGACACGTAAATGTGATATAGCTAACTTTGGTTGAACCACTACTCGACAATCTACAAGTTTCCTAATGTTCAACTATAAAGACTGATGAGTAATGAGCAAATAATGCTCAAAAGATACCTAATACGACGACAACAACAACGTTACACAAAGTGTTGGTAGGCCGACACTAATGTTAGAAAAAATTCTGCACACTGTCAGTAAAAATCATGGCTTAAATTTTTTGTACGTACACGATTTAAACAATAAAGTGTTATGCATTTGAATTTCATAATGCATCAATCAACTACAAACTGGCTACACCTCGAACAATATTATTATTATAATAATTATTTGTTATGGTTTAAGGCCTATCTCATACACGTACAATAAATATTATGTTTATTAAATACGCTTTTATTAATCTTATTTTGTTAAGCGTGTGTATACAAACAAGCGGTGACGCCGAGATAGCGGAAAAGACAATGTTAGGTACTAAAACTGAAATATTCGTCACGTTCATTTGACCGTCTTTGTTTTATTAATTTTTCGACTGCATTTTCAGATTACTTTTGTGTAACGAACGTATAAATTAATTTTATAATGAAGTACAAGTAAATACTAAAAAAATCAACGGTTCAACAACGGTTTTTGGTTAAGTGCCCCCCAAAAAAAAACTACGTCTTCTCAACGTCCCAGATTTAAAAAAAAAAAATCAAATTCAAATGCCTACATCTAGTTAAAATATTTACAATAATCAAAATAAGGTAAGCACTATCCGCAGGGATGAAAAAACATTTTAAAACGATATACGACCGATACTCTTTTGAACGTGTTAATATTTTTTTTATCTCTGTTTGATATTTCCTTTGGCGTTACCGACCGTGCGGGGGGGATCGCGTCAGAACCCTTCTTCGTGTTTATAGCATAGAGATGGAGCAAATTACTTTCTGGGATTTTTTTACGCCCTCCTTAAGGGTGTATCGAGAATTCGGTTAAAGGAGGTTTCCTTCGAAACCGCCTACGTAAAAGAGATTAGAAAAAACCTAACCGAAAGGAAAATGAGACTGTACGAGAGGAACGTATTACCAAAATAAGAACCGTTCGTTGTTTTCCGTATAAAAAAAAACGAAAAAAAAATCGCGCGCCAAAATGCCGTTTATCTGCCATTTTTTCTCGACATCGTGACAAATATAGAGTACTTTATTTTTCGATAAAATTTAAATAGCAGTTTTCCGGCTCGACAAAACTGTGTGTGCGCAAATACATAACGCCCATATTATACGAAACCGATTCGCCGAGTCGTTTTTTTTGTTTTCGCGCTGTTAAAAAAACAAAACGTCGCCCGATAGAGAAGGGTCCCCCCGCGTAGACCAACTGGCTGTTCGTAACGTACGCGTGTCCGAGGAAAAAAAAAGACGTATAACGAGTGCCCGCAGCAACGACACATATATTCAATATGTACCGCGCTAAACACCGCGCGCGGGCGAATATATAATTAACGATGTTATTGTTATTGGGTTTTTTTCCATTCCGCTTTTTGTTTCGTTCTTTTTATTCTCCGAGCTGAGAAACCGTCGTCGACGAGAGGTACACGACGACGACGACGACGACGCTTCTCGTACATTACGAATAATAATAAAAAAAATTTCACAACAAACCGCGATTTGTAAACAGCGTTTGGCCGAATACAACGGTTGTGGACGCAGGCGCGTCGTTTTCAAAATTAAATTTCAACCGCATTCGCCTCGTTGTTTACACGATACGATATCATCGACAACAACACGAGCGCGTGTGTCGAACGCAAGTGAAAAACGTTAAATAACACTCGTCGTGCCCGTTTTCTCGTATTTTGATCGACAACGCCGCGGCGACGCTTTTCCCGAGCGTTTTAAACGAGACATTGTCCGTTCGGAAATCACTCGCGGGGAACGTGTGACGTACGATGTAACAATATTTAATAACGGATTACTTGAAATGTTTCACGGAATTAGAAAATAACGTAAAGTTTAAACGAAACAGGTGAAAAAAGGGACAAACGCGTCTGTATAAACGGGTGCGCGCTTTGTTACCAACTCGCCGCGATCGGCTATACATCGTTCCTCCTCGCGGACGTCGTAGTATAGGCGCTGTTTTACGGCGAGAGACAAAACGGAAAAAACTGTGTTTCGGTACGACTCTTACGAATTGACAATGCTACAAACAACAGCTGTTATGCGGAAAAAACTATGTCACCGTACGAGTTCTAAAAGTGTTCGGATTTTAATCAATCATCGCACATGGACTAAAACAGCGAGTTACAGAAGTTTGAAAGCGTTAATTTTTGCAATTTTTCTTTCTCACAATCGTGTATATTTATCGGTTAACGGACCTAACGACAGGTATTTTTATTTATAAACTATATGTTTTATAACAAAAAAAATTTTCAACGTTTACAATATCGTATTTGTGTACAACTGTTCACGTTTATTTTTTTATTATTTTGTTTTGGAAACGACTTCTCCGAAAAATGTATCGAAATATTTACGCAGTACCTATATTGATATTGGTACACGCGAGGCAAGAATTTTACACGATCTCAAACGTTAATGATAAACATGGAATTTTGTAAACAATAATTTATTTCAGTATTCGACACCACAAAGCTCGCTCAGAATCGTTTTTTTTTTTTTTTTTCGCAAGTTTGATGTCAAACGTCATTTATTCACGTCCTGCTAATCACGCTGCCCTACTTTTATTGTTCAATTGAAAGATCAATTGACAAACCACAATTAATATATAGTATACTAACAGATAGAAGCGATCAATTTTATATTAATTTTAATTACCGGATTGAAACCGCTCAGTAATTACCGATTATGATCAAGATTTTTTTTTTTTAATGAAGCAGAATTACAATATTGCAACGTTTTAGAATGTTATTTAGTTTTATATTTCTACAGTACATCAAGTAAGCCTAAGCCAATAATGGTTTGTTAGTACATATAGTTCATAATTTATACAAGGTAAATTATTTATATACTAATAGAAAACGATTGTATTTTTGACACTTTACACAAGTGGAAATTCACGTGGATATTGAGTATACAAGTATAATTATAGTAATTACTATTTACCTAAGTACGTAATCCGAGAACGGTCTGCAGAAAATAAGTATACCTAACGTCACTTATATAGTAACGTAATACCTAAATGAACGGTAATAAAATAAAAAACGAAAGTGGAAATACGGTATACATATAGAAACGTGCAAATTTATACTTAAAGGTTAAGTCTTAACCAAAACTATTATGTTTTTTTACGCGCTAAATTTTTTTTCTACTCCTACTAATTTTAAATAAATTTCGGAACAAAATTACAAAATATTGTTTATTGACTTAAATAAAATTCATTTCATTTAATCAAACGCGTTTGTTTTGGCGCTCGTTAATTGGATTAAACTATCTTATAAACTCATGAAAATTATTAGAAAACCGGAGTTAGATAAGTAGGTACATGCTATTATATTATTTTTAAAGCTGTAGCATAACATTATAGGTACGTCAATACCAAACACAATTCTCCACCAAATATGGTTTAAACTAAAGAAACATTACCTATTTAGTATAAGTAATTACTAAGAAATTTTGAATGGATGTTGTTGACGAAAAATCTTACGTCATTGCGTATTTTAGGTGTGTTATTTTTTTACTTACACATGCTTAGTACCACAGTATAATACGATCGATTGAAAATAACAAACACATTGAAGCATTTTTAAACATAAACCCGACGAAAAACCGAAAAAACAATTCACCACTGATCGTCTATTTATTTTGAACATTGTCAACGTAAAGACAAAAATAATTTTATTCCATCTGTAGAAATGCAAACAACGTGTAAATATTTCAAATTATTTGGATATTGCAATTGAAGAATAAAA
The DNA here is from genome assembly GCA_017140985.1 of Hormaphis cornu. Taxonomy (NCBI): domain Eukaryota; kingdom Metazoa; phylum Arthropoda; class Insecta; order Hemiptera; family Hormaphididae; genus Hormaphis; species Hormaphis cornu. Next base: position 13,115,614 of record CM029360.1, on the reverse strand, counting down.
GATTCAAAATATGTCATTGAAAAACAAATTAATACGAGAATCAGCTCAAGAATTTATTTTACGCTGTATAATAACGAAATCCTGTGGCGATAGCAGAGAGGAAATTGCATTGACATTTTAGAAATCAATTATACACCTAATAATTATACGTGTCTTCGAGACTATAAGACTAATTAATTTTAATAACAAATTATAAGGATTAGTTATTATTTATGAGCAAAACTATTTGACTTCGCATTATTTCAATTCATTTAACAATATATGCGAGTAAAAATGTTTTGTATCAAACAATTCTCGAGAGTGACCACGTAAACAAATGTAATACTTATAGCTGGTGACGGAAAAAGAAATACGACATTAAGACGCATAAGGAAAGGATCGATTGGGCGGTATTAAACAGTCTAATGAATATACAAATTATAAGTACGTGTTTTTAATAATATGTAAAGCATCGTATAATTTAGATATTATTTATACCTTTAATTTTTAATACAATTTTTAAGTATTAAGTAATAATAATCAATTGAATATCAATTTGTAGCTCTCTACGACGAATATTGTTCCCAAAGAGTTGGTTTGCGCAGAACAATTTTCGCGTCCGAATTTAGAGTGGCGTCCTCTTAAAGTAAAAAACAATAATAAATCCTAACTTACGAACTTGATAACTAATAGCAAATAAATATAACATAGAGGACAAAAAGAATAAAAATGGGTAAATAAACGTTTACAGAACGAATGTGATTATTAATATATACATATATTAAGTGAGATTCGTGCTAAATCATATAGGAACTTTAAAAACTGTTATCTTTCACGTTTACTTGTACTAACCCTTTTTGTTACATACTACGAAATTCTGTCATATGATAATTTTTTTTTTTTAACGTTATCTCTTAACACGAGACATTTTATAGTAATATGTGGACATAGTATACAACGCATTTCTATACAGTACAAAAGGTAAGTACAGGTAAGTTTTAAAAAACTCTTGTAAGTTTAATCATGCATAAAAATAAATGATTAAGATTTGTATTTTAAGTAGCAGATAACGGTCTAAAATTGAACACAACGTGTATTCACAGTATGTTCATACTCGGAGGTATTCTCGCGTTTTCACAGACAAGCGAATTATATTTTTTCAAAATGCCTACTAAAACGAATTTTTAATGTTATACAACAAATTTGAAATTATTACAAACGAAATATACGTACATACGGTAATGATGCAGATTTAAATCCCAAATATGGGTATTCGAAAAAACACAATATTCAAACATGTCGCACTCGAATTTTCAGAATTATATACCCGAAAGTAGAACTTTTAAATCGGTAAATGATATATGTTTTACCGTAGGTATATGTGAACATAAAATTTTTGTAAGCAATCCTGCAGGGTTATGAAATGTTCGGTTTTTTAATCGACGACAATTGGATACAAACGATACGCAAGTAAATTTTAGATTAAAGTATAAATACTCTGTACTTGAAGAACCCCAAAAACATTAATCGCGGTACGTATTTTGGTAATCGCGCGCGGATATATCTTGTGCAACAAGAATTGGCACCACGACACACACGATGAAGAAAAAAAAAATTGTGACCATATGCGGACTGATCGGTACGGCGCCAAATAAGGCAGCAAACTCCGACATCCTTGTAGCGGCACGGGAGTCCAATAAATCTGTAAATCGTTGCACTTTCACTGCGCACACAACACACACGACACAAGTGCTGCTATATACAGCGAAAATGTAAAAACGTTTTTCTCTGACAAAATCGCTATTTCTATCGGATAAACGACGGATAAAATTTTTAATATCTCCGATTTACGTAAAAAACAGTCTAAACACAGATGCGCGAGAAAATCAAAAACCAACGACCGAATTTGGTTTTGCGGTTAGACAAAAAAAAAAAAAAAAATCATCTACCACCCAGTAAGGTCGCCAGAATAATACGTACATCGTAAGTTACTGAGTGTAGTAATAACTGGAAACCGCCTTAATTGGATTTAATAATAAATATAACTGACGACCTAAGAATATTGTTATGTTACTACCATCTTAGGGCCCATTCATGGGTGTTTAGCACACGACGACGACGGCGAGGTTTCGCTATTATACACAGAAAAATAAGGACAGATTATTCATTGTTCGGGCCAATAAAGATAATAGCTTTCACCGTGTTTACACGCGTTTGTAATACGTATGTTCGTGCGCACTCGCTGCTCTTTTAAGGCAAATGAATATATTATACTATTTTGTACAACATAAATTATTATTGTAAATTATACGGTAACGAAGATAAACCGATCCGCGTCAATCACGCGACAAAGCGGCTGCTGTACGACAACGAGCCAAGAACGTATCAATTAAAACGAGAACAAATCACTACTAGAGACGAATGTATAATTTTGTGATACCGTAGGAAAAAAAAACATATGGTCGCAATAAAAAACAAATATGGCTATAAAAATATTGCGAACGCATTAATACTGCATGAGGTTAACTCCATTCCCGGTGCGTATCGAGCTTTCACGCGAGCCTCGACGCGCGGATTGAAAATGGTATTTTTCCGTACGGTCTTCAAGAACGGCGTAAGTGCTGTTGTTGTTCGTCTAATGAATAAAACAAGAATATAACGAACGCGAGAGATCCGTTGACGCAGAACAAGTAACCGCACCACACGTTGAAAAAAATTGTGAATTACTTTTCAGATAGTTATCAAAGAAAGAGCCAAATATAGAAGCGGGAGTGGTAGGTACCGAGTTAAATCAACATACATCGCAGAGTTAAATCAACAACATACGCCTCCATTTGAAACCTACAGAAACGTACAAAAACTATAACCACACAACAAATTAACAACAATCCATACACGTATTGCATATACGTATATAAGTATTATTCGTATATTGTACGCGACGTAAATGAGATTCTGTGATGATAATCTCTGCACACAAACGTCTTTCAAAACCATTCGAACGCGACCGTAAAACATTAAAAAGCATATCGCAGTAATAATTACTCGATAATAAGTATTCTTATTATTGAGGTGAAATACTACTGTAGGCAGTGGAAATACAAAATAGTATTACACTGTTGATTTTGATTTGACAGCATTGGACGAAAAAAAAACCTACTTTGAAGTCTGAATGACAACAATCATACTATTGAGTATATGTATATAATTGAGTATTAAAAATGTAAAAATACTCAACAGCACAAAATAAACAAATCGTGCGAAAATATTTGAAATTATGGATTTTTCGCACACTATTCCGCAATTATATTATACCTCTATGAATAAACGCCTTCATTTCTTTTCTCACTGCTAAACTTTTCCTTGACTTGTGCTCTACAGCACCCCACCAAACACCTTGATAATATTTTCTATAAATATAGTAATTTCTTAAAAATCGGGAAAACGAGCGTCTTAGCGAAATTTACTCTTGGCGAACTAAAACGAAATTTTCAAAATCGGCTTAATAACACTTTATATTAATGAATACTATTTAAAAACTTAACGTACACACATGCGGCATGCAAGTTCCGCGACTTTTTATCCCAATCCGACACTTATACGCCTATAAAATATTTCTGCGATAATCGTTTAAAAATTTTCATATTATCGCACTGGTTACGGTGGTATAAATATCTGGAACTAAATTCCGCTAATTTAATCAAATTTAATTTATTTTGATATTTAACTTTTGTCAATCGAACAAATATATATTAGACGAATATAATAATAAGCGGATCGCTGTAAACACTGATACGACTCACCGCGTGTTGGACGACTCCCTTCGGTTTTGATGCGGCCACGTACGCCAAATATTGTATAACTTTTTTCGTGTTTTCCGTTTTTCCCGCGCCCGACTCTCCGGTACACAATATCGATTGATCTTCGCGATCTAAAACACAAACATTTTCAATGCAAACGTGCTATTTGCTGACAAAACAAGTCATTCTATCGATGCGGATTTGTTTTTTTTAACCTTGCAACATTGATCTGTAAGCAGTGTCTGTGACTGCGAACACGTGTGGCGGAACTTCGTGCCGTTTGTTGCCTTTGTAACGTTCCATTATATTTTCCGTGTAAATGGGTAACCTCTTGTACGGATTTACCACCACGCAAAAGAGACCGGAATACGTCTAAAAAAATATTATAACAAGCGAGGATTAGCAAGCAAACAATAATATGAAATGTATTCAATTTTATACATACAAAATAAATAATATCCGCTAATATTGTTGCTTACGGGATATATTTTTTTTAACAATAACAAACCGAAACTAAAATCGTACAGACGGTTTAATATTATAATATCATAATTAAAATAACATTGTTGTTATCACACCACATCGGACTATTTTTATTTTTAGTACACAGCTTTATGAGAGATCTCGTGACCAAAGTAAAACAGAGAGTAGGTCACCGTTTTGCAAGGTAGGTGTATAGAATGTCTGATATTTGAAAAAAAAAGCCACGATTTCATTCGAATGACAATGAAATGAACTTTAGAATAATTCTAATATTGCCGAAAAAAAATAGACGAATTTTTTCGCGACTTGTACTGCGTTAGAATTTTGTCCGCAACGAGTATACGTCGCAATAATAAGTCATTAACGATGGATGACAAACAAATATTATCAATCGAATATCAAAAATTTTTAAAAGCGTATAAATAATATGTTGTAAATGTAAAAAAAAAATTATAATATTTTTATTAGGAGGTATATAATGGTTATCCATAATGTATACTACACTCGCATCAAATTACTGATAAAAAAAAAAAACTAAAAGCATTGTAAACAATTAAACTTGGATGGATAGGTTTTGAAAATAAGTGTGAATGTATATACGTAACCTGCATCATATATTATGTTCAAACCAGGGGTTGAAACCCTTTTGAATTTTTTCGGTTTTGGGTTTCGGTTTCAATACCGGTATTTGAAGTTTTTCGGTTTTGGGTATCGGTTTCAATACCGGTATTTGAATTTTTTCGGTTTTGGGTATCGGTTTCAATACCGGTATTTGAATATTTTCGGTTTTGGGTATCGGTTTCAAAACCTGTATTTGAATTTTTTCGGTTTTAGGTTTCGGTTTCAAAACCTGTATTTGAATTTTTTCAGTTTTCGGTTTTAATACAGGTATTTGAATTTTTTCGGTTTTCGGTATCGGTTTCAAAACCTGTATTATTTGAATTTTTTGATTTTCAATATTGGAATTGAAACAGGTATTTCAGTATTTGACAACTTTTTTTTCTGTATTGGCCACATTTACTTTTATTTTTTATATTACACAATACATTTTGGCAAATGTATTTTTATTATGAAGAAGAATTAAGTTTGAAAGTCAAACTCAAGTAGTAAAATGTTGAACTAAACTTCTTTCAATACAATTTAACGAAAGACCTTTTTTATTATTGCTTGTTTTACATTTTTTGGGGAAAATTTGACAAATAGTAATTACTAAGGGGTTAAATTTCAAAGTTCGGTTTGAGTTTGGTTTCACAATTAAATTTTGAATTCGCCTTATCTCTAGTCTAAACTACAAATTTAGTAATTAGTATTTACTATTTAGTTAATTTTTAGTGATAGATAAATAAATAGTAAATACACATAGATAGATAAATATTAAATATATATATTTTTTTATTGACTCGTCAATAATTGAAAAATATACATTTACTCCTTCACCTAAGTTTGTATTCAAATATTTCCAAAATCAAATAATTAAATCTGAAATTAAGTTTAATTAATGTCACCACCTGTGTATTCAATTATCCAAGAAAATAAGGCACAAATAAGAAAAAAAAACATTTATTAATAAAATTATTCAACATTAAATTTATTAGCCCTTAAAATCATGATATCTTCAACCATGTCTTCACTTAATTGCAGGGGTTGAAACCCTTTTGAATTTTTTCGGTTTTGGGTTTCGGTTTCAATACCGGTATTTGGATTTTTTCGGTTTTGGGTATCGGTTTTGAAACCGTTATTTTAATTTTACGGTTTTGGGTTTCGGTTTCAATACCGGTATATGGATTTTTTCGGTTTTCGGTTTCGGTTTCAATACCGGTATTTGAATTTTTTCGGTTTCGGGTTTCGATTTGGGTTTCGGTTTTTCTATTTTTTCGGTTATACCGGTATTAATACCGGTATTGAAATACCGGTTTCAACCCCTGGTTCAAACAGAATATACCTCTGTCACTCTGTCACTGCACAAACAAAAACCAGTTTTATAACAACATCCGTGGTCAGAAAGAATAAAGGTACGTTTTTTAAACATGTTCTTAGGTATTCCAATATTTTTAACGCTTTCTTTGTAAAAAGAAGAATACAAAACTATTTTATTTGTGTGAAAGTACCCGATACTTTTTGTACGAGGATTATAAGAATGATTGTAAAAAATATAATACCAACGTCCTAGATCAATAATATAACAATTATTACAATAATAGTACTGCAAATACGACGGTTACAAACACCCACGTGTAACGTAATAAAAATAATATCCCGAATAATAAAGATTTAAATCAACGATTTTTGGTAAAAACGACGGTAAAGAATAAAAACACGTTTGTACTATACAAAATAAAATATTACAAATGACGTATAATTTCAATTTGTAAATACGCCTAATGAAATCGTTAATCTAAATCTTTAATCTCGGTATAATAGACGCATCTTTTCCCGAATAGATTGTAAAATATTATCATTGAACAGTAAATGCAAAAATGTGTACGAATTTTTAATTTTGCTACAATCCTTTAACTATCAAAATAAATACAATTTCAGTATTTTGGAAAAATGATTTAGTGATTATATTAATAAAGGTGTTTCTGTTTACCCGGCTATATAGACAATTGGTTAACCAAATATCCAGTATACACGTGTGACCTCACAAAAAATTCAAATGACAAATTTATAGCAGACATACCCCCCGAGAAGTACTAAAAAGTTTAATTTATACGTAATCTATGTATAAATCTATCATAATAATTTATGACATAATCTCGGACATAATAATATAACATTACGACGTTAAAGCAAAAAAAAAAAAAATACGTTATGGTTTAGTTGTAAATATTAAAACCGAATATGGAAAAATTATGACATTGTTGAAATAAATAGGTAGGTATCTGTATTTTTTTTAACCGTTTTTAACCTTTTGGATGTATCTACAGAGGCGACTATGGTGAAAATTAACGGTATCTATGAAATTGGATCCTACTGAATTTTTTCAATGTTAATTTTTTTTAAAAAAAAATATCGTTTTTTGACAATTTCCTGCCCTTGAAACACCACTGTTTTTTTTTGCATGTTTTACTTTAACAATAGACAATTTTATCGAAAAATCTTTAAGATTACATCTTGAAGAATTTTTAGTGTTTTATTTAGTCTTTAAAACTTCAAAAATTGTCTAAACAGAAAAGAAATACCTAAACGTAGCACCTCACATAGTATTATGTCACTTTTATTTATCAAACTGTAATGAAGTAGTTTCTAAGAATAATTGTTTTAATGCCGTTACAAAAATGTGTAAATTCCTTATCATACACACGTACAGTACAAATTTGTAAATTGTATGAACAAAACGTTATAATATGACAATAGTAACCAGCATAAATATAACGCATTTTACTATTGTTACTCGGTACAAAAGACCTAGGTTATGTAACTAGGTTTTTTTTTCTTTACGATATATAAATTATTTTAAAAAATATTTAAAATTTAAATAACGCTTTATTTTATAATTTATATATTAAGGAATTTGGGAATGACCATTAAGCTATCGGGGAAAAATAGGTAGCGATAATTTCCAGTAAATTCCTCGAATGATTCAATCACACAATCACGACAAGGTTTCTCCCGCGTTTCGTAACAAAAATTATTTTTAAATAGACCAGGATTCCAACACAGCATTATTGTCGCGATTACTAATCGGTTACGACAAATTACGTTTGTATAGGAGTCAATAATGGCGGACTTGACCTAAAAAACTAAATGAAAAAATTCTAGAAAACCGTGGCTATACCAGATGCAAGAAAACGTGTAATCGATTAAAAATTAATAATCTAAAAGCGAAGATAAAATTAAATGGCAAACACACTACTGTTTGCCACCTACAATTAAAACTATAGAAATAATGTTAAAAAATAAGAAAAAACATAATGTTTGTTTGAAAAATATCATGTGTTCGATATGACTCATAGGTTTACACACTCATACACTCATTCCTCGGACATAGCCACGCCTTTTATGAAGAATACACCACCTCGGAATACACGTTTTATACTCTCTACGCGGTATGCGCATAAAATATTAATTATAGTTTATTTGTTGAATTCCTGATATTACCAAAAAACCATTTAGAACAAAATCATAATTTAAAGAAATGTTGAAGAGATACCTAACAACAGTTTTTGTTCAAAATCAATTTTTGAAAACAAAACAGTTGTAAATAAATCATTACCACCTGCCTAATAAATTAAGTCGCATATGCACGCATACAGAAATCTTATACTCTTTTAAATCGAAGATTGTCTCACTATCGTTAGATTCGAAGATATTATAATAATTTTTCTAACGTGTATAATGCTATATAATAAGTACTGACGTTCAAAACAATTAATATTCGTAAAAGCTACAAATAAAAATCACTAATTAGTGTAAAAAGCGTCATTAAGATCTTATTTAAAATTTTACCAATAGTAAATGTTAAGAGAAATAGTAACAACGACGTTAAACATTAAAAATAAATAGGTACACAAACAGTATAAATTAGTATACGAGTATTATAGTATAGTCCACGACACGTGAAAACGAAAAATATTTTGAACTTAAAAAAAAAGTATATTTTTTTTAACCAAACCTAACCAATAATACTATAAACAAAACACACGTTTCAAAACGGTAGGTACGAATATTTGTACTGATGAACGATTTATGGTTGGCACTGGGGATACATACTTACTATCTCGACAAAACCGAATTTATTAGATCTCTATAGGTATTTGTTTTCTGGAGATGAGCACATTATAATATAGTACTTCAAATAACACATCGTTGCCTGCAACAGTGGTGCCCAATAATAATAATAAACGAAACCACGGGCTAAAAAGCAAAGTAACCTGTTATAATATTATTACGACTCTGTGAGAACCCGATGATCATAATACTTCTCATTGAATTATAAGTTATCCGTTTGGGTATAGTTACGTATATGTTATAGAACGGAATAATAAGCCAAATAACACGGGTGTAACGCAGTACCGGGTAACTTACACAGTACGCTTACGGTACACTGTAATAAAGCCAGGTTTTTGAGAGGGTGAGTAATTTAGACAAGATTGTGTCACACTGGCTGACCTGCCTGCATTCCAATGTGATTAATAAGATTTGTGTACCTATACGTTCGTTTTGAAGGGAAAATAACGTTACAATGGTAAGCTACTTATTACTACCTATACTTCTTTTCCAACATAGCGTTATATTAAACTATTGGGTAAAAGAATAGGCAGTACTTTAGATACTATAATATATTTTAGGTAGGAATAGACATTGTATTTCAAATTTTAACTGATAAATCTCTCTAAGATTCTCTATTAATACTAAACACGTTTTAAACGAAAAAACAAAAGCCGTAGTTAAAGATAAATTTTAAACAAATTATTAAAGAATACGGAATTGTTTTGGTCAAATCATTGTAACGCCATAAAATACGAAGCCCGTTTTATAAATAGTTAACCTTTAAAGCAAATCAAATACAAAGACATAAAACTACTTCCTAACGCAGTATATGTACCTGCTTTGTCGGAGAATATTTTTATTTTTAAAAGAAGTAGGCGATTCTTACTTGTTAAGACTTAAAGAAAAAACTGATTTCGCTCAATTCCTAAATGATAAAATCGAATTTAAATACATATTTAATTAATAAACACCGATGTAAATTAAAGTTGCGTTTAACCGGTTTCTAATAATGTATATGCTAATTACTTCAGTCATTTTAAGTACAAATATTTGTCTTTTTAAATTTTGAACTGACCACCAGTAATAATTCCAAAAATAAACAAAATACAAAAACGGGAGTTAATGAATGAATGGGTACCCCTCTATAGCTTGTAATGTAACGACTTAGCTTTGGATGCGTTTTTGAAAGATCTAGTCTAACGTTAACATAAAATTTGTAAAAGATGAATCGGAATTGCTTACAAAAATTACAATTTCAAGCAAGTTAAAGGACACCAACAAGTTGTAAATGTTTAACGTTTGGTTCAAATGTTTTTGAAACATTTATGACGTTTTAAAATTAATAGTTTCAATGATAAATAAAAATTTCAATTATGTTCCAATATTTTTTAGAAATTTATTGCCAAAAAAAAAAAAAACGAAATAGTAACGCGATAAATAGGGGTAAAAACAAGGAGTACATTTTAGATCAAAAGAGGTTGGTTGAAATATTGACTACGTTTTGGGTATGTAACTGGTTTAGAAATGGTAATATATTTGTACTAAATAATATTTGAAGGCATTGATAAATCATAGCAATCCCATTGAATAACAATTCTGAGCAAGATCAGTAATCTAATAACTTCTTCAAATACCTAATTGTTGGCATCTATTACAATTTTAATCTCAATTTTAATGATTGAAAAGGTTATACTTAGTTTGAAATATTAATGTTGACCATTTTTGATCAAAATAAATCTTTTTCTTGTTTGTTCTGATTGTTTTTTTGGTCTTGTATTTTATAGAATGCTTCGTTTCATAATACATGTAATAAAATCCCAATTTAAACTTAAATCTAAAACAAGTCCATTATAGGTGGTAGGTTCGTTAATAGTAAGTATTATGATTTTTTTTTTTTTTTAAATTTAGGTTAATCAAATAATATACATGAATAATCTTAAATAACAAACGAGTAAAAAAACAAAATAAAACAATTCAATATAATATAGCAAGGCCAAAAAATTTTAAATGATTAGTGGTATAGATTGTACAATAGATGTGTGGATAACAGAATTTTTTTAGAATAGGAGACTTAATTCTGAATAGAATAACAAAGATTGCTTAGCTGTGATCTTTGAGAGACTAGAAAAATATATTAAAAAATTAAACGTAAAGATTGAAGTGTAAAAGTAATAAAAATCATTCTAAAAACAATAAATCCTCATTACGCTGAGAATCTAAAATATAAACAGAGTTTAAAAAAGATTGAAACTGATTGAAATATGTATGACGTTTACATTTTATCTACTCCAAGAATATCAAAAAAATTTCAGTAAAATGCTGGGTAAAATGTTAATAAATGTCAACAACTTTTTGAGGAATAACAGTTAAAAACACACTATAAAAACCAAAAATAGGTACAATATAAAAAAATCTATAATTATAAACCAAAATTTTGCAAACTAATTTTTGAAATTTTTGATTTATAAATTATGATGTTATTTAGATTGTATTAAAGTTTCTAAAAATTTGTATGAAAGAAAATTACAGCTTGTATGAAACAAATTTAATAACTGATGAGTTCCAAAATTATAAGTCTTTGTAGATTATTCAAAAATTGATTAAATAAAATTACAATTTCACACACATAAAGTATATTTGAATTTTTAATAAATGTGTGAAATTTCAAGTTATTCAGAGCAATTTTTAAAACATTGACTTTTTTATTTTGATCATACCTACGCCTACCTGACTCAAAATGAGAAAAAAGTTTATTATACAATTTGGTACTTATCTTAAGAAGTGCCATACATAATGATTAGAACATTTTTAAAATCCAAAAAAATTTTTTTTTTAACACCATTGATCCTAAATCAATACATTCATCACTACTCTTGGGAATGAAAATTATGCTTCAAATAAATTACCGATTTTGTTTGACTACGTCTATTTTGGTAGGATTTAAATGTAAAGATCAAAAAAATTTTACTAACAAAAAATAAAATTAACAAAAAAACTCTCCAAAACATTAGTAAAATTAAACATCATTCGGTACACTCAGTCCAAAAGTAGCAAATCGTGGCGTTGAGTATTCAGGTAGGTCACTACTTTGTGTGATCACCGTTTTTAATGGTACCATATAAACATACTGTACTAAATGTTAAAATAATAATATATTATTGCCTAACAATTCTGTCATTCTGAACAAGTTGAGCAAAATATACTCAAAATAACTACAAAATAAAATACAGTCAGTAAATAATTTTTGGACAAGTTGGTGCGCAAATTTTCTTTGGGAAAATCTCACAAGTCTATAAAAAAAAAAAAATTTTAAAAACTGAATTTTAAAATTCTTTAATTTTAGGTACAAAAAAATTACGGTTGAAGTTCTAGTTATAAATCTGAAAATTTGAAGTTTTATGAAACAAAATCTGCAAACATTTTACGAATCAATAAAAATTTCAGTTCTATATTTAGCTTAAAAATTATTGAAATTGTAATAAGTTTTTTATCACATTTTCTTTTATATATTCTAATAGGTACCTAGTGTGTAACCACCACCTTCACAACTTTTTCAAGTACCTAATACAAATAATTTTTGAAATTGTAGCAAAAGATGAAAATGAACATATTTTGTTTTATAAAGCAGTCGATCTGTTTTGATAAAACTTAATACATAAGATCATTAATCCACTTGAATATTTAAAATTTAAATTAAAAAGACAAAACATTTTTTACCTAGTTGTTACACTAATACTAGGTGCAGTAGATACTAACTAGAAGGAACTTATTTTTTGGTTTGATAAAAACACAACAGAGTGCATAGCGATAATAAACAAATAAGTAAAACAAAAAATATGATTTGCATTAATTTACCTATCAGCACGTCTGTAAGTTGTTATGGACAGATAGGTATCTGGACAGCTGGGGGATAGATTTTGGAAAACGTCAGGATATTTCTACGATTTCTTTATTTATTTTTAAGTAGATACCAACAAAGTTGACTTCTTGGGTTTTTTTTAATTTTTTTAAAATTTAATGAATCTAAGAGTTATATTTGAAATCAATTGATCCATACCTACATTTATTTTGTAATCAAAAAGTACCATAAGGTATAAGCTAGGCAGTAGGTAGGTAGAATTTATATTTGGACGATTTACGACCGATCACGGGAACAAGCGCAATACCTACTGGCTCTATGGTAAAAATAAGATTTTCGATAATAGTCCGGACGATGGTTGTCTCGAGCAACAACAGGAGACAAACTTTCAATAGACCCACACAAAACAAGCGTACTGTTCGCTGGATGCTCGGGAACTAACCAAAAGTCGGTTCAACGGCAGTGCCTGCCAGCCACACTTACATATATCAGTCCGGAGTAGTATCGGTCTTTGATGTTGTGGAGCACGCAGGCTTCGTTCAAGCACGTCAGCTCGGCCATGTCCTCGCTCTTGTCGAACTTGGGCGGGTTCATCTTCTGTATGACGTCCTTGTCGACCAGGATGCGCTTGCCCGTCTCCGCGATCTCCACTTCGACCTCGTCGCCGCGCTCGCCCTTGATGCCGGCGGACACGAAGCCCTGGGTCTCGTGCGGCACCCACACCAGACGCTTCTGCGTCCATTCCGCCTGCGTGGGCTGATCGTTGAGCTGGTTCCGATCGACCGCCAGGTACTTCATGAACGGATCCGAACGGTCGGCGTCCGCGACGTCCACCACCATGGCGGCGGCTGCGGGTCGGGCGGTTCGGTTAGGTTAGGACGGCGCCCGTCAAACGGGGGCGAAATCGAGAGAGAAAAAGACGAGATGAAACGGAGCGAAAACGCGACGACGGCGTTCAAACGGTCGGGCGTAGTAGTAACGTCCAGTGTTCGGTCGGCGGCGACGAACGCGTCCGGCGCATCTGGCGTCTGGCGGTGTGTAACGACGATTATTGTTGTTGTTCGCGACGAAATAATAAAAAAAAAAAAACGATTCGTTTTTCTAACGATAGTCGAGTAAAATAATAATTAATATTGATAAGTAACGTATTGTTGTTTTCGTTTCGGCGCGCTCACACACACACACACACGATCGCGACGTTCCGGCACGGACGGAGGTTCGATGCGTAGTGGCCGGATAATACGACAACAGTGTTACAGGCCGCCGGTGTGTCGGCGGCAGAAGCCGTTTTCTTCAGAATTCATTCCGGCGCGGTGGGACGGGTTCGCGCGACGTTTTATAGGCACGCACACGCGCAAACACGCGCCCGCGCCGATAAACCCATAACCAACAACACGACGATGACGTATAGTGCGCGCGCCACGGGAAAACGAACCCGCTCAGGCTGGCCACAGGACCGGGGGGACGCGGCCGCACGGTATTTCTGTCGGAAAATAATAATAACAATTACTACGCGGTTATACGACCGTAATAATAGACGAATATTATAACGTATTTTACGTGTCGTTTGTGAATAATATTTATATTGTTTGGAAAATTTTATTTCAGCGGTGTTCCAGTTTATTTTTTGTATTTTTTTATGATCTTCTTTTAAGTGCGCGTCAGTAAAAACGGCGCTTGTTTAATTGAAAAAATAGCGGGAGGACGCGAACGGTTGAAAATTATGTTTCATATTGAGGTATCGGGCGCCCGCTTGACCGTTATAAAGGCTAAAATAATTAAAAAACAAAAACTTTGTTTTCCCGTGCACTTCGCGCCTGAGTCCATATGAACAGACAAAAATCAATTTTTTTTACACATATTTTTTTGTATTTCCATACAAAAATTAAAACGTTTAGACGAATCAATTGATACGAAAATTTAATCGATTGTCGAATACGGAAACTAAATACTTTTTTTTTTTACATCATACATTCTTGACGCGTGCATCTTGACGTACTGGGCGAGAGTCACATAATCTTCAAAACAAACCGAATTTACACTTTCGTTTTCTGAGTAACCAAAGTTTTTTCCTTCGCTTATTATACTTGAGTATTGAGAGTATACGCAGTATACCAATAATTTAATAAAATCTTCTCGAGAGTATACCGCGTATATTACGTAAGCACCCCTGAACGTACGATACGATCTCCGTATGGACCAATCGGGTGGGTAAATTTCAAAATTTTTGATTACAGACATAAAATTTTACTTTACGTTAAAAATTCAAGTTTCAAATTTTAAATCGTAAAATTCTCCAAGTTTTCGAAAAATTAAATTCAGTCCGATTTGTGCCAATTGTTTGCTAACTACGAACAACTCAAATTTCTTTTTACCGCGTATTATAGATATTTATAATGTATTCTTAAGCTCGTATTAAATTTTCAGATATTAATATACCAGTTAGTATAAATAACCGTAAATGTTTGACATATTTATTTCATGTATGTCTAGTGCATAGGTTGTATTTTCAGACATTACAAGCGATGTTTAAAAAAAAAACAATTAATTAACAGCTGTACTATTTTAAATTTAGTAGTATGCATTTTATTCATAAAATGTTGACAGTGAAACAACTTTTTAGCATCATTCAACATTGTGAACATTATCTAACATCCGTTTCCTAAAATTCTACAATTTACTTACATGATATGACGAGGAATTTATCATCTTAAAGTTTTGTACACAATATAAACACTCTATTACTAGAAAAATATATTTTGAGTACGGTGTAGGATTTAAATAAAATATTAAAAGTATGAAATAGCGCTAAATTTAATCATTAGAACAAAGTACTCAAGTTTTCAAAATAAAATGATACAAACTAAAAAAACAAACCTTTTGTATGATCATGAAAAATTATTTTTAATTATACAAAAGATTGACAACTGTGATTTATGTTTACATTTTATTAACGGTGGCAAAAAAAAAAAAATTTATAAATAAAAAAAAATTATTCATGTTTACTATTTGGATGATACTTAATTATACGAAGACTCCTGTTTGTATCCAAAATATGTGCCTTTAAAATTTTGGTAGCGTGGAATTTTACAATCATGAATTTCACTTTACCACAACGGCTATTTTAGATAGAAAATTAAGTTTTTAAAGGTACGAAAAATATTAATCTTCTAATGTGACATTTTTAAATAAATAAGACATCGATTCTTTGTTGTGAATTCTACGAATGGCTTCCGATAGTAAAATACTAATGTCAACAGTTTTAATCTTATGACACTGCATCTTTTGGATTTCATGAGGAATCGTATTTGTAACAACAACCTAACACAAACAAAATTAAAAACTGGGGTTATTTATTCGTTAATTAAACATTTATTCTGTTGTCAACTTACCTCATCAATCGAGGAAGCTTCAATAAGCCTAGGAGCATCAGATGACAAAAGGCCATGAGTGGCCAAAACATAAATTTTGTAGGCGCCACGTTCTTTCAATACTTCAGCAGCAGCTACAAACGACGCGACATCATCAACCATATCGTCCTATAATTACGTACATTTTTTCTGAGAAATTATGCCATAAAAACTAATTATTTTTCTAACTAACCACCATTATAGCAATACGCCCACCAACATCTCCAACTACGTTAATGGGAGGTTTTTCTTTGGCTGGATGTTGCGGTACTCCAACACCAACATCCATAGTTCTTGAACGTGAAGTTGACGGTGGCGGCGAATTCCGTCCATCAACCATGTCAGTATCAGATTCTTTTTGCTCTCCGTGAATGACCGCGATTCCCAAGCGTAATCGCTCAGCATATGAAGTAGCTTTTTTTGCCGATCCAGGATTTCTAGCGACTATCACAGCATTGCGATAATCAGGAATCTATTAGACAGAGTAATTAAAAAATAAAATGATATTTTCGTTTAGGATTGATAGTTGTGAAATTAATAGACTATGAACATAAAACATACACATTCTTGAATGTATTGTAAAAGGAATGGCGATGCTCTCAAGTTGTCAACTGGACATTCAAAAAAGCCTTGAATTTCTTTTTGATGAAGATCCATGGTGATCACGTGAGTTAAGCCTGATGAACACAGCATCTTTGCCAAGAGTTTGGATACGATCGAACCACGCTTTCGCATTTTACCTAAAACCAATTCTTCACAGGTGAAATGGACTGCGACAATTTAAGTTAAAATGATTTCATTACATTGTTTACTGTAGGGAAGATAAGGAATGACTCCCACAATACTTTTCGCTGAAGATGTTTTGCACGCGTACGCCATGATCAAAAGTTCCATTATGTTATTATTTACGTCTCTAAAACAATTTCATCAAATTTAATTAAAAAATAATAAGTGATGATTAAATACACATGAAAAGTGCTCGACGATAAATAAATAACAGGCTTTTCATAATTTTTTCAACTGTATTGCTACTAATAATTATGAGAAAACCTGAATAAAATATTAACCTATTTCAAAACAAAAAGTGGGAATATAAAATTTAATCAAAACCAATTGGTGACCTATCAGATTAAAAACGGTATACTCAGTGTATAAAATCAATTATTAAAATGCGCGCAAGATAAACCTTTTAGAGGTTACATAAAATTGATAATACTTGGCAGTTTAATAAGCGCTTACATTTTTTTATAAATTTTGATGGTAAAAGGTTTATTAATTGTTATACTATAGTTTGGGACAGCCAAGCCACCCTCGTAACCCATATGAATACCATTGAAAAATTCTTGAAATAATCATGTTCGAGTCCAATACATAGTGTGCCATCATAAAATAAAATTTACATTAGCCAATCACTCATGCCAACGTTTGTTTGTTACAAACACGTACGCACAACCAAAAGAATAATACATTTTTTTTTATTATTAGGATGTTGACAAAAAAAAAAACGTTGTTGTGATTCAAACTAAAATATAGGCACTCGACGAATGGAAACAAAACTACCGAGTAGCACACAGACTAATCACAGAGTTGATAATTCGAATGTAATTAAAACAATATAAAACACATTTTTTGCGAAAAGTAAATCATCTTTACTTTTATGAAACAAATCGTTTAATCAACAACAGTTTTAGATGGACCATGAAATCATTCAATCGATCTGTGTCGTGAACAATCACAGCGATAACTGTTGCCAGAAACATTGCAACGAGCGCGTTTTGAAGTTGACAAAAGTATGATTGACCTGCGCAGTGCGAACGGTGTAAATCGTTTCACTGCAACATTTTATGCCCGTTACAGTGCGCTTGTTTGGTACACAATTTGTGAAAAACAAGCGCGACGTCGTTTTAACTGAGTTCAGTTTGTACATACTTTGAACCGGTTTGAACGATGTATATGTCTTTTCCGCGCACAGAGTCGCTTATTTGTACGGACGTTTCTCGGTTTGTCGTGTAAGAAACGGCACAGCGCGCCGGTTTCACGCCGAGTCGGCTGAAAACGAGAAATACACATTTCAACGGAGTCGGTGTGGTGAAACATGCGTAGGCGGAGATTTTGTTAAGTTTTTGAGGGTGTGGGGCTGTTTATTATTATTTTTTTTCTTTGTGACAGATTACTCTGATTAATTACGTTTTAGGTAGAGATTTCGACATTTTTGAAAGGGCCAAGAGCCCCCAATCTCCGGCTACGCAAACAAGTTTATAGTTACGATAATAACAATTACCGCGCGACCAAATTGGCCAACTCGAGGTGCGAGTTGCCGCTGATTATCATGATGTCCGTCGACGCAGCGATGTCCATTGTGGAAAAATGAAAATAATAATAACAATATAGTTTTTGTTGTGGTTTTCCGAGTTGACGCCTCGGAGACAAATAACTAAACAGAACGTTCGCCGCGACGGTGATCACTGGCGGCGGCGTGGTTCGATCGATTTCAGAACTATTCGGATTCAAACTTCGTAGTAGATGTAATTATTTTTTTATATAGTGTGAGACGATAAGATTTGCTTATCAACAACAACAATTATCAGACGGTCAACGGCCAGCCGCTGCCGCTGTTGATATCGTAATAATATCATTGCAATAATAAATAAGCGAATAATAAAAGCGAACAAAAAACGTGTTACACGGCGCTCGCGCCAGTTACGGCGGCAAAAATGACGATTGTGTGTGGGGAGCCACGTTTGTTTTTGCTTACTCTTGGCTCGTTCCCGCGTGAAACGTGTGAAACGGTCGCCAGTATTAATTAACGTTTTGTAATTAACGTTTTTAATTGTTGGACGGATTTCGCGTGTGACCGTCGCGTACAATTTAGTCAACGAGGCGAACCGAAACCGTGTTGATGATGAAAGGTTTATTATTTAAGTACAGACGTACTTGGGCCCCCATCCGATGTTCGCGTCCAAGTCTGACATTTAGACCATGTCGTGAAATAAAATTCAAACCACCCGAAATGTTACGGGATCGGATGGTAGGCAGACGATAGGGCTTACGTTCGTTTATTACCAACTCGGAAATTCCTATTTAATCGCCTGGTCTGCCCACGATCCTAGGCCAAATATCACACTCGGCCGTCCCCGGACAGCGTGATTTATACGTGTATCACGTTAATCAATTCAAAATAATGATCCTTAAATTATACGAGAATTGCGGAAAGTTTAACAAAATATTTTAAAAAACGTAGTATTTTTCAGTTTTACCGTACGCGTTCTTGTGAAGGTATCGTTGTCGAATCGACGGGTGCGCCGAGAAAACAAACACATCCAAGTATCGTTTGCTGTTTCGTCAAACGAAAGATGAAGACGGACACGGGTGCGTCGCTCGCGTTCACAACAAGATCAAAACAATGTTGTGTACTACGCGGACGTCGCACGCGCAGACGGAACTATATTCGGAAAATTTTTTATTTTTTCATACAGTGCGGCGATTTGGAACGCTAAAATTCCAAGTACATATAGGAATTATCGTTCGCGTACCGGAATACCGTCGTCAAACAACAATACCCACAAATTCAAACTGTGGGCACATTTCATTCGTGTCGTTTATTTATTTACTTTTTGCTCTGTAACAACGAAATGTGACTATAGTATGTAGTCAACGAATTTGTACGAAAAAAAAAGGAACCGACGGTGTGTGTTAACCTTCCCAACTGCGCACGCCACCGTTTACAACTACACTCTTAACACAATACAACCCCTCGTAAATGTTTTTTTCGCGCCCCCCCAGCGTATTAGGGGCGGTATATTACATTCAAAAGGTTCGTCAACTGGTTTTTTTTTTGTTAATTTTTAACCATCGACAGGTTGAATTTTTTTTTTAAACTTTTACCCGTCAACTTCGGGCGTGTTTGTAATGGTCGAACGTTTTTTTTTTTAATTTTAAAAACTCTTGAAAAATTATCAATAAAATGAGAACACGTATTTTCAAAAGAAGGTTTGAAAAAAAAGTATGTCGTACCTACTATTAGGGTACAAAACGCGTGAATATGAACTTTTTTTTTTTCGTTAACTTTTAATGTAATCAATTTAAATGAACTTTTAACTCGACCTTGTTTTTTAAATTACAAAACTCGTTCAGCCTATATTACGCAGTACGTAGAGGGGCGGCGTAAATTTGTGACGTTCATTTTTTTTTTTTTTTCTGCGTTTAGTTAAAATACCGTTTTTCGTCGAGTTCGGAAAAACGCCCCTGACACTGTACCACCCCCGTAGGTCG
This sequence comes from Hormaphis cornu, assembly GCA_017140985.1. Taxonomy (NCBI): domain Eukaryota; kingdom Metazoa; phylum Arthropoda; class Insecta; order Hemiptera; family Hormaphididae; genus Hormaphis; species Hormaphis cornu. Next base: position 13,095,098 of record CM029360.1, on the reverse strand, counting down.
CAAACGTGCCCCCGAACCGGCTAATTTGCTCGGTTAATTCCCGGCCGCGAACCGCAGTGTCGCGACGCGCAACCACCTAACCGGGCCACCACCGCACCAGTGGTTCTTAAACATTTTCGGTTCGCCGCCCCACAACCGACCACCGCTAACCACCCCCGCGCGATTTGTTTCCTCGTAAACACAATACAAATTATACTTTATGGCGTACGAAATCGCCATATTTTTCTGATTTCTGCGCGTTTCAAACGTCGGTAGTTCGCCAACGTGCGCGACATGAACCATTTTTTTTTAACCTCCAAGTTTGAAAAAGCTCATTCCCGCCGGGTACCGAAACGCGCCTCCGAGGGGGCGATACCCGGGCGCGCGCCGTTAAGAACCACTGGTGTTGGGGCGCGGGACGACGACACGAACGCTTCGCGCGCTTTCGTCCGTCGTCGTCGTCGTCCTGATTTCGACACCGGCGCACGGCGGGTGGAAAGCGTTCGGAAAATCAATGCGGTTATCTCGCCAGAAGCTCGCGCCCCCCGTCTGATAGCGCGTCGGGCACGCGCGGTTCCCGTCGCACGCGAAAACAACAAACGAAAAAATTCGCAAACACGAAACGACGAAAATATTTTTGAATTTATATACATAAAACTCTCTCTCGTACGAGCGAAACACTAGCGACCTGCAGTGGGTGCGGACGCGCAATGGATCCGGGTCCGCAAGCGTACGGGGCCGGCAAGGTCGGCGGCCAGTTCAACGTGCAGAACTTTGTCCGCAAGCCGAACGTGTTCGTCAGACTCCTGTCGCTGGTGAGTGTGTGTGAAACGCCGAAAAAAAAAGTGGTTTTTCTAAAAAAAAACATTACTCTCGTGACGATAACGTGTCTCGAGGATTTTCAATCGTGTGTGCGCCTAAGGTAATTCGCGACGATCGAAAGCGTTTTCCAACACGGCTCCGGCAAACAGCTGCTATTCGTGAAGAGTTTTTCGGACGTCGTTAGAAAACTGCGCGTTTTTTGATCGACGTCGCGTCACACCGTTTTAAGCGGTTCGAACGCGTTATTGCGAGTCCGATTCGGTTCGCAGAAACTCAAAACGCGATTCGAATAACGCGCAACATTTTACTCGGGTAGCGTTGAACAATTTTTTAAATCGTCGACTGTTTTTACCGTTTTCGCGGGTCAGTACGAGTCCGCGTGCGTAGCCGACAATATTATGTCGAGACTATAATAATATTAATATTGACTATAATATTATTATGTCGACGGATTGTTCGTGTTGTTCTCTAACTGTAGGTACGTCGCGGATGAAACGAGTACCGGAAAAATGGTTTTCCGACGAGTTGCGACGCCGTATCCTAGATTTCTAGCGCCTCGATAGACAAAATAGACACAGGTGACGCGGGTATTTTTAAGTTTCGCGCAAAAATGTGCGAGTTTCTACCGAGCCTGCACAGAATCTCAACTCGAGGTCCCGCAGCTATTGTTAAAAATTATTCATCCGTTGTGCAACGTAAATAACATACGGTATGATATCATGTTATGAAAAAATTCCTATACACACTTGTCACGTATTGTTGTTATTAATATCAGTTTTTCTTACGCTCATAAGCCGATATTTTTTAGTCAGACGTTCTGTTGAGAATTTTAATTACAAAACACAGGTAATGATCGCTCCGCGATAGAAATTAAAGTATTCGAAGACTCGACGACTTGTAAAATTTCTGAGAACAACATGATCATGTACAAAATGTATCGTAGCAGTAATAAACACTTGACGTTTTGTCTCCGTTATTATAACTGATAAATATTAAAAACTATAAAACTAGCTATTTATGTTATTTTACCCCCGCGTTTGTCACGAGTACACACAAATGCGTCGTATTTTTTACTCGATGACGTTGTGTAATGTTGGGTGGTTTTTTTTTTTAGATCTGAACGCGGCAAAGAATGAATCGTTTTTACTGTATTTTTTTTTTTTTCCGTAAACACTTTTTACGTTGTAAGAAATGGCCCGATTGTTAACGTCGGTAACTATTCTGAAAGGTCTATGGGATTGAAGTGGTACTTTTATACAGCGGTCTCGAGTCGGAGGAGAGCTTACGAAAAATTGAAGAACTTGCGATAAAAAAAAAAAACTAAAGAAAATCGTTAAGAATTGCGGCTTCTGTCGTTGACGTGACGGACGTAGTTTATCGGCCGCAACTGTATAGAAAAAAAACGGTGTTATTTTAATTAAATTCGATTTTTACCTGCAGCACGTACGTTTCATATAAGTACTAGAGAACTGCCGAGGAGCTCGCCCGTTTTTTCGACGTTGCTTTCAGATATTAAAAATATAACGCGTATTTCCAAACCAGTGACGACCACCCGGAGCGAGGTCGCTGCTCCTCCTCCTCCGTTCGAGAGACCTAGAGCGGCTTTTTAAAACTGTTATTTTTTATTTTCAGTTATTCGGTTTGATCGTATACTTCTGCGCGTCCTCCGGTTCGTGGGCCACGGACCCGAAGACCAACGAAGAAATGTGCATGTTCAAGCTCAAGAGTTTCGCGTGTCACGTCGGCGGCGTGGTGGGCTTTACGTCGGTAATCGGAGCGGCCGTGTTCGTCGGCGGCGAGTATTATTTCGAAAACGTGCCGTCGGTGAAAAGCCGCAAACATTACGTGCTCATCGACCTCGGGTTTTCGAGTAAGTATCTAATACGTTTATATTTAATATATTAAAAAAAATATATTTATATTTCGATAACGTTTCAAGTGTATTACTTAGGTCACATACGGGAGATACGGTAAACGCGCAATAGCGTCGTAATGGACGCCGTGTCCGTTACAGGACTCGTGGGCGAGACATTATATAGCCGTTTTGGAGTTAAAAAAATTTATCGACTCAGAAAAATTCCAAGGAAACAGACGTCTGCCGCCCCTACTTGCCCAACCCTGCACCTAACCCCGATCTATAGATCAAAGCGTGCCTTAAGTTACAGTTTATATTGTAACATGACCGAAATCCACCGGACAATACGCGCGCAAACTCATTTCTTTCCGTCTTGTTTAACATTCATTATTTTACATTTTTATGGAGCGCGTAGTTTTCGTAAGTTCAGCACGACGCTTTAATATTAAGTCCAGTCCACGCGAATTCGTCAAGTTTTCTCACCACGTCATAGCTCGTGTTATACGGCGCACGCGAATTTTGTGAAATTACTCGTCAAAACTGTCTTGTCCGGTGCGAAAATCTTGTTCACTAGAACAGAAAAATCAAGAGTGGTTAGAAACGGTTCTGTTTCATGATAAATCTCAATGTTATCCTAAACTATTATAGTCGTACCCGGTTTCGTAAACTGTACTTAAAAACACGCGAATCTGTACGACGCAATGTACAAAACGTATTTGCGAATGTTTATTTATAAATAAATACGTTTTAGTAGTTAGCGTTTTAAATTTCAGTTTTCGTATTATGCGAATTTCGTATAAACCGTGTTAGATTTCATATCATTTATATAACACGAGCAGGGGCGAGAAAAGGTTTAATGGGCACAAAAAAAAAAGAAAATCAGCGATTTTTGGGGTGGTCACTGCTCCGAGTCGGTTAGTAAATAAACAATGGAAGCGATGATAAACCGTTGCCTTCGAAAAATGATTCTAAAGTATTTCGAGTTAGATACCTATCTACTGAAAAAAATTGTTTCGATTTCGTTCGAAAGTCGGTTTACTAACAACGTGTGAAAATGTCGAGTCATTCGGAGAGTTTTTTTTTTTTTTAATATTTATAACACGTATTTAAAGTAATTTCATAAGCTCAACATGGATTAATTTTGTATCCAAAATGAATAAGCACGAGAGAAACAAAAATGGTTGATTAGGTATCAAGATACACTGCAAATATTTGATTGTTGCGTGAAAAAATAAAAGTAAAAAAATACGGGTTGTAGGTAGGGCTCCTTTAAATACGCCACAAGCATAAAATAGTTAATTATGTAAACTAGACGATCGTGCGTACTGTGACGAATAAAAGTTTTGATAAAATAAAATACTCCTTAGACAATGAACAAACACGGTGTTAATTTCGTTTTTGCACAAGAAATTAAAACGTTTTCTACGATTCGTTCAAACTATCGTGTGTACGCCACGCTTATATCACGTATATTTTTGTGCTTCAGGTCTTTGGTCGTTTTGGAATTTTTTACTCTTCTGTTATCTATTTAACGCTTGGAGTTCGACACCCGACTTTCCCGAAGGAATCAGCTCCGCCAATCCAGTCACTGCCATTTACTTCGCGCTGTTTGCTGTAATTTCATGGGTACGTAAATATGCCATCATTAATAGCAGGTCGTACGACTTTACGACTTATACACCTTGCATACACGTAGACTAAATTATTTACCATTGTTATAAAATGTGTCAAAACAACAGAATACGTGTATTATTTATATCTCAGGGAGTCTCGGCATATTTTTCGTACCAGAGATATCAGATGGGCGTAGACCCAGCGTTTGTATCGTCTTTCGAAGCCGATCATTTTGGAACGTACGACGAAGCACAAAACAACACCAACCACGAATCACCTTTTAACAAACAAATGTCAGGTGAGTAAAAAAAAAATATCGACGCTAAACAAAGCAAGACACACGACCGGGCTAAGTCGATTTTCTTTTAACCTTGCTAGTCGTAACAGAACAACGATATTATTTATGTATATAATGTACAATTTACAAAAAAACCTTAACAAAAACAATAATTATTTTTGGTTACCGTCCGCGGCGCATTCGCTGTCTTGGTTGAATAGACGGAGACGAATTTCCGGGTGTGGATTTTAAAATGATTCATTATGAATCATCATCGAGCGTACCTATGTTGTGTTCCGTTAAAAGACCTTTTAAACATAATGTTAATATAAAAAAAACAATCGAAATAATTTTTTTTTAAAAATAGTACACTTTTGTTCAAATAATCAAATTTTTCGAATCATTGGATATGAACGAGGTTCGACTATACATGTTTTTACGACAATTATTTTTACAAAACACTTAAAACAAAGCTATAGTATAAATATTATACGACGCGAATGAAAATACCGGCCATTAAAATGTTTCATTCCATAAATTACCCACATTATACGAAAAAATAAAAATAAATTTGGTATCTTTGTTCCATATGATCTGCAATTACTCCACCCGACATAGGTCTCCCCAAGTTGGTTTATTGTGTCTGTAGGTATATACACAACGTACTTGCAATATTATAAGATACTACATCTTGAGTAGAAGCAATTATTATTGTTGTAAAGTTTAAAAAAAAAATGTTTTAAACATGTCGTGAACTGTGATAATTTATCTAATAATAAAATTGTATAACTAATAACTATTGTGCTATTTATGTTTTAGGAGAATATCAAACTCAAGCATACTAAAAGTATATACGACTATTCTTCAAACGACAGTCATTTAAACATAGGTGCGAAAAAATCGTGTCTCATATTTTAACGCCGTTGATATTGCTTTAATAATAACCTAAAAACGTTTTTTTTTTCTCTCTCTTAAAAATATCTTATCGTCGTAGTACTCGTATCACGTGTAGAACGTAATACACACTTAAAGGTTTGTGAAATACATTTTCAGTCATTTTTTTTTTTTTTTCAATGTTATTTCGTTTGATTGCTTTTTTTCATAACTATACTATTACGTTTTTTTTCTATAATATCCTCTACACTATTATACTCGCATTTTTGTCCAATTATATAGAAAAAAAAAAAAAATTTTAGCAAGGAGTAGTTAGAAATTAATTTTGATCGTTTTTTTTTTTTGTCTCAACAATAATTTATTATACAGATAAGTATAATACACGCGTACGTCATTGATAACGAATATTATAATATTGTAATGGTGTACAATGACAATACGCTTTGGAAAAATGTGTTATATCGTGCGCGTGCGTATTTTAATATATAATATATACAATAGTGGTGTTAAATGTGAATCTTTAATGAATATTATTGTGAGTTACTTACTTTAAACAAAAAAAAAAACGTTTATTTTTTAGTTAATCTTTTAACGTATTTTGTTTTTTGAATGCGAGTTTCAAAAAAAAAAATATTACATTCTCTGAAAAAAATATAGAATCCATACAGCAATACCTACTATAGAATTTAGTGCTAACAATATTGTCAATGAACGTTTGCATATTACGAGATTGATTATACTTGTTATTTTAATAACGTATTACAATTACGTGACATTGTTTTACCGAATCAGTATTTCGTCGGTAGTTTTATTTAAATAGTGCGTTATTATACTATTATAATAATCTATTTACAAACTAATATTATTATTATAATACTATATAATATTAACAAAATATGTTAACGGAACATAATATTATATATTTTTTTTTCCCCTCAAAATATGTATTTGAAAAACTATAAGAAATAAGAAGTATTATACGCACGTATCTCTATGGGAATTGATTAAATTTTCTTAAATATATATATATAAGAAAATGTGTTTTAAAATGTAGCTATAGTAACTAAAAACATTTCTTCATCTACATCTGTGAGAACTCGTATATTTGGATAATAAATAGGGTTAGCCCGCCGTTTCATGTTATGTATATTACGTTGTTTCAAAATTATTCAGTACAAACAAAATATTTTAACATTTATTTGGTTGACTTGTTGAAAATAATAAAAAGTAATTCTTAAAAACACAAGATATTCAATTTTTATACTAAGTACTTATTATAGTACCTATATGCTCGTCCTGTTCAACACTATTATAATATGATACCGATGTTGTACTTATTCTCTTACCGAACATCGTACCTAACCGATAAGTTATAAAAAACTATTGTTCGTAAGGAGAGATATCAATACATTTATTAAGCAGATGATGTTGAAAATATACTCGTAATTTGTTCTTTGCCAGCAAAAAGTGAAATTCAAATAGATTTGTTTTATTTTCTTTTTTATAGCAAACATATATGCTTGTATCTGTTTCAAAAACTAACGTGTAGCGTGTCAATCGGAACATGCAGAACGTATAGATTGCTCTTGATATGCGCGTGTCAGAGTTACGAAATTCCCGTTAAATTTTTAGAAAAAAAGTAAGAATAACGATCATACTGTATATCTATACAGTTGATATAAACGCGTACCCACCTATAAGCCGTAATAACTATGAAAGGTTCAAGTATACGCCATAATGTACAGAACGGTTTTTTGAGAATTGACTTTGGAGTGCAATGATTAATCGATTCTCGAATTTAAATGACTTTTTACACAGTATATCTTGCCCGCGCATTCGGAGAACCTGTCTCGATTGCGTCGAAATCAAAACATTAATCAATGTGCATGATACCCAGAGAAAAGTAAATAACACTTGAAGGTTTCCTACGAAATGCATTTCATACGACTGATTGATTTTTTTAACGTTTTATTTTCTACCTCCCGCTGTCCACCACATACGCGTTTCTAACCAAACGGGTAATCGGTTAGGGACGAGAGCTTGGTATAAATAAACCCGTTAAATTTCACCGGTATCCAATACGTAGAATTTTACCGAGGCTTTTTCTACCCTGCAATGAATTTTTTTCGCCGCTCAAAAAAAATCGAGTGGCCCCAATTATTATTCCAAATGGTTTGATACGATCAATAATTAATTTTGGTTTCGCGGCGCAACGGGCAAGTGGCAGAATAAAAATTTAAATTAAAAAGGTAAAATTTAAAATGGACTCAAATGGACACTATACACGACCATTCATTGATGTTTACGAGATGCTAGGTGGTCAGCTTGACTTACACCTCATCAATACTTTAGGCGATACAATATATTTTTAGCTGTACGATTTCTAAGTATCAAAAAAAAAAATTAAACTCCGGGTAAATTTAATGAAAAAAATGTACTGGCAAAATCTACATCCTTAAGCGAATTCGAAAGTTGTATAAATATCAGAATATTTTGTAGGCATACTTATTTTAAAATATAAATGGTCATAATTGGTAAGGGGGGACCTTGGTGTCGAGGAATTTCATATAAAAATAAAAACTAAGTATGTGCGTCCATTTCTGTAGGTACGCGTAAAGGCACATAATATTTAGTTTGTAGAAATAAAAATGTATCGAATCGAAATGATTAAAAACACCACGTTTAATAAGTTATGTTTAACTTGTATATAAGTACGTCATCTACGAGTTGAAAAATGATTATCACAAAGACGACTATGTAACAGATAATCAAATCTATCTGACTAGAAAACGATATCCCTGATTACCTGTCGTTTTGCATCGTTTAACGGTATCAAAAGTGTTACGTTGAATACTTACTTAAAAATATACAAATGAAAAAAATTTTTGAAAAATTCATTTTCTATACTGTATAATGGACGAAAACCTGCAAAAATCGTTATCACCATTTAAATGTTTGTGAAACAGAAATTTCATTAATATAGTATTATGTCTTCTTAGCCTACATATTAGACAACGTTCGGTAGGTGTTGTAGGTACAAATTATATACTTCGACACACTTCCTTCAACATTTCTTGAAATCATTTACGCTTAATTTATTTGATTTCAAACGTACAATCGTTTTATGTCGACTCTCCTGATTCAGCGTCCTAACGAAACGAGCGCCTTGAAATATTATTTTGTTTGTTTTTCGATTCACTAAGAACATCATAATAATAGTAATATTATACCGCGGTTGCAGATGTATGACGATCTATGTAAGACGGGAATGAATAGCCGTTGCACGACAGTGATTATCTCAAACCAGGAGTTTCCCATATAAAAAAGCCCTGTACCTATCTATGTATGACTGGTGTTTTTATTCGAACGAGTGTAAGTATTTATTTCGAAGTTTTTGAATATTTTCTAAACGGCGAGAAATTGACCCAGATTCACGTATTTATACGTCGTAATACGTATAAATACGTATTTGTAAATGCCGCTGTAAATTCAGTTAGATCTGCACAGTTCCACTTTATTATATGGGTATAATTATATACGTATTTCACGGCATTTTTGTATACCCAGCACTCGAGAGTCGTGAATCATCCAGTAAAACATTTCAAAACACCTCCGGGCTTAGCGAAAATTGATAATATGTCGGTATCTATGGGAAAAAAGTGAATAAAATATTTTAAATATCCATATACAAAGCTATTCGTCGTAAAAAATGTACTGCAGTGCTTTGTAGTACTTACACCAACCTGTATCGGGTATTTTACAACTGTGGGTTGTAAATTAAAGGAAAATGCGACACTATGACTGGTTAGGTGTTTAGAAATACTTTGATTTTGACGAGTCATTTCACGACGATCGCACATTTTTTTCTTTTAAATTCTGTACAAAACGACAAAAGTAAAATAAAAGTAGGCGACAATTTTTTTTTTTTTTTTATCATATAATTAAATGCTACAACAAAAAATCCGAAAAATGTATTTTTATAACACGGTAAGTTGTTATTATTGCTATCTGAAATTATTTAGACGTTTTACACTAATGAATAACAAAACGTCTGTAGGATTGATGCGCACCTATTATATGTTCATAGTTTTTAAAGAACAAATTTATTTTGTCAATTGTCATCTCTCGTTTTTGAAATTTTCAATTAGAGTAAAACTCATATGGATGAGTAGGAATGATTTTAACGTAGTCTGCTGGTAACCTTGTTACTATTAACTCCCGCAACGAATTGTCCTGTATGTTATAAGTTACACATAAAAAAAATAATTTTACCATGATAAATTACGATACGGATGTAGGGTTTAGGTGTTTCATCTGAATTATAGCAACAACAGCATAATATAATCAATAGTCATATTATGTAAACGTAAAATTCGTTACAACACGTTACCTATACAGCTTGTATCATTATAAAATACTATCTATTAAGATCTGTAAGTTAATTTTGACTGCACGCAGTTATTTTTAAAACAAAAATACCTAATAATTTTTACTTAACAAACGAGTTGATCAAATATCAATAGGCGTACCTATATTGAAAGGTTTTAAAATATAAGTTATAAAAAAAACTGTTAACGAGTGATGAAAAATATTGCAGTATTTACAGTTGTTTTTAAGTTTAAATTAAAAAGAAAATTTATGAATACAATAACTAATCGGCTGTTTATAACCTCCTAAATACATTTGACAAGTATTACGGGTGTCTATTATCAAAGTATAAGCTTTGCGTAAGGTATAATAGGGTAGGTACACGGGTTTTTTGTAAAAATCGTTTTTTCAACATAATGTGTGACAGGATGGTGATTAAATACTTAATATCGATTCGTTGACGTTTATAATAATATAATAGTCGGTGCAGCCTTATGCGAGTCGTGACATTAAATTTGTAGTTTTTGAAAAGGTTATTTTTGCGGGCCTTTGATCGTATAAGCCAAAGGTATTTATAAAACGAAAATAACATTTTAACACATTTTTATATCTACAGAAAAACATCGTCATTACGTTTATTGACACTTTTTGAAAGTTCGCGGCACTTATCAGTTGCGAATATTATTATAAGTAGGTATATACGCTATGATATACGGTCTATATTTTATAAGGTATACATGTTATTTTATCGAATGTACTAGGGTACTTTATCAACAGCTATCAATCGTTTGATTGATTACTTATTTTCAGAATATTATTTACGAAATTCGCCCTTTTTTAAACAGCATGTTATAACTTTTGAACGCATTTACATTAAAATAAACGCTCTGATCTAAATTAGATGTTTGAGGTGCGGAAAAAAAAATCGTGATTACTCACAATACGGTTATTTCCGTTATACATCCATTTGGAGGAGCTTACAAAATATCTTACCTTACAATATTCAAAAACATGTTTAAAAAAATTTTAAATATATTTAAAAATACTAGGATCTACCACCAACAAATAGATTTACCATTTTGAAAATTAAATAACTATTATCATAAATGTTTTTTATTCCTCTCATTCGCAAAATTTTACTATGTAAATAATCCGTAACGATAATAATAATAAAAAAATCAACCATAGTATTATTATTATTATGGTGTATTATACTGAAATAAAGTTCTAGAGAAAATTTTAATTTAATTCGTACGTTCATGGTTAGTTATGATTATTTTTTAGTTTCAAAGTTGATGTATATTTATAGTTTTTTCCCCACTATCGTGCAAAATAACTATTGCACTAATAAACTTGTAAAAAATTAACATCTGTTTAATTATTTAAGACTTGTCAGTGAATAAAAAGAAGCATAAAAAAAAAGATTCTTTCTGTTGTGTACCTATTTGAAAATTATCCTATCGTTTATGTTACCGAATAAACCGTTCATAAATTAAACCAGACGTCGACGTAAATGCGAAAAAAAACCAATTTTTTCAAAAGGAGTTTTTTATATTGTTGATGTGAACTGTCGACAATCATCAGCTATTTTACACTTGTGGTTAGCTCCTGCACAAAATGTGTGTTACAACACATACACATAAAAATGAAATAAATCGTATAGCATACTCATACGTTCTAAAAAAAAAAAAAAAAACCAACAATAAAATAATACGCGTTAACTTTAATTATTGTTCGTTCATGAGTAAAATGTAAAATAATAGCTCTAAGAGTTTGTCAGGTCTAGAAATGTAACGTAAATAAAATGCCGCGTGAATTTTTCGCATAACTGATGAGTGACTGGTAGAATCGCCACAAAAATTTCAATTTACATTCAAATCTACGACAAAAGTTTGTTTCTCGTATTTCGGAATGTCATCAGTAGGTATTTACTGTTTGCTCTAAATTTCAAGCTTGGTTACTCATACGCACTGTAACAAGTGACTCTGTTTGATACTTCGAAATATTACATTTTAAAGCGATTGTTCGTCGTAACGAGTTGGTCAGAATTTTGAATAGACATTATTATTATATTGTGATATTGAACACAAAAAGTTGTTAAATCATCAATTTACTAACACGTAATCGCTTAACAAAATTGGTGTAAAGGTATTGTAAAATCAATCTTAAATATATCAAAGAACGGATGTTGGAAACAAAATATTTTGCTGCCGCAAGAACAAAATTTAAGTCGTTATTTTGCCCGTGCGAATAATTATAAACGAATCGTTATTTGTCGTGTTCCCCTGGCTCTAGTTGTATTCGTGTTGTTATTTTATTTTTTTGATGAGTTACGGTGTATGGATTTCGTTCATACACGGATGTTCAGTAAAATATTAAACAATTACGCTAAATTGTATAATATTCTATCACATTACGTTCGTATATCGGCTATAACATGCAGTTTAGTATATGTACTTGTTTTATGGAATGAAATTGTCTAGTTGCAAGTCCAAAAGCCCATTATAAATACGTGTAAGACTATTTTATGCTTCAAACGTGGTCCTGTTGTTTAGACATTTTTTTTATATATACAAACTGATAAACCCAACGCTTTTCTCTTTGTATTTTAAATTTAAATTTACTCCGTTTATTTCACAGACAAAGAAAATCGTTACTCTATCCAAATACTACATGGATTACCCATTGAAATGATAAAGAAAATAGAAACACGAGAAAATTACGTTTCAATTTATACATCCAAAGCGTTCAGAGTATATTCTAGCGAATATTTTCAATAATTTGTGTTCAAAGTTTAAATCGACTCGTGACGATTTTAGGCGAAAACTCGAGGAACGAGAGAACTTTCCCGAGCGTCTAAAGTATTTTACCTTGATGTCTGTCATAAGAAAATTATTACAAATAAGCGTACAAATTTATTTTTTTTAGATTCCGAGTGTAGCGAAGAATGTATCGGTGTTTTAGCGTGATGTGTTTTTTTTTTTTTATGAAATTGCAACAACTTCTTCGATAACGCTCCGATCTTTACCGGTTCATACCCGGTTCAAGGTAACTCTACATCGTGGCACGCAGGTACCTTTGAGGGTTCGCAGAATTTAAAATTCAATAACGAAAACGATAAAAAAAACCGAAACACCACATTAAAATAGGCAGGATGTCGAGTTTCAAGAGATCTCGAATTTTCGAAAATTTCAATTTTTTTTTTTGTTCCACAAAAAGTTTTACTATCCAGAAAAAGTTTTTTGCAAATTTATCATACAAGGTTAGGCCAACACACATGTCCGTACAAACGCTACTGGTGAATTTCGTTGGTCGTTTTTTTTTTTTTAATCGTTTTAAGTTGGAAAATTATTTTCGAAAAACTGGTCACATCTGCCACTCGGGTTTTTTCGGCTGTCCGGCAGTACGACCATACTGTCATTAGAAAACCGTTAAGTTGACGAAGGGGGCGCGGCGGCGGTTTACAACAAACAGCGACAGCGGAAAATTGGCAGACCGCGTTTGAATAATAAATTTATTTATTTTATTATTATCATCGTCGCGTGAATCGGCGGCGGCGCTGTATCGTATCGAGCAGAGACGTGAAAGTTTTGTCAAAGAGTCGTTTTTCTTACACACAGTAGTTCCCGGGGTAATTAAATACACGTCCGGCGGTCCGGAAACGTCGTGGTTCGGATACGTTTTTAACGGGGGACGCAGCGCGTGAATACTAATATTTAGAAACGCGGAGAGAGACGTTTCGCGTGACCACGTTTTGTACAATTTACACCCCGTGAGGGGAGTGAATTTTCTCGTTTTTTTTTTCAAAAGACGGAAAGAAAAAGAAAAAACTGTAACTCGTGAGCTCAGCCGCAGCGTTAATAATAGCCGAAAACGGCAGTTTTTTTTTACCCTCGGGCGCGTTCACCCGACCGACCACCTAACCCCGTAGACTAGCGTGCGGAGGGGGTGTTCCGAGAGGGCGCAGCGCAGTCCCGTCGGTCGATCGTGCGAGAACACCACCGATTGATCGTACGTCGATTATTTTGATTTAAAAACAATATAAATAAGCGTTGTATTGGTGCGCGAATTTCGCGAGCGGTCGCTGTTAATTATCAGAAAAAAAATTTAAAAAAAAAACTCCTTATTTTTCCTACACGTTTTGAGGATGGAGGTCGTGCGAATTTCGAAAATGGATTCATGCCAATTATCGGCATTAGAAATTTTTATTTTCGGAGAATTGGTGGGTCTGATTCACTACGTTCGGCTACGTTTCAAACTCGTTCGTACGGTCGATATATCTAAATGAAATTTCGAGGTTTGTTCCCAGAAATAAATTGTTCCATTTTCAACTGATTCGTACTCTCTTCTATTTTACACACGCTTCAATAATGCTCCGTACAGACGGATGTTTCCCGCTCAGAACACGTCTAAAAAACATAAAGTTAATTTTTTTTTGTTTTTAATTCGAAGACACAATGTGGATACACAAAAACGGATATAAATTTAACAGTAAAAAATGTCGGTACAAAACTATACAGTTGCGTGGCGCTAAAAATTGTTTGACGATTAAAAAAAAGTTTTTAGAATCCTCGTCGCCGCATCGATCGATACACGATTGACGAGGGAAAATGTCTAAATTCTTACGTTTTGTGCGCGACGGAGAAAAACAATCGTGGTTCCCTCAAGACATTTTAATATATATTTGCACGAATGTGTTTTTTTTTTCCATAAACGTGTTCAACTGTGTTTTTAACTCGAAAAGTAATAGTCGCGTAGAACAATAATTTTTCCGTACGGTTTTCTAAATTTTTCGAACGTTTTCTCTCTCGAGCTGGGTTACGATACGTCTTGACAAAAATATTTTCGTTTTGCGTGAACAAAACTATTTGTACCGGATTTTTTATCGTTACGGCCCATATTAACGAAAATAATTATTTACGATATTGTATTCTGTCGGCACCGCACTCATTCGCTCATACCGTTTGTTCGTCAACCAGCTTCGTCATAAAACCGTGCGGGATCATATAATTATTAATAAATATTAATGGGAATTCTTAATATTTAAAATCTCCGTTGTAATCTCTAAGGTCGACACCTCTACGTTATGTCCTGCGTGTGAATTAATTACGATTAATGTCTTATACCGTCTAGTTGTAAACTATCGAATGATTTAGCACGACTCGGGAGATTCGTCGTACTAGATATCTTAAATTTCGAATTAACATTGGTCGCACATTTCTAATATATGTCTTAGTGTCTACAGACTAAAAGGGGATGATCAGAACGAACGAATATTATCGACCGTCTCTTCCGAACTCCAAACGACACACCGTGATTCGCGCACTTACATAGTGAACAAGACGTCTCAAGAGAATATTTCATAAGTAATTATGGTTTATGTTTTGTACCGAAATCCAATGGCGCGAGTATTACGCATAACACAGATATTATCCACGCCTGTGTACTGGTTTTTCGTAATAGATTTAATCTCCATATTTTGAAACGATTTCTAAGATTTGTATAAAATAACACCCGAGTCGCGCCGTTAATGGCGTACAACTGAACCAACAATATCATTTTTGTTTTCGATGGTGGAATACACATGACACGTTAATTTTCAACTTTAATTTATGAACATCGGATACGGGGGAATTATATCCCCGGGAAAACAGGAAGACGAATTTTATATCGCGGGCGTGCGGAGGAGAGTGGCGGGAAGGCAAACCCGAAGGCGAGAGTGGCGAGAAGACCACACGACAATGACGAGTGCGCTCTCATTGTTTTTTTTTTTTAAACACGATACGCACGATGATAACGTCAACGTGTTTAGGACGTTGGTTTTGCACTCGTCTACTTTTGTTTTTGAGACGTTTATTATTATTATTTTGATTTGCCCCGCTCAAGTAGTGATGTTTTGAGAAAACTCGTCGGCTGAAATGAAATTGCCGGACGCGTCAACAACGGTTTTTCTCGCGCCGAATAACGGTAAACGACCGTAAAAGTAAATTGCTCCCGTCGCGGAATCGTTTTCGCGCGGACGACGAACATGGGGGCGAAACAATACGCGAGCGAGTCTCTACACCCTTGCAGCTAATTCACTTTAATCGGACACCGTAAATCGCAATCAAGAGTTAAACTTAAATAGCTTTCGCGCGGAAACCAATTCTCGATTAGTTTTCACGTTTTCAGTTCATACACGCTGTATTGGAGACGAAATAATTTGCGCGACCGGTAAGAGGTGTGTACCTGCTGTTACGTTGTTCTTCATCGATTAAACTGCGAAAACTCGCAATCAACAACATTATCGTTCTCAACGATGTAAAATTACAAAAACGTTTACACGAATCACAAACACTGGAAATCACTGACTGCGTGTGTGACGAACATCATCGCTACCTACTGATTTTAACGATGATTTTTAACGTACTCGCGCCAAAAGTTCAGCTGGTATTTTGTACTAGCGTAGAAATATTACGATTTATTTCAAGATAGGTAACACCGATTTCTTTTTTTTTTTTACTTCAAGAGGGAACATCCGAAAGAGTTGCTCTCGAATTTCACGAGTTTTCGTTTTAAAAAATGATCACGATTCAAAATAATAATAATACACATGTGTATTTTTTAATTATTATTTTTTTTATTTAATTTAAACCCTAATAACTTGAAAAAAAAAAAACGATTTTTAAAAATTGGCCAATGACCAAGCAAATATGTATAGATATGTACATTTATAAAAGTCACAGACTTCTAGCTGACAAAACTAGTGACAAAAAAAAAAAAAACGATGGGATCCCTTAAATACTTGCGTTGCACAATCTCGATCGTTCCGGGTTTCAAAAGTCTACTACTATCCAAATAATTTCCCGAAGAAATAATCTTTAAATTCTAGATGTCAAACACGATATTCATTTAAGTCAACTATATCTTGCCTCTCGCGTAGAAAGGACAAGCCTACCTATAACATTGTTTTTCTTGATATTATTGTAGTTTCCGATTTAGTTTTGTCTCAAGTTTTCAGTACTTTTACACCTTCTATTCGTACATATTATGACTGTTTGAATAAAATTGAAAATAATTGTGTTTGTATTATAAACATAGTGAATAGTTATTTCTTTCAAACGGTTAGGTTAGGTATAGTGAATATCTTCCCAGTCGTTAGTGAACAAATGTATGACCATTACAGTCTGAAAACCGTATAGTTCGTATAGTAGTCGTATTATGTTCTCGATACATAGTTCGAATTGTTTACTTAAATTGTTCGAGTTTAAACAGATTAACATATTAAACGAAATGGTATAGACGTTAATCAAATAGAGGTGCAATTACACTTTACACCTAAAACGAGAGTAGGTACCTGTTATATTATATATAGTGGAAAGCGTTTCTCAGTATAATCACAGGCGGTATGATATATGCAGTACGACGTAGCTCACAATAATACAATTACGAATGATTCTTAAAAATTATAAGCAACGTGTTAGTGTGAATTGCTCTTGATAGTACGTGTAAAAGGGAGAAAATTTGATGTCCGTGAGACGTCGTTTGGCGTAACGATTTCGTTTTGGGCAGGCCAATGTTTCGGAAGTTTCGGTTCAAACTTATTATTTAATACCTGAAAATATTGATTGTATTTGAAAAAAATGATTCCGAGCGGACTCGGTTATCTAGTGTATACGACATCCTGGTAAAATAAAAACCAAATTTAACAAAAAATATCAGTTTTATCAAACTATACTCATAATACCAGACTTTTTTAACTTTTTTCGCAACGCCAAACAACTTCTCACCGACCTCAAATATACTCCCGCCGTTCTATCGTCCTTCCTTTCTTTCTTCTTTTTATCGGCTTTTTTTGCCGTTTTAAATTTCTCCATTAAAATGTGAAAGCTACGTAGAATTATTTCTATAACGTTGCTATAATATCCATTCTAACGACGGTACTGGCGATTGAACAGTATCAGTCGTTTTTCGCACATAACTAGAAAACTTACCAATACATCAAAACGAGTTTCAAATAAAATACATTTTAACGTTAAAAACCTAGCTTTTTTGTGGTATTCAACGTAAAGATTGGAGCGTTTCTTCTACACAAAAAGATGGTCACAAACCTACAAAAATCGCCGTGGAATCTTCAAAAACATTTTGGTTTTTGCCACATAACTCAAAACACGGTCGAAATCGATTAAAAACGCTTCAAATAAAGTACCATCTACGTGTCCAACTTTTAAACTTTCTAGTGCTGTGATCCTTTGCGGTCGGACACTCCGCAAAAATGTTTACAGAAAATCCGGAAAACATCATTGTAAAAACCGTAAGCTACCTATGTAGAAATAAAATATGAGTTGGAAAAAATCTGATTTCAAATTGTCGTGCCGAGAATGTACTAAACACCGACTCCTTCCGACCTTTTTATATTGGGCGGGAAATTTGTATCGACCGACAAACGGATAAACTCCAAGCCGACCCATACAAGCACTCGACAACGTAAATATGTATATACATACGCAGTTAAGAACCAAGAGTAAGAATATTTAAGTGGAGCAAAATCCTTGACTTTTAAAAAAGAACAAAATGTTTTACGTAACTTTATAATATTCATGTTTTACTTCTGTAAAAGTATAGAATAGACAGTAACATTTAACAAGGAATAAAAAGAGTTTTGAAGGGAAAGGGTGATCACTCGGCATTTTAAAAAGGTCGTCTCGGTGAATAATTTTACACGTGGGCAGGCTGAAACAATATACTACACAGGGTGTTTAAATTGTTTGGTTTTCGTCGTTCGTAGATTTTATGTACGTTTGTATTTTTCCAATTTCCGTTTTGAAAACGGTTCGCGATTATTTCAACAAAAAAACATCACATAATGGACGTTCGGGAGCACTTAATCATCGTTTTAATAACATAAATGGATTTTTAGCCATACGCCAATACGTTTTATTTTCAAAAGATTCAGAGATGTGAATAATAACATTATTTGATCACGGCTGCACGCGTGCAAAACGTCTTCGGCAAAAAGTATTGTGGCCACTCCTTATCTTCTCTATACAGTAAACAACGTAATGAAATTTTTTAAACTTGATTCGTCATAATCCGTTTACATGTGAAGAATTGGGTTTTTGGGTAAAATGCAAAAGCGTGGTTAAATTGTGTTCAAACTTTCGGCAAAGATGTTCATCAGGCTCAACTCATGTGTGATTACCATGGAACTTCATCGAAAAGAAATTCAAGGATTTTTTTTAATGTCCGGTTGACGAATTGAAAACATCGCCATTCTTTTTACAATACCTACATTCAAGAATGTGTAGGTTTTATGTTCGCGGTCTATTCTAATTCTAATTTTACGACTATCAGTCTAAACGAAAATTACATTTGTGACCCTATAAATTTATGGAACTGGTGTGACCATATTGGCGTTATAAAATCTGTTGTGGCTTAAACGAAAAATAATGTAAAATAAATCATTACCTTCGAAAGTACGATCATGAGCGAGCTCAGTTGTCTAGTACTGGTTTGATGAAAAACCATTTGGACCATTGTTTGACGAGTTTGAGGATTTTAGTATCGATTGTGCGATAGTGCGTGATTTCATTGTTATAACCAAACTACGCCAGTTTTAAATACTTTTTTTGTGCGCGTTCGGAATTTAACGGGCGGATTTTTTTTGAAGCGTGTTTTTATCAGACGGCAAATTTTGTTTGAAATAACACGGTTTAATTTCAATTCTTAAACGACATGTTCGTGCGAGTCAAAAAATTTTTTCCAAAAATAAGTCAAAGGCCAATTTTCGACCGTTTTCCCACTAAAAAAAAAAATTGTGATTTTCAAAATTTTCCAGTAGCGCACAAACACATTTTTTGTCAATCTCGTGTTGGAGTCTCGTCGAAAGTTAAATTTTATATCAAACGAAAACCACAAAGAATTTTCCATATGCTTTGCTGAAAAATTGTCGGAATCACTTGAAATGTTCAACGAAAGTTTCAGCCACGTTCCGCCTATTGTTTTGGACGTAATCTTTAACGTTTCACGTGAAATTTCACTTTTTATTTTTTCTACAGTAACTTTTTTCAAATTCGAGACCCCCTCAGAGAACATCAAGCAGTCCGTTAGAGGAGGCGTCGTGTTGAACGTAAAAAAAAGAATAAATCATCAGATAAATATCAATAAATCAAGAATAAAAACATCGCCGTAAGACGATACCGCTCGTCGGCTCAGAATCTAAAAAAAAAAGAGAACGATAAAAATACTGCTCAAACAGCTCGTGTACGGCGGGGGGGGCCGACGTCGGGCGAATGCGCACACGACCGGGGGCGCGGACTACCACCGACGATGTAACACACAGTCGACGACGACGACGGCTCGCGGCCGCCCGCTATTGCCGTTCCCGTCGCATTCCGCGCGATTTTTCGTGCCGTCTTCGACGAAGGAATAAAATATAAGTTTCGCTCTTTTTTTTTTTCGGTAAGGCTTTTTAAAAGGTTGACGGTTCACGGTCGTATTTGTTTGTTATTATTTTTTTCTTTGAGCGTCTCTTTTTTTCATTACCCCAACGACGAGAGCCGCGGTCATGATTGGAAGAGCCGCCGTCGTGCTGATCGGTTTCTGTCTGCTCGGACCGTCCGGCCGTTATGCCGGTAAGTTTTTTAAAAAAAAATATTGTTCTCGTCGTACGTACGCTCGATTCGCGGTGTGGCGGCGTGTCTTTTCTTTTTAAAGGGTAGTAAAAAAAAACCAATCGATTAAAAACCGCGTGTTAGTTTACTACTCGGTCGAATGAAAAAGAGAAAAAACACCGAGAAGATAATAAGTCGGTTTTTTTCAATTCGACGCACCTTTTTGTTCACTACAAAAAACAGGTGTGCAATACACTGCAGCACACGTGCGCGTAGGCGACGTTCGTTCGTCGACAGCTGACGCGAAACGGTGACAAAACGCCGTCTTGAAAATTGAGTGGAACGAATGCGTATTTCCACGGCTTTTAACGTTCATAAAAACGTCCCGCCTGCCTTTCCGTCGTTTTTCAAAAATATAATCAAATCTATATACGCATTCCAGAGGATATCTTGAGTACCGTTCATTTTTGCGTTTACCTCGTGTTTATCGTCTGAATGTGGTTGTAAAACGACGAAAAGCGTAATGAACTCTATTTGTTTTTTTTTTCAGACTCGGTTTTGTTGATAATTTTTCGTCGATGAGTATACCGAATGGTATCGACCGAATTAAAAAAAAAAAAATCACCTAAAATACTTACTTTTGATTTTCGACGTAATATAATAAATAAACAGTAACGTTTTAACAGTGTTTTTATAGGCGGTACTTATTTGTACACCTCTGATAGATGATGGGTTATTTAAAAAAAAAAAAATGTTCAACGTACCATCCGTAGGAGCATTATTGTCACTTATTTATATCCAGCCGATACAATTTAAATAATATTTCCGTTATTAAATATTTGTTTTTATCCATACGTCTTTCACGATGGATCAATGACACTTTAAAATATTTCGTTAAAAACAACATTTGTTTTATGCAAAATTACTATAGTCGTTTAAAGTTTGGTGGTGAGCAACAGAGTGCAACCAGTATATTTATATTAAATTGTTATAACCCGCGTTTGAACTCGTGATCAATAATGATCAATCACTGATCTCAAAAGTTGAAAAACGTTCTCAATATAGTTGAAAGGCAATAGCCTTATATTTCCACATTGTTTCACCCACCCAAGTTTCAAAAAGTTAAAATGAAATCTGTTTTTAATTTAAGAATATTCATCGGTATAGTATACATAGAGTAGCACATGCAAAATATAACCATCCTTCTAAATGTTAAGAAAGCTTTTATGATCCTAATGATAAACATAACGCGTATAGTTAAAATGTGTCCCCAAATTAGTACTGAAACGTGGCTCCTTATACGCTTTGAGGT
>CM029360.1:13022800-13068385 GCA_017140985.1 Hormaphis cornu | reverse complement strand
CTTACACGTCTGAAAACCTTATAATTTCCGGTAAAGCCGAATGCCAAAATTTTGTACGGTAGTCTTTTATTTTTGCAACCGTGCATAAAGAAAATTAGTAGGAGAGAAAAGTTTTTTTATAATATACCACGCTGTAAATAAAACACGTCACATTTCATGTAATATTTGCACTAGACTGTCGTTTACTTTTCAAATCAAACGTTTTACGAGAGATTTTTAAATTATGTTTGATTAACGATTTGTTTGGTAACAAAGTATTTTCCGTTTCGTTTAGTTTTCTATAACACAATTTGAACGAAAACAAAAACTTCAACTATCACTTTGAGTTTAAAAGTTCTACGTGATCAAAATTAATAAAACTCGCAACAAACATTTGGTTGATCGTATGTATTAATTAATGGGAACACTATAACATCAATGCAATAATAAATAAATTTGATTAACAGATCTTATAATACACGGACACTCTAAATCTTTATGAACTATGAAAGATATTGTACACTGTACTATTTGTGTTCAAAACTAAATTAACGCGGATGTTAGAAATGATGGAAAATTAATAATTTGTAAACGTTTTCACGTCATTAACGAATGTATATTTTATTTTTCAAAATAAAATGTTTGCTTGTTTACCACGCATACATTAATTTGACGAATATCAACTCAGAATTTATCATAAAATCTGGGTAAATCTAAAACATTATTTTAATTTACTCTTTTTCCCCTAATGAAATTAAAAATTATAATTTATAAAAAAATCTTTGTCAAAAGTTCATCAAACCTTTAAGTATAGCTGGTATTCAATGATGACAAAAGAACACAAAAACGGCAATTAAATTTGCGTGGTTGTTTCGTTGACCTATATTTTACTTAATCAATTATTTTAATCATAATATTTAATGAAAGTTTTTAAAAAAACTACGTCTTACGATTATAACGTTCGTATTTCTTTATAAAAACCATTTTTTACGCGGTAAATACTAACGGAAAATTTCGTATCATCTTCCTACAAATCTACATTAGAAAGACAATACTACAAAGTTGATACGAATTTGAAAATATATAATAACAAAGTAACTAATGAACAAATTATAATAAATAATAGCATGTTTATTAATAAGTATGCGCAGTAATGTGACATTGTGTGTGTGTGTGTGTGTGTAAGTATATCAGTTTATAAAAGTTCATAAATGAGATTAAAAAAAACGCTAATTATAATAAAATGATGCTCACGAAACATACGTCTTTTTTTTAGTACAATCGAAGGGTTTGCGTGAAAAATCATACTTCCAAAAGATAAACAAAAACCAATCAATCGAGTACATTTTTAATTCAGTCGATCGTTAAAATTTCACGTGAATCATAGATTCAATAGAAAACAATTTGCACAAATGCGATTTATTATAAATAAAAAAAAAAAAACACTATTCTTAACTCGCACAGTGTCGAATTTTGAGAATTTTCTAAACTTAAACCCGTTCGATGAAAAAACTTTGTTTTATAAAAGTAATATATATATATAAAAACAATTTTAAGATATGTCGAGCCACATAGTTTGCGTCTAATATAATAAAGGAAAAGCAAAACTTTTCGGCAAACTAGATAAGCTTTTCGAGAACGACGAGTCGGAATTTGACGGAAAGAAACACAATAACTTCACCCGTACTTTGAGTCAAAAACATTCTTTTTCAGCGCCTTTTTTCTCTTTCTCTATTTATTCTACTCGCTATTTCTTCACCGAGAACCTTATCCTGATCGATTTTACGTTGTCTTTTTTTTTTTTTCTTTACATTCGTCTACTTGTTTTAAAAAATGTTAGCTGCTGTTCTGAGATTTTTATTTAAAATGACAAAAACCGTGACACTGATGATAAAACTGGAATCGGTGCGTACGTACATTTTCCACGACACTGTTCTCAAAAGTTGTGACTAATTATTTATCATACAATATTGAATCGAAAATTTTTTTAAATTTTATTTGTAGGATTTAATGTAGGTCACATTTTAAATATTTTAATTTTTATAACTCATCAACGCTTTTGTATATAAATAATTTACATTTATTTATATTTCATTCATCAATATCATCGTTTATCACCAAAACACTTTTCGTAATGAATACTGTAAATTATAAAATCCAAGTACAACGGAACTCTGCTGACGTTATTTTTGTTTCATTGTAGTGTGATCGTAATGAAATTGGCGTTTGAACTTGAGAACAACAGCAAACAAATGTAGCCATGAAAAGATTATTATACTTACCTATTTGAATACCATAAAATGTTTAAGATGCATATGAGTTTTGTGTGAAAAATGCGACAGTTCAATTACTGGATGTATAACGCTTGCAGCAAATGTAAACAAGATAAAAAAATATTTACGCGATCCGTGTAAACGTGATCAAATTCAGTATTCTAAGCACATTTCGATGTATCCAGTCGGTTTCGGGAGTTAAAGATTAGCAGCTAAAACTTCAACCGATCGATATTTTAAAAGTTAACTACGCCTGGGTTTCGAATCACAGTAACTAAACTCAGTGTCGATCCGAGCAGTCTAATTAAAATAATCATAATTTTTATAGTTAACTGCACTACAAACTATCAAACTTGACTCTTAAGACGGCGGTGTGATTAGGCAAAAAGTTAGCGTTGTTGTGTAGGGGACAAAGCAAAAACCCAATTTTTATACTCGATAATGTGTATAAGAAATTCTAAATTCAGAATTATAGGTACCTACTGTGAATACTTGGATTTTAAAAATAAACGCTTCAAATTCAGTAGTTAACCAAACCTGTATCTTACCTTTTTAAATATCGCGTAAAAGATCGCGTTCATTTTACGGCTGGATTACGCGCGACTGTCCACGTTAGGTACGAATCAAACAATTCGAAATGTAATTTCACGAAGCGGTAGGCACACGATCTGAAGTATTGTTAAGTACTTCGGTTATACTTCGGTCGTACAAGTACCGATTCGTTCCCGTTGTTTGTCTTATCCTCGAAAAACCGCCCGTACGTGATTTGCTAAAAGATTTTCCAGATACGATCGGAGTATATTTGTTCGGTAAATAATACGTGAGCTGGAATACACTTAATTTTCGTTTTTAGCGTTTCAAACGTACCTAGTGTACATTATACGACTCGGAAAATACATTGTAATAGCACGAATAAACGCAGTAATTACTAAATACTATCACTCAAAAACTGTGTACACTTCCAGCAACGAATTTCGGTTTGAAAACGCGATATGGTTACCCGCACGAACAAAACGTTCAGGATGTTTTTGACGTTCGAGTAATTAGCGTGTTCTCGAAACAGATTTTATCGAGAAATTTAATAGCTTTTAGTCCTTCAGACGATTTTATTTTATGGCTAACGCGGCGCAAAAACACCGCCAACGGCATTGATCGAGTTTGGGCACAATAGGTAACACGCTTAAGTTCGTATCGGATTAGCGTTTTAACAAATGTTTTTTGAACGTAAATTTAAATTAGGTGATCGCGGGTAAAATTTAAACTCGATAAAAAAAAAATGAACAATCGCACCAATTCGTCTAATTTCGGTTATAAATTAGTTGTGAACTGCGTTTATTTTATTGTTTTGTCACGTCCGGAAGGCCACGCGCGTTTTTGTTCCCAAGCGCACTGCTTCTGCGGCCAATTTTTTTCATACCAAAGCCTGTTTTGGAGTGCTCGTCATTCGATTTGTCTGCAGTGAGTAAACGTCGGAACCGTTTTATAATTTAATCTATAGCGCTCTTCTTCAAACAATCCGATCACTTTTCTCACATCGCGTCCGAGATCGTTTCGATCGTTGTACGGTTTTAAATATGTACCGCGTTTGAAGTGAACTCGACGATTTCGAAATCGTTTACCACCTATCCTTCCAGAAGACGTATTACGAACAGCAGTAGTGAATCGTGCGAAAGGGAAAACACGATTTTTTCGGTCAACACATTCAGATAAATGTGAAACCTCGTTCGCCTGTACAGAGAACATACGATAATCGGTGAATTTTCTCTCGTCAAACGTGTACAATGGAGGAACGCTGAGTGACGCGCGCATAAAAGCTGCTGTCGATTGATATTGCCAATACGCCTGCCAAGCCAGTGTATCCTCCTCCTCAACACACGCGTTATTGATTATTCGCATTTTGACTGATGTGAACTATTATTGTGTTTTTTTTTTTTATTAGCCTTAACGTACATAACGAAAGTGAATATTTCAGCGAAATTGACTGCCATGACGTCCACACACTTGAGTACGCTTATTTCTTGTCAATCACGCGCTTATCGATTCGTGTTGTGAGCCCATAACATCATCATACGATATTATGTCACACAAACATCGCGATTTCAAATTTACTGCTCGAAAAAATTGATAGATTTGTTTTTTTTTTAATTTCGATTACATTCAACAACATCAATCGCGGTTAAATTGTACAGACGAGGTGGTGAACAAACGTTTGTAAAAGTTTTAAAAAACGCTTAATGTCGGTAAAAATCATGTATCTAATAGTGTATATACATAATCCTCCCATTCATATCGGGGGAACCGATTAATAATAATTATCGGTCACTGTGCGTGCGATTTCGTTGTTTTTTTGGTCATTCCATTCACACGTTTCATTTGACAGTCACGCGTGTATTTACGATCTATTTCGTTTTTAGATTCTGAGCGTCAGCGAGGAGAACGTACTGTTTGAACTATGATGTTTTTTTGTCAAAAACTTTTCGGCTAAGACCGATAATGCTCAGATTTTTAAAGTCTTTAACGAAAGGCGTTTTCGCGTAGACATAACGTCGTTTTATACGGCACGAATGTTGGGGTTTCGGCTTAAAATTGTATTTTATCTGAAGCATTTTTCGATCGTTTTCTGAGTAATGCCGAATCCTGCGTCACAACGACGGCCGTACCACCGATTTTTAAACTATCGTTATGAAAAATTATTCCACGTCGTTTTCAAACTCGTTTGTATTGAACTAATACGCTATAAAGAATTGAAAAAAAAGTTTTTTGACAGGTATTTTTAATAATTTTCCAAGTACGTTTCGTTTGTCGAATATGGCGTTTTACCAGGACTAGACAACTGGGCTCGTTGGGAATCGTTTTTTCGATGGCAATTTCAGATGTTAAACAACACGTTTGAAACGCAACTTTCAGACCGGTTGTCCGCCCAAAGCGTTACTTTGTTAAATTACCTATCCTACAGAGTGATCCCGGCTTTTTTTTCTTTATCCGCGTGTATTACGATACAGCCGTGGTAATCAAAATTTAAAATACGTCTTGGAAAACAACGAAACACGGTGAACCGAATACGGGTTGGAACAAAAATATTTATAACAATACATCAAAAAAAAATCACGTACGTTTATACGATACGCAAACACAACTCGGCGTGACGACATCCGAAACAGTTATTATACGTGTTGTGTAGTTGACTGATTTTACTAGAGAACTGACGTTTTAATTATTTTACAGCCACACTTAGTGCTCTACAATTTTACGCCTTGGAGTTTTTAACGACGCTGTGTATATATTGTATAGTCGAGTGAACTCGGTCGAATGAATCCCAAACGAAAGACTTTTATCGACTCTCTTAAACTTTATAATTGTTGTACAGATGTTTTACAGAAAACTGCGGGATAAAATACACGTCGTACGACAGGACGACGAGGACGTACGTATATGAACATACCATTGTCTAAACGTACTGTGTTTATTGTTTATCATTAAATATCGTCTACTAACGCCTTACGACATGAGTTAGTTAAAGATTGTTTTTTTTCAATCGACATAACAACTGCCATCGTGGGTACCACCACGGTTTGTCGTTCACGTCACACAACGAATTCCGACACGAGACAAGACCGTAAACGACGTTTCAAAGCGTCTGCAGAACACATAATACATCTACTAAACACGAGCCCAGATTATTTTGTAATAACATCTCTGTACGACCAAAACAGTCTGCTTCTGCTTCAGTTTGAATTCGTCTGAATCCGATCCCCGTGGATCCAAACCGGTCGACGGCCGTTTAGCGAAAAGCCGTGGAATCCGACGAAAAAAAATGCGCTTTGTCGCCAGGACGATAACAATAATTGGCCCGTCACGACAGGCGGTTTATACGCGATAGGATCGACGTGGTTTTTTATTTATTTTTTGTTTCCGACTCTCTTTTTCTCTCGACCACCACGCACAGCTTTATCGATGGTGGCGAATCGCGCGTAAAACTGTATACGATAGAGGTAAAAGCGACGATGTACGTAATATATCGGTCACGGACGGTGGGTGCCGCGAAGTCAATCACTCGCCGAGACGTCGTTTACCCGCAGAAAAAAAAAAAAGGACTGGTGATTTTTTCGGTCCGGGAAATCGGAGCCGGCCCGATATCGTGAGAACGTGACGCAACTAACAAAAAAATAACGATCGTCAAAAACGCAACAAAATTCCGTTTTAAAAATTTTTTTTATCTATATGTTAGTTTTTTTTTTTCGCGACATCGGAAATCGCTCTGTACGCTCACGTTTTATGTTTTTGCATATAAACTAAGTGAAACGTGCTCCGTTCCACGAGAGAATGTGTAATTTTGTAATTTGTGTGCGCCACTCTAGTGTTCTTTCTCTGTTCGTCGTGTGAGACGGTTCTCTTTCCATCCGAGTGCACAAAACCCGGTGGACCGATCGTTCTCTCGAACGGAGCACAGCTTGTTAAAAAGTTTTAATCGAACCGGCGTAAATCTTCTTTAAACGTAGTAGGTAGATTAAAAAAAAAGTAAGATGGATTTAAAAAGAAGGACCTTTACAGCAGAGTGGTCAAAGAAAGGAATTCGACATCATTTTTGATAAATAATTTTTTAACGTCCTGTTCAACACCTTCTGTTATTGTATTTTTAAAAATACCGATCGTCGTTGACGTCATCTCAGTCCGTCGTGTTTGTAATGTTTTCTGGTCCATATTACCAGATCATATCACTATCGTTAAATGGTCATAGATTAGAGTGCGGCGAGAGTCGTGTTACGACGTAAATCTGTGTACGAATAAATAGTAAACGACGATGGTTATTATTTGTTGGTTCGATGTGCTACGGATTATTCGTGTTTTAAATGATATTTCCGGGTAAAAATGACATCTTTTGATGAATGGTTCGTATGGTTTTAGTAACGAAATATGTATAAGATTTGAGTTGTCACTACTTAGTACTTTTACTACGGCGAAAGTGATGGAAAATTACTTGTCGAAGCACTTCATGAACGCGATAAACCGCCGTCCCGTCGACGTCCCTCGAAACGGCTTGAATTTCAAAACCTTCATGCAGTCACGAGGTCACGGTCTCTAAGGACATCGGCGTCGTGTCCAGAATTCAAAACAACGTTTATTTTAGTGATCGTAACACGAACAAAATTAACTTCATAAACGGATACTTACTACGTCCGTGACTTACATAGAACTGTGTAATCGGGGTATTGTGCATACAAAGTATCGTAAATAAAAAATCCAACAGTTACTATTGTTATATTTTATAGGTTTCACATTTGAGATGTCCACTGAGAATACGATATAATGGGGTATGTTGTAACTTACGGCGTTTTAAATAATTTTTTTTGTTACATTTGCAGTCTAACTCGCGTTAATTGTTTCTTAAACAGTAAAATGTTATATAAAAAAAAATTGTGCTTTACAGATGCAGTAAAAAAGCAGCGCTGTAATCTGACCATATTGGTGGTGACCGTTGAAATTAACCTAACCTAACGCGTCGCAAAAAAACGTTTTTCTCCGAGAGAACAGGAAACAATTCAAATAAAAATTTAACGCGAATATCGCGCTTTGATTTTCTCTCGTTTCTCCGTCCCTCTTGGTCGTTTTTCAACGAAATCACTGACACCTGTGACACACGTCGTATCTATATTCACGATAAATCGACGACTTCCTGAATTCGACGACGCACATCATTTTCATCACGATTGGTAAAACCATTGTTAAGAATTTACTTGAAATATCCAGCAACAAGACTTGTTTGCTCTACGTCTAAAAAATTGTTTGAAGACTCTGGACGCTTACTGATGAACTAAATTGTTGACAAAAATATTTTTAAGTGAAATTGTAAACATAAACGTACCGCTGCACTTCTACAGATTACAAAAACCAAATCAATGTAAAATTATGTTTTTTTAACTTCAAACAAAAAGTGTAGTGCCGACAACTATAATAATCACTAAAATCTATAGGAGTATCCCCCACGACCCTAAGGAACTAGCTTCGTACCGAATTTCTCGCTACTTAATAAAAATAATAATAGTATTTATAGTTGCCGCTAGCATCGGAGGAAGCTTACTACAATAATAACTCTAGGGAATATTTTAACACGGATAAATCTTTTAGAAATAATTATTGTTTCCCGAGATAATCTGTAATAATATTGTTGTGTACGCCCCTGGCTATAGACATCGCAAAAACAAGGACTAGAGTAAACATATCGCGCGAAATAACACTCAAAATGATGAGAAGCAGCAGCGATATTTTTTTTTTTAAAAACAAAAAGATAAATGTTCTCTAAAGTCGTCGTTAATAGTGTTGGTTACAAATTATTCAGTGGCACAACAGACGCACGAGAGTAACGTATTTATACACTGCGGTAAGGGTAGGTAGTATCTAATTTTAAGCTATTATAACTCGCTATAAAAATGTTTGATGTTTTTCCGTACTTTTAATAAAATATTGTAAACGACACACGATAAAACTCTTAACGTGGTGCTGCATTACCGAAAAACGACAAACGATCAATTTTATTTCGTTTTTTACCGACAGTCATTACGATTTATTTTTATAACTCACCTTTCAGAATAAATATTTTATATTAATTTCGTATGGAGTACGTGTTTCCAACATTCGATCGTTTTGAGCTTAAGAACAAGTCGATTTGTTTTATTTTCCCCGACTAGCCACTAGGTAATATTGAAAAGCTGCAAAATAGTAGACACAAATTTTCGACTCATGCTAGTTAGAATGGGTTTATTAAACGTAAAAGTACCTTTCTAAAATTGCTATTGTTCAATGTTTGTTTATTTTAATTCTAAAGAGTTCAAAAATAAATTAAAATTTCTTTCTTAATCGTCCGTAACGTTTTTATTAAACGGCATAATAAACTGTCAGATTTGTTTTCAAACACAAGCGTTTGCTGTTGTCAATTTGTATTGTTATATTCATTGTTTGTTTTTTGCTCTTACAGTATTGTGGGCAATAAAAAAATCACTCACAATTTAATTTAAAATAAACACTATATCACATAAATACGTATGAATATAAATGCGAAATATACGTTACAATGACGGAGGAATCGCGGAGTATATCGCGGAGAATGTCGCGGAGTGTAATTAACGGTGTGTCGCGGAGTGTGCTCGCGGACTGACTGACCGACCGAGCGTCTGACCAGCCGTATATATATAAGCGTCGATTGTTCTAGAACTTTTTCGTAATTACCCTAACGAGATAATTACAGTATATTCTAGAAGATGGGGTTTCCCTTTAATTACTGACAGTATTGTAAACAACTTGGACGACTCGTGGTGCGTTGTTTACGTCGCCTCCGTATAATAAACCTATATTCCAAAAATGCATTTTGGAAATACGCTTTAAATTTTTGTGTGATACGCACAAAAAAACATAACTTATAACTTGTATAAGTCCGGAAGTCCTTTATTCAACAATGATCCGTGTAGGCGTCTATTAATTATAATATTTGTTAAACGTTTTTCACAAAAAAGACTTTATCGTACTTAAAAAAAAACCATAGAATTGTTTTTTTTTAAACTTTTAAACATTGAGCACATTCAGTCTGTCAAAAACTTAGTTTTACCAACAATACAGGTAAAGTATAGCAATAGTAATAGTTATAGGTACGCACTTGGATCTTAAACTAGTACGGTTAGGTTTGGTTTGGTAAAGTCTGCTATTTACGATTATTTTGGTCAAGTCTCGGGGATAAGGTTTTTGCAAAAGATTTATTGAAAATCGTAACACGTAAAAACCGGTGGAATGCGTGACTCTTTAGAGATACGTGAAATATATTGGTATTGAGCACCGCGTGTCTCGCACTCGAGATATTTTAGATTCCGAGTGAAGTCGAGAAGCAATCAATTTACTCAAACGTTTGGTTTTTTTTCTTCAAAAACCACTCTCCGACCGTGAAAACGCGTCGCTAAAACGTTTTTTTTCCGAACAGAAAATAGGAAATATTTCAAAAAAAAAAAATTAACACAAATATCGCGCTTTCGTTCTCTCTTATTTCTCTGACCCCCTTGGTCGTTTTTCAATGAAATCACTGTCACTTGACATGTCGTATAGAAACGATAAATCAACGACTTCCCGAATTCAACGACGTACATTTTCACAATATTGGTAAGATATTATTGTTTAAAACATATGCTTGAAAAATCCAGTAGTAATGTTGTATATTAAAAAAAATATTTTAACACTCTAGACGCGCCTACTGATAAACTCGATTGCTGACAAAAATATTTTCAAGTGATACTGTAAACATTAAAAAAAAATTATACGCTTCCACAAATTAAATCAATGTAAAATTATGTTTATTTTTTTAAACTTTGAACAAGTAGTGTGGTGCTGACAACTATTATAATTTCTATTATTAAAACTAGTTATTTACTGCCACGATAGCAAATTTACCGACCACCTAAACGGTTGAATATATTCATAAAAAAAAAAAAATAAATAATAGTAGCGAACTATATTGATTTTTCCTCGTCTATTGTTGTTTTCTAAAAAAAAAAAAAAAAAGATATTTATTCCATTCAAAAGAGAAAAATACTTTTTTTATAGCTTTATTCTCCCCCTTCAGCTATAAAACTCACACGAGAGTGGATAATATTAAATTTATAAACATTAATTTTTAGTGGAACAGTCGATGAAATAATCCAATAAAAGTCTCGAACGTTTAAATTTATAATAATTTTATTAAAACACTATTAAAGCGTTACGCATCTAACAGGGAATTTTGAGCTGGAGATTAATTTTAAATCCTGAGCGTAGCGAATGACGTATATTCATTATTTTTTTACATTTGTTTGTGTAGTAGATTCGTTTCAATCTTAACACATAATAAATGTAACAAAAGTACGTAAATGGTAATAATTTCAGGCAATTTTTTCAGATTTTGTGTATTTTTAAAAATATCGTTTATCATCGTGTTCGTTATCAAAATAATAATTCTATCTGCAAGTAAGTCGACGAATATGCTAGTTTTGATATGGTTAATAAGAAAAATAAGAAATGAACTAAATCAATTTAAAACTAGAAGTATAGTTAAAATCGATTTAATTTTAAACTTTTTGACCATAGATAATGCGGCGCCCAGCATCTTTGCAGTCTAACTTTCGTACACAAAATGATGTATTACTTCTTACTCAGCAGTACTTGACGTTTTTGACGTGCAAATTTTGTTGAACAGATCGCGATACTCGCAGTCGAAAGCACGTGTTCAAGCACACGTTACATCGAACCGCGGCCCTTGCCTTTTCATCATTTTCCGTGTACGCGTAAAAAGTTTGTACTAAGTACAGCCAATTCAACCGAAAATCCCGTTACCGAAAGTAAATTTCATCGTAACTAAAGTAAATGAACAACAATTTACGAAAATCTGCAATGTCGAGAACGTCATTTTTGTCCGTTCTACGAGTAACGAAAAGGCGCGTGAAAGATCCTCCGAGGATTCATTTTACACTTGTACAATTTTTTTTGCGTTCGCTGATT
Organism: Hormaphis cornu; assembly: GCA_017140985.1. NCBI lineage: Eukaryota > Metazoa > Arthropoda > Insecta > Hemiptera > Hormaphididae > Hormaphis > Hormaphis cornu. The sequence goes on along the minus strand of CM029360.1, from coordinate 13,056,620 downwards.
CCACGTTTTCAGTGAAGCAACTGGGTTTTTCGGCTATACGTTTTGTTAGTTTTTTTCGATCTTGAAAGTCTTCATACATCGATATTGACTCGGTGCCCCTCAAAGGTAATAATGTTAAGGGTCGCGCACTGGATTTTATGACGCGAAAATTGTCTCCTCAGCAGTTTATTCTGAAAACGGTCCTGAACTCGATATAATGTCTACCGCAGTGTTTTTGCGCGATAATTTTTGAAAATACATTTTTTTTAAACATATAAATTAAAAAATTGAAAAATTATGACGATATTTCGTCAATTTTAAACGGCCATAGAATTATGAAAATTTATTCATTTGCAAAATCAGTTTTTAATTTGACTTATCGGTGTTGGCCCATCCAAAAAAATCGCAGAAACATAAAATGACGTTTTAAAAAATAAAAAAACTAGCTTAAACACAGATAAAAAGACATTTTTATTTTTTACGTTACCGACTTTAAAATCCGCTCGCTATAAAAATCCACTGCCGTGGCTGTCGCGACACGTTTGATATTTTACAAGTGCCCGATAAAGAAATCCGTTGACTATGGATTTTCTTCGCACGACATTCCGCATGTTATTTGATTAATTTGATCAGTTAGTCCGCGAATAAAGGTCTAAAAAGTCGATTTTCGCTCGCGTTTAAAAATGTCGAAAAAATTCTCACGACGTTAATCGTAGGAATTTCATATCGCGTGTCCGACTAAAATCAAAAATACTTAATAAGTATTACTTGTACGCCAAATACGAGCCAGACGAGACATTTTAGTAAGATCACAAAAAATCAATCGGCGACACTGGAATGTCGTCAACGAAGCGATAAACTATATAACGTATATGATACAGGTGTTGTGTACGTTTCGAAGTTTTGACTTCAAGAAGGAAAACGATGATTTTGTCTAGCGAAACCGGTAAAAATCACGTTAAAAACTGGATTTCGGTTCGAATTACACGAAAAAACGCGGTATAATTTTTTTTTTTTGTGAGTTTGCTGTTTTGAATAAAACTGTGTACACTTCAAAAACGACCGGTTCGTTACGAACAAAATACAGCGTAACACTCCGATGGTCGATGATAACGCTGTGGTGTCTTGATTTTTGATAAAACTACCGAATTTCTTTAATTTTTCGAATTTTTCCCCGGACATTGAAAATTCATTCCGGGGCGGGATCCCCGGGCAGACGATCCCGGTTTTTCGGGACGTATATGGCGCGACAGGGGCGGCGACCCTGAGTTTGGACGCGATTTTCACGTCCCTGTGTCGACAGCCGGGAAAAAAATCCAGAAACAATCGACAAATCCTATTTGGTATCGAGATTGGCCGCGAGTGACACCGCGGCGACTGCAAATATTTGGATTTGCCGAGACCGTCGCGCGACCCCCGTCCGCCCACGCGAATTTCCGTACCAGCGCAAACACATTATGCATTTATGAAGGGTACAATATTATTTTACTGGCCGTAAATTCGGAGAAAAAAAAAGGAAAAAAAATCCCCTCGGCCGTCACCGCCGTAATTAAATTATAAAATTTACGACGTACGCCGCACACGTTTGCATTATTTTATACGATACAGCGTCTCGCCGCGTCGTGTTGACGTTTAACGACGACCGCGCGAAATTAAAATCAAACACAGCTAATTAATTTCGGGTGGATCGCGAAAATGAAGAAAAAACGCGTTCGAATCAATCGAGTTTTTTTTCGTTTTTATCGTTCCGTTCTTCGTACACACACATGGAAAACGGCAAAAAGACGACGCGTGCGCGGCAATTTGAGTGTCCGAACTCTCCACAAAGTTGTTTCGTTCAGCCGGGGCGAGTAGGAGAGATAAAATGTGAGCGCCATTATAAATCTCGCCGTTGTACTTATACGATATAAACTCGCACTTACCGGCCGGATTCCTGTGGCGAACGGACGAGCAGTCGTTTGACATTTCAAAACAAAAACTAACCTCGATGAAAACAGTTCCAGCGGAGATTAAACTGTAGCGCATTACACTAATTGCAGTTCACGACCTCGTGTTTTGGAGTACAACAACAATATGTTATCGTTCAATATCGTCCGTCCGGTCTTTTACGGTGTCCCGTGACTTGTGTGGCGAACCAAAATGGAAAAATTAAATGTAAATCCGTATTTTTACCCGTAACCGTGTAATGGTCTATGAATTGAACCTGCGTTTGAAAATGTGTCGAAAAAATTCTAAGCGATTCCATTCTTAGGCGAATACACATCTCGTATCACGTCCAAACTAAAATTGAGACTGCCATACTATACAACAACAATACGAGTCGGTTAAACATTTCGGTACATCATAAACAACTAACAAACACGTTTAACCTATTTTGTGTAAGTAGGGTTATTTAACTTTTGTTAAAATTTCTATTTTTTTTTTTTGTCATTTTTGTTTAATAAAAAATTTGTAAACACAACACATTTTTTTTTTTTGAGGTGTTTAAAACAATTTCCTCTCGGTGTATGAACAAGTTTAGGGATTTTCTGACGATTTTTAGCAGTTTTTTTTTGTAATAAAAGTAATAATTATTCTGTAATTATTTTTTTGTACTCTGGAGATTTAAAATTTAAACATAATTTCGACTTATTCAATAAATTTAATACAAACATTGAATTTATACTAAAAATATATTTCAAAAATAGAATAAGTAATATTTTTCTGCAAAAGTTAGCAAAATAGTTAGGCACGTTTTTTCTGCACACGTAGGTATTAAAAAAAATTAACTACATGTGGGTTTTTCTGGCTAGACTTTCCCCGGTAACGTGCGAGCCGCGAACGGAGAAAACGGGCGATGAACTTTGAACTGTGACGGATCGTTTTGATTGGCTGGAGTGCGGTTGTTGACAATTATTTTTTGTTTATTATTAACTATGTGTGGGTTTTTTCGGCTTGACTTTTCCCGGTAACGTGCGAGCCGCGAACGGAGAAAACGGGCAATGAACTTTGAACTGTGACGGATCGTTCTGCTTGGCCGGAGTGTCAATTATTTTTTGTTTATAATTAACTATGTGTGGGTTTTTTCAGCTCGACTTTTCCCGGTAACGTGCTAGCCGCGAACGGAGAAAACGGGTGATGAACTTTGAACTGTGGCGGATCGTTCTGATTGGCCGGAGTGTCAATTATTTTTTGTTTATTATTAACTATGTGTGGGTTTTTTCGGCTCAACTTTCCCCGGTAACGTGCGAGCCGCGAACGGAGTAAACGGGCGGATGAACTTTGAACTGTGACGGATCGTTCTGATTGGCTGGAGTGCGGTTGTTGACAATTAATTTTTACTTATTTATAATGATGTTTGGGTTTTTTCGGCTCGACTTTCCCCGGTAACGTGCGAGCGGCGAACGGAGAAAACGGGCGATGAACTTTGAACTATTTCGGATCGTTCTGATTGGCCGGAGTGTCAATTATTTTTTGTTTATTATTAACTACATGTGGGTTTTTCTGGCTCGCATTTCCCCGGTAACGTGCTAGGAGCGAACGGAGAAAACGGGCAATGAACTTTGAACTGTGGCGGATCGTTCTGATTGGCCGGAGTGTCAATTATTTTTTGTTTATTATTAACTATGTGTGGGTTTTTTCGGCTTGACTTTTCCTGGTAACGTGCGAGCCGCGAACGGAGAAAACGGGCGATGAACTTTGAACTGTGACGGATCGTTTTGATTGGCTGGAGTGCGGTTGTTGACAATTATTTTTTATTTATTTATAACAATGTGTGGGTTTTTTCGGCTTGACTTTTCCCGGTAACGTGCGAGCCGCGAACGGAGAAAACGGGCGATGAACTTTGAACTGTGGCGGATCGTTCTGATTGGCCGGAGTGTCAATTATTTTTTATTTATTTTTAACTACTTGTGGGTTTTTTTGGCTCGACTTTCCCCGGTAACGTGCTAGGCGCAAACGGAGAAAACGGGCAATGAACTTTGAACTGTAGCGGATCGTTCTGATTGGCCGGAGTGTCAATTATTTTTTGTTTATTATTAACTATGTGTGGGTTTTTTCGGCTCGACTTTTCCCGGTAACGTGCGAGCCGCGAACGGAGAAAACGGGTGATGAACTTTGAACTGTGGCGGATCGTTCTGATTGGCCGGAGTGTCAATTATTTTTTGTTTATTATTAACTATGTGTGGGTTTTTTCGGCTCGACTTTCCCGGTAACGTGCTAGGCGCGAACGGAGAAAACGGGCGATGGACATTGACCGCTCACGGATCGTTCGGAGTGGCCGGAGCGTCATTTATTTTTTATTTATTAATAACGAAGTCACATGCCGCCAAAATTATCTCCAGAATAATCAAAAACAGAATAGATAAAAAGATAGAAGAAAATCTGGGTCAATTCGGATTCAGAAGAAACATAGGAACAAAGGAAGCGATTTTAACACTGAGTGGACTAATTGAAAAACAAATTAGAAGAAACAAAGATACATTTATAGCCTTTGTCGATTTAGAGAAGGCGTTTGATAATGTAAAGTGGAGTATATTATTCGATGTTCTAAAATCAATTGGAATTAAGTATTACGACAGAAGATGCATATATATATATTATACAAAAACCAAACTTTATTAATACGTACGGATGGAAAAGAAGAAATAGCAAAAATTAAAAAAGGTGTACGACAGGGCTGTAACCTATCACCCATTCTGTTTAATCTATATATTGAAGAAGTAATGAAAGAACTAAGAATAGAAGTAAAGCAAGGAGTTAGAATAGGCGGAGAAACAATTAACGCTCTGAGATTTGCTGATGACGTCGCTTTCTGCGCACAAACAGAAAATGACCCGCAAAATATTTTAACTAAGGTCAATAAAATAATATGGGACAAACATGGAATGCGATTGAATAAAAAAAAAGACAAAGGTTATGGCGTGCGGCAAGACAAACCCCGCTCAACTTAATATATATACATAGATAATGCACGCATAGAACAAGTACAACGCTTTAATTACTTATGAAGTAAAATAACGGAAGATGGCCGTTGTAAAGATGAAATTCTAAGTAGAATAGCGCAAGCGAAGAGGGCTTTCCAGAATAAAAAACACCTACTAACCACCAACAGTGTGGACTTAGAGGTAAGGAAAAGGTTCTCAATAATATATATATATATGGAGTATTATATGGCTGTGAAACCTGGACAATCAGTGCAATAGAGAAAAGAAAACTTCGAAATGTGGTGTTATCGTAAAATGCTAAGAATTAAATGGATTGATAGAATAACGAATGAAGCAGTACTAAATAGAATAAAAGAAAAGAAAATACTATGGCATACCATAAAAGTTAGAAGATCTAAAATGATAGGACATCTATACTACGCCATGAGAGTCTAACAAAAACCGTCATAGAAGGCGACGTTGAAGGCCATATAGGAAGACCAAGGATGGAAGCAAATAATAAGTGACATGGGGAAGAATAGTTATAAAGAACTAAAGGAATTGATGGAATAATAGGGAAGCGTGGAGAACTGCAGCAAACCAATCTAAGGATTGAAGACTGGAAGAAGAAGATAATACCGTATAATCACAAAATCCGTCGGTAACACGAAGTCGATACAATTAACGAAATAATAGCGAAGTCAACTGCCGTTACGCGTATAAATATAATACTATACCGTGTAAATTTTAAAGTTTGATTTTAGGATGGCAAATGGTGATGATGATATCTTATCTAACAAAACCGGAATACCGGGAAAAAAACGCGTAAAAATTTAATTTTGAGTTCGATAAATTTCACAAAAAAACGCAGTGCGGTTTTTTTTTTTTGTAATCAAACAAAAGTTCACTGTTAGATAAAAATATGATGGTACTCAAAAAATGACCAAGGTGATTCATCATGTCCAACGCTCCGACAGTAGATAACACATTTGTAAATTCGTTTTTTTTTTTTTTTTTTAATGATAATAATAAATCATCAAATATTTAACACATCGTATGTTTTGCACAAACGATTGTATCCACAAACGTAAAATGTCTTACAAAAGCGTATTAAAAATTAATCGCATTATCGAAAACTAAAAGTCCATGTATGCAATTATTGTAGGTACGTACTAGTGAAACGTGTGTGGATATTTTTTTCAAGTTGAAGTATAATATAGTACCGAATCTAATCTTCGTAAAACGTCAATTACTGTTGATTTACTGTTTTAGAATCCTGTAGATCGGTAGCACTTCAAACTATTACAATGCTGTAGGTTATACGTTTTATTCGGATAATACCGTGTTGACGCCATCAAACAATTACATACATTTCAAAATCTATTGACATTTTCGTGAAGCTTTTAATTTAAACTTTAAACGGAACATCTTCGACGGTTTTGCAGTTGGTGAAAAACTGAAAACATTGAAATACACAAACAGAGTAGGTGAGTATTGTTTTGTGTACACTCGTAGTATTGTCACTCCAAATCGTAATATGTAACTGCAAATCGTTTTCAAGTTAATTTTCTGCGGTGTAATTCGACACACGAGAAACATAATTTTTATACAAAAAACGAACAAACAGTAACTGTTTGAAAAGAACTGTTCTTTTAGTCAGCTAAAAACCCACTGCTGTATAATGAAAACGCGTAATAAATAATTATATTGTTTAATTATCAAGCGTTTGCATTTCGATTCGTGTCCTTGGTACATATTGTACAACGTTGATGGAATAGTAATAACATTCGTAATACGCACGTCGATTTCGCAGTAGGCACAAGCTAAATTAATGGACTCCGGTGTTATTATAATACAACAGCTGTGTAAACAATTAAACTTTCTGGCAGTTAATCCAAAAAACCATTTCTCAAAAGTTTTCGTCGCGATATCAGTGCATATAATATATATTACTTCAGCTGTGATGCACATAAATTCTAAACAATACATGTTGCATTCAAAACATGAAAAATAACATTTATTATTATTATAAATAATAATGCGACAAATTTATATTCCTATAATTAAGTATAGAGTTGGATCGATGACGAAACTATTCTGTTCAAAAACAAATACACAAATGGTGTGTTTTTTTTCCCCTGTCAACAGTCTTTTGGGCAGAAGGAATGATCAGTATATGGACTCCGGTTGCACTTTGGATGAAACTTTTTTTTAATTTTTGGCAACTTTTTGAGTTAAACCCCGAAAACCAAAAAAAAAATTGGAAATTCTGGCGAATTTCACGGCCAAAAAGTTTTAAGATTTGTGATGACGGTTTCGTGTAGAAGAAATGCTTCGATTTTTGAAGTCAGTATAAATTTATGACGGATAGAAAAAGTGCTCCAATAGTTACGTTGAATACCACATAAAAGTCGGCAGTTTAGCTTTAAATATTGTATTTTATTTGAAACATTTTTTTGTTGTTTTGATTATTTTCTTAGTTATGTGCCAAAAACGACGAAAATGGCGAATTCACCAAATCCGGCGTCATTAAACACTTATTAACCTAATAAACTACTATTAAATTATCGTTGTAAAAAATGATTCCGTGTCGTTTTAAAACTTTTATGTACTAAATTAATTTAACACGTTATGATAGATTGAAAAAAGTTTTTGTTAGGTACACTACACTATTCTTTCACCCCATGCATACGTTGTAATTCACGATCAAAGATATTTATAATCAATTAGGTCGATCGTCAATGTTTTAACATTTTAACGTTTTTAAGTGTTGAGTTTTGTCAAATATGCATTATTATAACTGTAGACGTTAACAGGATATCACAGTCGTGTCATTAATATCCAGCCCCTGGCATTTTATCCCCGTGCAGAACTACTCGATCGTCACAAAAGTGTCCTATTGTTTCGCGTATAAAGCTTTTCCCCCCGTCAATACCAAATGAAAACCGAATCGAACTTAAACGACAATAGTAATTTTCCCGAATGGATTCTACATTTTAATTACACATATTGTCGTGTTCCTCCTATCCTTCCGTGATATACGGTCGATCCTACTTGAGATTTAGATTATTTAGATTTTATACCGAAACGAAACAAATTCGGTATTTTTTTTTGTAATTATTAAATTTTATAATGGCACCTTTTACACGACGATACTTGGCTGAAAATTGATTTACAACCCCATTGTGCGCGAGTGTTTTCTAATTAAACGTTTTCATTAAATACTTAATACGAACCGTTGAATTTCCCATTGAATATAATATCCGTGTAGAACAAAAATTATAACAGAGTATAATACTCGTGGTGATCATCCGGACTTATTGACGTTTTTGTTTTTCAATTCATAATAATAATGATTCGTACGTAAGTAAATTGTACGATTCGCGCATACTTTCATGAAGAAATTAAATTAAATTGAATTCTGTCTGTCAACTGTGTGGACAAACATGGAAATGAAAACATATACTTACAAACGTACATGCTGTAAACACATTTAAATTATAACATCTATAATAAACAGAGGGAAACTCGAGCTGGTTCGTGTAGACAGTGTACGTATACGTGACCAGTCAGCAGTTTATACATTATCCGGGTTTGAATGATTATAAGTTTACTCCGAGTTCGTCCTAAAGGCGCTTTTACGTGAATTTCAAACGGATAGAATTTCAATCTCATCGACTGCAAAGTACGCTGTTTGTTTTACTGTGTACCAAACACCCGAACAAACTCAAATTAAATCGAGTAATTTATATTATTAATTATATTATTGATTTTTTTACAAAAAGAATAGATATTGTAGTACGCACGCGTTTTATAACACTGCAACTCATCCCAATGTTTTTAAATTTTTTTTTTCCGTTTTTAATTAATCGTTATTGCTGTATAAGTATTGTTATATGTTTAGAAAGAAAAAAAAAATCGAATTTCTATTTTCTCGTTTCACGGTTTTCCGCATTTCGACTGTATATATTAGTAATTATTATACAACACGTACACAATTCCCAATAATTGTACGGAATTACGTTGTAATTACGTTTGTATCCCATGCGCATAAAGGTCGATTCATTTGTGTAGCCCTTTTACTCTTAATGAAAGTTTTCTTTTATTTTTCTTTTCCTTTCTTATGTTTTTCTAATCTCAATGCTGAATCGTATTTACAGTACCGTGTTTACGATTTCACCACAGGCAATGTTGCATTTCACGAAGCTCTTACTGCAGCTATAGTATCCGTCAAAAAACCTATTTTATCCAAGACGTATCCATGCATGATTTTTTGATTATTATCAATCTTTACTGTCCAATACGTTATTGATTTCTGCGACGTACATGATTGGGGGAAAAAAAAAAACACAACGTTATGGTCAAACAATTTATTCGAAAAAATTTTCATAAATAACTTTCCACGCTGATCGTTGAACACCCGCATATTATATTCATCAATCGTTAAAAAGCGTGTCGATTCTACTTTTTATAAGTCTTATATACCTGCGTAAAAAGAGTTAACAGTTAAAATATCCGACAAAAACGCGCTTTAGTAATATAAATTAACGAAACTGGAAAAAAATCAACAATTTATTTTGTACATTCAACATATTAACGTGATATTCTGGTTAGAATCCGCTAAAAAATAAATTGTTTTTTTTTTTCTAGTAAATCGGTGCGAAAAAGTTCTCTAATTAAACGACTGCTAATTAATACTTATTGTGCAACATCCATTGTCCACTATCCGGGACAAAAGGGCTTGCAGTTTGCGTATTAAATAACACTCGGAAAACTGAAGCTCATCCCGCTTTTAACGGAAATAATAACGCTCGAATACGTGGAGTGTAATTATAAATATACGAGTTCAATGTTGAAATAAGCGTTGTAAATATTATGTAAATGAACCCTATGCATGCGCCCCGTGACAAAAGATGTATTATTTTTTTTTTTCACGTATTGTACACTCGTATTTCATTTAAATTATATTTTCATTGTATTTCGTTTTTCCAAGTTGAATATTATAGTATCCGGCTTTTAATGATATTAACAGTTTTCGCTATGTGTATAATAATTATTGTAATATACTAAAATAATCCCCCCATACATTTTGGTAAAAAAAAAAATAAAATAAAAACAGAAGTTGTGGTTTAAACGCATTATTTTGTATCTGAAAGCAACGATAAATCATTGCTTTCGAAAATACGATTCTAAGCGAGCTCAGTAACTGTCTAATAATATACGTCTTGGTAATAACAAAATAATATGTACTTAACAATATCAAAACGTTTATCAAATCTTTCCTATTTTAGTATTGCGTAAAAGTTTCAGATCTTCATTTTGGATGTTATGATCATAAAAATCTAGTTTGATGTGTAAAAAACACGTTCCTCGTATTTATTTGGAATCAGTTTTGTTTTCATCACTGAACATAATATTGAGTTTTCAACTTGGAAATCATCAGTTTACCTTTGGGGCAAGGACAGGAATGACAGAATACGCGCGTTAAAGTGACACAAAACGATAAACTTATTTAGAATCAACTCTACACACGGCTCGCGTACTATATTTTTCGTTCTTTTCGTGCCGACGTTTTCGGATCTATACTTTTCACGTGACACGTTATAGTAATAATATTTATCACGTTAGAGTGTACTTACACTGCACAGTGACAAAATAAGGATTCGTTTTTTCGAAATGAAAAAAACAATCCGAACGAAAACTAGCGGTGCCCAGTGGTTGAAATGTGGATACGGAGGGTACGGGGTAAAAGCCCTAAAAATGTGTGTTAATTGTGCGAACCGAGAAGAAAACGTTGATTATATGAATTACAAGATGTATATCGATATTATGTGTTCGTGGATATTTTATACGAAATAATAATCTTAAATTTTCCTACGGCTAAATAATAATTCGGAAATTAAATCCGGCGAGCGGCAAAATGCTTACTCGTCGGTGTAAACAGTGGTACAAGCGTGGCGCATACCTACCGCGGAGGGATGAGATCGTTGTACACAGGGTGTGCGTTCCCGAAGATAACTTATTTAAAAAAAAAAAATCTGATTTTTACAAACTGTTTTCATCATACGCGAGCATATAAACGAATTTTAATATTTTTTTTTTAATTTTTAAACTCGAGATAGAAAATTAATTTTTTTTAAATTTTTGCGTTGTAGAAAAATCCAACGTAGCCAATACGCGCAAGCGTACTTTTTCCGTTTTATCGCTTTTGTAAGATAACCGTGGATAATAAAGGTGTGTTGCTCATACAACGAAACAACAGTTCCGCGACAAAATTGTATGGATGTAACAGTTTTGCCGAATTTTCGAAGATAAATAATTTGTCGAAATGTGGCTGAAAGTATCGGGTGCGAAAATGTTAAGAAAAATTATTTCTATAAAATGGCTACTTTGAATTTATACAAACTACTGAAAAACCAAAATCTCAAAATGACTCATCGAAATCGTAATAATTTTTTTTTTCGAAAACAGATTTTGAAAATATTTAATAGGTAGATCAAAAGTTATATTCCCTGTATAGCTGGAAAGACGGAGCCCCGAGGTGCATTTGGTACACGCGGCGTGGTAAATAACACCTATATATGGGCGGGTACATTACGTAGAAATTATAGCAGTCAGCTGAATAATATTTTAAATTAATAAAATAATAATTATTATTAAAACTAAGTTATCATCATCGTGCGGGTCATACGATCAGTTTTGCAAATGTCGTCCGTGGCGATCGCTCGAATTAAAAATTTAATAATCACCGCGCCAAAAACCTAATCCGACTAACCTAAAACCGTGAACCCATAGGTTCGAGACGACCGACGGAATGCGCAATGTTTCATTTACGTAAACGATGAAAACATTGAAAAACAAAAGAAAAACGTTCCGTGGGCTCTGCAGATCACTGCGGGTTCGACCGCGTCGCTTGTTATGATTTCGGATTTTTAAAACGACGAAGTTGAGCATTTTTTACGAACAGAGTTCGAGATTATAATTTCAGACCCTAAACACCTGCGTTCTCTATACGAGTCTAAAAAGTCTAAAAAGCGACAATACAGTGATTGTGACAAAGTAGCACGTGAATACAAAACCATCTATTTTCATTCCTGCATGAATTGAAAATTTGAAAATCTGAACTACATAATACGTCGTTATTGATGACACCATGCGAAGAGGTTGAAAAAATGTCAGTGTTCTACTGTAGCCGCCAAAACGAAGTTTTGGCAAAAATATTTTTAAAAAAAAATTGAAAACTCAAAAAAAACTTGAATGTGGTATATTACTTGTTATGTTGACTCTTGGAATGTATGGTAATCAGCCCTAGATGCAATGTACTTACTGCATATTGGAGTATTTATTTTTTTTTTTTCAGATTTTACGAAAAGTCATAACTCATCAGTGTTCGTGGAAGATTAATAATGCCCATATACCTACATGTATTTTGAACGATTCTGACTTTCAACATAGGTACTTTGGTGTATGTACAATATTATAATGTACATACATCATTCATACACGTTTTCCCATCAAAACATCTGCGAACATTATAATACTTTTATAAACTGATCGGTAACCTGCACCCGTTAACACACACACACAAATAATAAAAAATGATGCATTACAAAGCTTCATTTTTAATAAAAACTATACTTACGACAACATACTAGTAGTGTCTGTACGTTTCCCTGTTATCCGTGATGGATTGATAAATATTTTCGCAGAATTCTTCTTTCTTTTACCACGTATATAAAACAGCGGTGATTCGTTTAAAATACATGTTATTAAAATTAAAGAAGTGCTAACTTGCTGTATGAAAAATCTATGTTATCACCTAATTTCACATGAAAAAAATTAACTGTACTATACTGACCATAAATATAAAGTGACGTCACTTATCATTTTAAAATAGAACTAACAATACTATATATACCACGCTGCAAAATTTAAAAATTATGTACCATGCTTGTATATCAATATATATATAATAAATACTATTTATCATATATTTTATGTATGATGAAAAAAAATACACACGTCTTTGTATAATCAAATTTATAGCCACCTCGTTTCACTCAGAGTCTAAAATTAAACATAATTTCCTCATTCGTGTCACTTTCATGCCATAATGTTTGGATATTATGAGATATACCAACTATCTGATAAGAAAATGTGAACTTTTAAATTATTAAGAGATTTTTTTCTCCAGTGGATGATAAAAATTAGTTTTAGTATACTATTCATATCAATTTTTATTTTTTAAAAAACGTAGCTGTACAAAAGTGGACAATTGTGCGAATGCGAATGTTTTAATTAAATCAAAATTCGCTAGTAACTCGATACGGCTCAAAGGATTATTTAAATTATTCACTTTGTAAACGATCACTTCCAAGGCTTCGACGATGTTGACTCCTGAAGCCCTATAATTATCATATTATATATTATTATTATATTATATTATATTATCATATTATATAGTAGACTATTTGCAAAATGAACTTTAATGATAAAATGCAGACATATTTATTTTGAAACTTTTTATCGATAAGCATTGTAATAGTTTTCAAGAAAGTTTCTCATTCTTTATAATATACGCTCAAATCGTCTAAGTGTGTTTGCATATAAAATACGTGCTGCTAGATTTTGAACTAATATAGATATTTTATGTAAACTGTACAGTATAATATCTTGCAAACTTATTGAATTCGTTCCCAAGAAACTTCAACTTTTTTCCCATAAGTACTTTATGTTAATAAACTGCGAATAATGAATTTTGGATTTGTGAATTTCACAGTTCGTTGTCGTGTTGTAGGTACATAATCACAAAATAAATGAATAAATATTACGCAGTGGTGTGGTATGAAATAATTATTAAAATAAAACTGTGATTTGCGCGCTTGTAAAAAAAAAAAAAATACTAAAAACAGAACGAAAAACGTTGTAAAACTGCAGTTATTAAAATGATAAAGTCTGTAACGTCAAAAATTAAAGAGCTTAAATTACGGTTCTCGAAGACAAGATTAAAATAATTATGTCAACTGGGAATGTTGGGGTGAGATATAGCTCGAATAAACACGAACAAAACGTCAGAACAGTAGAGTAATTTTTGTCTAAAAAAAAAATTAAAATAATGTAATATTATTTCCTTAAAGAAAATTCTTTTAGCTCACTAGCCTCAAAATAACATTTTCCAGAGCTCGTTGATGAATCCGATTTCGAATCGATTCGGTAGCGATTCAAGTCTTTGCGAAAACACGCGATAATGATCGTCTACTCCGAACAGAAATAAAACGCCAGGAACGTATAATTATTATTTTCACTATAATTATTACAGAAAACGCGATAAAATAATATTCGCGTTAATTGTGTTCTAAAAAGTAGAGTAAAGTCTCAAGTGCTCTTTTTTTCAACGTATAGAGTTATAAGTCAGCAGCATATTATAACACGTAATGGATGTTAAATAATAATTAAAACATACATAAAAAAGTCATCAAACAGTCAAAATATTATTATAATACAATATATCCGAATGGTTTTTTTGTTTATCCATAAACACATTTTTGCCAGATTATCGAAAAACAATGCGTCTATTGTGCTCAGTAAATAATTAGTGTATAAATTTAATTTTAGTTGGTTTGTTTTTCCATTTTATACCTAATTATGATATTCGAAATATTTCGTTAAAATCGTCAAGTATACAATATTATACTATGGTCTAAAACCTCATGAATAACAAAATATGCAAATGAACGCAAACTAATTTTAATTCAATACCTACCGCCTGAAACATATTCAGTAGGTACCTATTTATGCATAATTCAACTTTTCTCTCAAGTTTGTATATCAAAATAATATTGCAAAAACCCTTCTTTTAACATAAATTGTGCGAGCAATAAACACCGTTTTGATATATTGGTACAAATATTATTAGGTACGGACTGCGATGAGTGGAAATACTTAGAAACGAAGCGAAAAGAGTGAGTGAAATATCAAAAATCAATAATATGTTATACAATAATTATTATTTTAATTACGTTTAATGTATCTAACAATATTATAAGAATTCATTTGATAGCCTAAAATTATTTAGATTGGCAATTTCAACAAACGCTTTGTTGTTCATAGTATACATCTGTAAGTACTTTCAGGAAGTATATACTATTATGGTTTCCATTTACGTAAATAGTTATACTTTGGTAGATTTAAAAAACAAATCTATACATATTTAGTGTATGTTACGAAATCCGAATTTCGAGTAACTAGTCATTTTTTACGTTACCCGGAAGATTGCATTTATTACTGTTATGAACATTATTTTTTAGGGTTCTTATAAAGTTTTCTGAGCTACACGCATAGTTTCAATTATTGAACTTGAGTTTTATTAAACTTAAATTTTTTTATAGAACATTTTTATAGAATTTTTAAATAATACTGATAAAATTGTTTCTCACCCAAAATATTATGTTTTTTAAAGTGTAATTTTTATTTTTTGAACAGGAAAATTTTTACAATTTAGAACGATACATTTGCAGAGTGTAACTTTTGAAAATCTTGATTTATGTGCCAGAAGTATAAAATACTTATTAGACAAACATTCGAGTTTGTAAGAGTTAAGAAGTGAAGAATAAGCATACTATACTTACATAAAATTGTCAAAAAATACTTTTTTTAAACTTAAAATCAAAAAACCGTAAAATGTTTATAATGTACCTAGAGTTTATATAATACACTCTATGGTTATTGTTACATGATAATATTACGAAGTTTTGACTTTCAAATTCTAAAAATTTGTTTTCTCATTTGATAACAATGGCTGTTCCGCCATTTTCCCTTTTCTCTATCATCGTTAAACAAAATAGAATACATTGTTTGAATTTTTTATTACGTATTTAATTATTATACTAAAATGATCGATCGAACAAATAAGTTTATTATTTTTAATAAAATACTCTTTACACATAGTTGACCATTACAACATTGACAATGCCATAATTCTAATAGTTTACCACGTTAATTGTTTTACTTGAATATTCATTTTTCATAAATACATATTAGCTAAATACGTATTAGCTGAAAAATAACAGTGTATTACTCTTATTTTAAATTAGTTTTCCTCTAAACTAATATACATTACCTGGATTAGAGTGGAATGTAGGCACTATTATGTAATACGAATTAATTAATAATTATTGTCATTAATATTGAAAGCAATTAATCTTACCTAGTGGTTGTGTCGGTATATCATATTGTACAGGTATAAGCGTAAAATGATGAGTAAGGATTACGCTAAAAAAGTAATTTTTCATTGGAAAGTAAGAACATCCGGCGTTTGGAATTTATCTTCAATTAAGTGTAAAATCCATTTAAGTCTCGTGTCTATCAAAAACATCGGGTGATAGTTATTAAAATATAAATTACTGCAATTATAATACGAGACTGATGGGTTATCGTGATCCTTGGTAACCCTATAAGGGGTATTATGCCCACTAGCACTTTGAGTAAAAAGTTTAAAGAAAACACGAATAATATACGCATTAACGCTGTGAAGATAACTACGTTAATATCCATAACAATTTTGTTTATTTTTTCAGTAGCGCCTTCATCTTAAATTTACTTTCACATTATCCAAGTTAGTTCGTGGCAAAGTCAATATTCTACCTTAATTTATATTGTGAATTCACAACAGAACAACACAATGTCATAATTAGAGACATTTTTTTTATATCTTCTCTCGAGTGTATTTAATTCGCTTGAATTCAATTCTTGGAAACGACTTGGTTGACAAACAAATAAATACGATAGCATACGAAAATCGATTGTTTCACGTTTGAAACGTAAACAAACGAAAACAAATTCCTACTTAAAAATATTTTTTCTCAGCAATAATTCACATAACAGTTGAACCGTTAAACTGGATGCGGGAAACTACGATGTGGTAAAAGAATACGCGAGAGATAAAAGCAATTTGTAAAGAAAAAACACACATTGTTATTTGCTTGATCAAAATCCAGTATACCGTCGTAATATATACTGACATTGCGATTATTGTAAAAACGAAAAACAGGAAAACATAAATTTTTATGAACTTCGATGGAAATAAAACACGTACCTACTCTTACAATGGTTAACTAAAACAGTGAACAATTACTAAACATGTTACATACGAACGCGATGGGCATAATATAATTAATAGTTAATGTATATTGACGGTCACGAATAAACAGCGTTTAAATATTTCTCTTTCGTTACCAGTTTGTACTAAATATTAATAATTGATCTTATCTTAATATTAATAATTGAAGTTAAGTTAAAAATAGATTGATTTTCAAAACGCGAAATTCGCTGGCACGAGTGTAATTAAAAATTGCAGTATAACAAAGTACTTAAAATATTTACCGATTTCAATCAAATCTCTGAGATAAAATAAACAATTTATTCAATTTTTTTTTTTTTTGTATAAAACGCAATATTATAATAATTATAATTATGAGAAAAAACTCAACTGCCCGAAAAATGTTTGCTAGAAAAAAAAAGTTAAATGTTTCGATACATTTCTGAAATTGTTTCACGTTCTTACACGCGTATAATATAATAGAAATGTCCATACAATATAAACACTCTCTAAACCGAAAATGTTTATTATTTCACTGTCTCATTCACGGTAAAAATTCGCGTAAGAGTGGCATTTTTATAAACGCATAAATCAGCACAGAAATCAACGTGAATAAAAAAAATCTATATATGCAAAGTTAAATCGATCGCTTTAAAAATTTTATACGAAATAGTTCAGCCTGTAGAAAAATCGATCTCGCAAAAGACAAAAAGTGGATTGTTTTGTTTCTCATTTTTTTTTTTTTCACCCCGTCTCCGTCGACATGCGTTTCTTCACCGCGAATAAGTATAATAATATTATTTATATACCTACTATGTATAATATGTATAGATGAACGCGTGCCAGCACTTTTTTGCCCGTCGCATCGTCAGACGGCATCCCCTGGGACTAATATGTGTATATACATATATATTTTTTGTTTGTGCCAGTCGACAGTGTCTATTTTCTTGCAAACAGTATATAATACCAGGCAACAAATAACTAATATTTGTGAGCGGCTGAGGTACATTTTATACACTTTTATTACTGCGATCATTTGGAATCGCTGTACGTAATGTACAATACGCAGTCGTTATTGTGGTGATCTTAGATTTCTATAGACGTTTTATACGTTTTACTAATTATTTTTCCTTCAAAAACGGCTGGGCCAGTCGACTTTGCAAATGTAAGACGTGTGTAAGTGTACCTGTCTATCTATACGGCCGAGTCGATCGAAGCCTAAATCTGAAAACCAAGTTTATTTGCCCGTTCGATTGTTTCGTTTACGTTTACGGTGTACAATAAGTTTATAAAACATAACGAGAGCTACTAATGTGTATCCTACGCTCAAGGGGAGTGTATAGGAGGATAGCGAAACGCCCCTTGAGTCATTTCGCGTCATTACGTTTTTGCTTTGCCTAGAAGAGTGTATGTAATTTATTGCTTTTGTCATCATAACTTCGCTATTGTACGAAATGATTGTGTTTTAAAGTCATTGAAAACATAACAGCGGCCTATAGCAATCGTGGGGTCTCAACAGGGACAGTATTCATTCGCTCCGGGGCGAAAACATGTTATTTATTATGTGCATCCGATTTGAGCCCGAGGATTAATCCGTCACTCGCTTTAAATAGCGAACACAAAATGTGTATGTCCGTAACATTTTTCGAGTTTTGACCGCCAAAACAAATGCAATTGATGAACCTATACGTACGATGTGTTACGTGTGTATGAACATCTGGGTGGACAAAACATTAAACGTTGTCGGTCGCGTTACAACGTTATATGGTAATTTGAAATATGTCCTTCGACAAACTTTTAGATTGAATATATGTATTGCTCAGCGGATACTGACATTTATAAATTTCAACCCGCGGTTTTAAATCGCAAATCTCTAAAAGTTGCTCGAGCACATTATTACCGGCTTTATTATCGTTGGAGACTAAAGACAAAGATCAACTTACTTTACGAGTTTTAAGCTTTGTATCACACTTGATCTAATTAATAACTGTAAACAACTCGTGTGATTTTTTTATTATCGACGTTGTTACGGTTATACACACTTTCATGGTTTATTTCTTAGATATTGTACTAAAACATTTTTCGTTTAGCATATAGGTTTTTTAGGTACTTTTGTCGCTGTGAAATTTTAATACGTCATGTATTATTTGATCAATAACGTAGTATTCCGTTAGCATGGAAAAACGCGCTTCAGAACTTTTTTCAGCGTTTCCGCGCATGGCGGAAACCGATTTTACAAAAAATAAATTTAAAGATTTATTCGTCGTATTATTAAACAGCGCTGCAACAGTAATAAAAATAAAAACCATCGAAAGAGGTTAATGAATAGGAAAAATCGGGCGATTCTCGTCACGATGTGAAATTCCAACAGATATCGATGTCGTTTTTCATTTACAAAGTATCCACGGTGTGGCCGGTGAACGGAACGGCCAGTGTAAACGGTGTAAAAGGGCGAAACTCATGTGTAATGCATAAAAAAAAAAAAATGGTATAATATGTACATAAAAATAAGTACCGATGTGTGCGAAATGAATTGAAAAGAGGTATCGAAAATCCCAAGCGAGTGAAAATTCGAGGAAAACGACTGCGTAGTGAAAGAAGTGTTGAAGATTGCACGAAAACGGACAAACGAAAAAAACTACAAAACCTAGAAAACTACAAGTATCTTTTTCCCATCACCGGTTTTATCACAAATATCGTATTTTAGACTTCCCAACAACAAGAGAAAATTCCAAACAACATAAAGCGATATGTTCAGAATTTTTAGAACCTCCGATAACGTACAGTTATTAAGATGACTACGATGAGTTGCAGTTGATGTTTTCAAAATTTAAAACGCTAACATTTTCACTACTCTAAATGTAATGAAGAAAAAAGTATAGTAGGCGTCGCGAGGCTTTGGATCGGGTCACTAGTTTTGAAAATGTAGTTGACGTTTTATAATAAACGAATATTAGCAAAGATTAGACATATATATAGACACGACAATTACGGTTCTGAACAAGCTTGGACAACAACTTGTGAAATTTAAATTTTAATATTTTGCGCAAAATTTGTCGAACTTCAACGATGCCTTATCCGAATTCTAATGAGGTGTGAAAATTTCAATTGGTTTCTTCAACAACTTTCGGAAGAGCTATTGCAAAAAAAAAAAACGAAATAGAAACGATTATAGTAAAACAACAATCAAATTTTTAACAGTACAAAAAATAATTTGTAAACATAAGTATTTTAACTTTTACCAAGCCATAATTAAACAAAACCTATAGCACGATTAAAACTTTCTCCTCTGCCTTTAAAACGAATCGTATATTTTTGGTTGTTCGACCATTCTAGTAACGTACGAAAATTCAAACAATTTTTTAACGACCAAAAACGCACGCGGTGACAAAAACGAAAAAATATGCATGGTCAATAGTGATTAACGATTTTCGAGATTACGGCGTACAAAAAACATGTTTCTAAACTGAAAGGTTTAACGCTATAATACTACAAAAATTGAAAAAACATTTCGAGATTCTGTATCGATCGGTTCGAGAGCTGTCAAACTCTGTTCGAATTCCGTCCGTGTACTGCTTTCGCCGCATTACGTGCGAAACTCTCGAAGCGTTCAAAACTTTTCGGTGTGCGAAATCGTTTGGAGCGCGCAACGAAAATTCTGACGTTTCGTATTTACGGTTTTCGGATTTCGACGAAAAAATCGCAGTACCCAACCTCGTCCGCGACCGACGGTTTGTGGGGATCGCGCGGACAAAACGTGTCGTACTATTATTTCGATTCACACTCGGACCGACTGCCGTTTGTTTTTTGATACCGCGTAATAAAACGGCCGACAAACAGACACCGAGAAATGTACTTATTTATTGCCGTGTCGGTAGAAAGAATTCACGTTGTCCGTCGGCTGCTGCGAATCGCATTTTCCGGCCGACTCGGTCAGAAACTGTTAACGCGCTATCGAATGCACGGTCGAACGAGTCAAACTGCGTGTGACTGATGATCACGGGCCCGAAAACGTGTGTCGCGCGTAACCTTATCGGCGTGCACAGCTCTGGAAAATGCGTCTTATTCTCGTTTCGACGAATTTTTCATTTTTCCCGACCGCCCCGACCTATATCGAGCGTCAAGCACGTGTTTAACGCGAGAAAAAAAGAAAAGCGCCGTGGACGAATTCGTCGCGTTTTCCTCAAGAATCTATAGAGTCGGCGGCGGCGTCGTCGTACACGCGCGGGGGATTACGGCGGTCACTCCCGAAATATTTCTCATTTAAATGTACGTATTCGGTAAAATTATGGAAAACCGCTGCGAGATTTCCGAAAACTCTCCCCTTAGGATGACACACCGGAAAAACACGCCACCGAAGTGTCGTATCCGAGTGTACCAACTCGGAAATAAAAATCTTTTCTCGACGTTCCCGCCGAACGTGTTCAAACGTGTATTTTGCAGCGGAAAACAGCGAACGCTTTTGACATACAGCTAATAATAATAATAATATCAAATTGTACAGCAATTTCAGTTTTGCTTGAAAAAAATTTTGCTACGAAACTACCCGGATCTCGGGTTAAAAATAAAAAAAGTGTCTAAAAGTGTAGAGTGTATACAACATAACGGAGCATTTTTCGGTAAACGATTTTTAAAATAGGTGTTCGTGTTGAGACGATTATTTGTTCGAACGGAAGTGTAAAATCGTATATTTTTATTTCGTTTATTCACTTACAACAAGACATCAAGAAAACAGTGTCCTGCCGAAACGCGTCTTTTGAATAAAAATATTTAATGCGATTATACTTCCATTAAGAATGGCATGTTTTTAAGACGCCCAATTTTTCACACGACGGGTACTAGTTAATTTTATTCAAACCAACGTTAAAATTTTAAACTTCAAAAAATCTCATAAACTCTATTGTGTTTCGGGTTAGGTTCCATCGACGGCATAAAATTATCATAATAATTAGTTTTCCATCGTTTTGTTTCACAAAGAAAACTAGACCATTTTTTTTTTTTTTTACGCAAACTCCACGATTATAACAGCCCGACAATTCAGATTTTGTTCTTATTATTTCATTGTACGATTATTTCCTATAATAAAATATAAATTTCAAAAACACGGCATGCGTTTACGTATTACACACAAGTGGCGACGAAACGAGAAAACACAATACTGCAGTAATATTTATTGTCAACAAGATTAAATAGAAATAATTGTTAAACAACATTTTTACTTTAACACTACCTAGCGATAATAGCTTAGAATACGAAAATAGTGTTGAAAAGTGCGCGAAATTTTTTTTGAAGACCCGTCGCAAAAAGGTTATTTTACCATACCGATTCAATAAGTTATAATACGTACAAAATTTGTTCGTTCAGTTAAATTGTCGAGAATCGTAAAAACCGATCAATCAATGGAAGTAGAATCGATACTAAAGTACAAAAAAAATTGTACCCACGTGTTTTACAGTTTTGAAAAAGTTTTCTAAAAAACAGATGTAAAATCGGGTGTATTTTCTCGAACTGTACAAACCCTCTTTGTTATGCGATCGGCTTTATCGAACATTTCGAATTTATCACAACCGCTATGGACATTGCTTGTCACTGAAGTTTACATCCAATGCGAGCTTACACCGTTTTGCGGATTTTTAATTATTGTATGCAAATCGATGGTCAATTATTACGATAGGATACAACGCTACTAATACTGTGTAGTGTAATTTACGACGCAATGTTTTTTATGTCAACTAATTTGTACACTCGACAAAAACTGTACGGGTCAATCGGTTAGGTATCGACTGCAGGCTGTTACGTGACGGATCTGCACACGAATTAAATCCACTAGTAGAGCACGAAACATTTATGTCTACCGAAAACAACAACAAAATTCGTTTTCATGTAAAAAAAAAAATAGTTGTTTATGATGTTTGTATGAACGTTATAATAAGTTTAAATCACATAAGAAATGTTAGAAAATTGAAAAAATTACGTAATCGGATGATAAACAAGGCAAAGGCAAAATTATTAATTGTTTGTAAAACGTATACAAAACAAGATCGATGAAACTCTTCGAGCGAGACGTATATTATGTACTGTAGTTATTAACATTGAAATCGCAGCGAGTTACTTTATCAAATTATAGTCTTGTTTTATGAAATAATTTGATAACAGATACAGATGTACGTTTTACGTAGGCCGAGTACCAACCAGCTATACTGCCGTAAATTTAAATTTATGCCTTCATCCCTTTTACACAGGACACTTGGACATGATATTAATACGTTAAAATATTCGTAGTTTTACAAAACGGACACACGTATAACTATTACAGTATTGGAAAAAAACCGTAGTACGAAAAGTACGAACGATTTTCCTGAACCAAAAAAAAAAGTTGCTTTTCCCTGAAAAAATACCGCAGTGTGTTTCGCGGATGGAACAAACACAATTGGAACGATAAAAAATTATTATTGTCAAATTTTCCGATTTCGTGCCTATTTTTTACACACGTGCTGAGTATATGCGAACGCGAGAAATTCTGTTAAACGCGGCACGAAATCGACAGAGAGGGCGAGAGCATCTTGTTTGTTTGGGATCCGCCGGAAAGTTCTAATGGTTTATCGATCGAATGGGATTAAATTCAATAAGATACGTGTGTTTGCATAACACCGATATTATACCTATAGGCTATAGACTGCGTTAGGGTTTTAAGCCCACGAATATTGCATAATGCATATTATATTGTACAAGAATAAAGTCCGGGACCATGTGGTATCATCGTATTCTTGAAATTTTTTATGCGATTTCTAAAAACACGATTTTGCTTTTTAACAACACGTTTCGATGCCACGGTATAATACTGTTTTTCAAAACAATGTTTTCTAGTTTGAACTACGAGTATGTTCAGCCGAAAACCGTTTCCACTCGTTTTACGTTTGTTTGTCGTCGATAATCTCGCATTAATCCAACGCGGCTGTTTTATAATATACTAACTCACGTCAATTCCAAAAATTGAACGACATCTAAAATTGGAGGGTTTGCCCTGACGAGTTTTTTCACTCGAATCGTCGCTACGTTTGCACAACACGTTCGACATCGCTAAAACGCAAAATGTATGTGAAACGGAGATAAAAAAGATGGTCAAAAGAAACACATCAATTTCTTTAACGATCGAGCGTCATCAGTAACTGCAACAACAAACAATTCGTTTACACCGATATCGACAGTGTTTCGAGTTTATAAAATGGTCACGTTTACATTAAAAAATAAAACAATTTTTTTAAATTTTGTTCACGGACTGCATTTTTACCTCTCCGATTTAATATTCTCTCTCTCTGTGAAACGGCCGGTTGTTTAGTCCAATAACACACAGACAACGTAATCTTTTACACTTTAAATGTTTGGAGTACCTCATACCATTGATTGAGTATACTTAAAATATACGTTACCGATTCTGGCGGCTATACAACCGAAAAGTCCTAATCTGAAAAATAAATTTCAATCAATACCTAACCGGTAAAATCGCGCCGTTTTTATTTTTTTTTTACGACAAAAATATCCGTTTCTATTAAAAATTACATAAACGCAATAATAATTACTTATTTGTTATTCGCTGTTTCGTGTTCAAATCCACTTGAGCTCGTGTACAGTCATAAAACATTCAGTGTGATTCAAATTTGGAACTACCGTTAATTCGGTATAATCATTAATTAATAACTAGCCTACACATAATTGTGATTACCTACTGCGATGCGGGTGCGCGGCATAAAACTGCCACTCGGCGAGTATTAACATGAAATTTAAATTATTAATTTGTTTGGCCGCAACGAAAGTGCAGATAAAAAATGTCGCGTTCATATGAAAGCACGAAAATCGCGCGTTTTCTTTGTTTTTGAATCTACGCGTATTTCGTTGTAACTCGTACCATGCTGTTGTACAATAATAACAGCCACTCTATAGTGAACCAATAGAACGATTGCGCGATTACTTAGTTTTAGAAAATCTATGGAAAATTTTTTTTTGAAACGTACGATAGAGATTTGTGTTTGAAATTTGTGTTTTTCCCAAAACAAATGTGCGAAAATCTACTCTGAATATCGGTAAAACGAATCCGTGTACCTACGCAGTTGTCAACGATTATCACTGGACTAGAGGAAACGGTATGAACCGGTTTTACTAAAAAAAAAAGCATCTTAAAAGATGATAAAAATCAACTGCGTGAAGCACAGACAACTGAACTGCGCAGGGTGCGATAACTATAGAAGGTTAACCATGTAAAGGTAGGTACACACGTAGAGGAAATCCTCGAGTACAAATCCTCAATGCCATTCCTCAAGGAAATGCCTCGCAGCCACACGCGCGGGAATTAATCGAGGATTTTATTTGTTTTGTTTATCTGTTTTAACTTTTAACTGTACAGTCCGGCCCGCGCAGTTTTTCCTTTTGAAATTTCGAAAAGGATTTTTGGACTGTGCGGGCCGACATGGGCCTCAAGGCTGACCCTATACACGTAGAGGAAATCCTCAAGGTTTGGACTGCGCAGTCCAAGCCTTGAGGATTTCCTCTACGTGTGTACCTACCTTAATATATGTTTTAGTGCCGAACACTTATATTACATTAGTGTAGCCTACACTTTCGGTCACATCGCACAAAATATAAGATGTGAGTACAATCACGATTTTGTAAAAAAAAAAAAAAAAATCCTCTTGAAAGCAAATAATATCCGTTTTGCTAGGATGACTTTTTCGAGAAATTTTGCTCGACATGAACTTATTGCGAAATTATGTTTATAATGTAATCAAACCTTTTTTTTTTTTTTTACTTCAATACTGTTATTTTATAGTCTATTTGAAGATACTAGTTGTTTTTTTATAAACAATTTTACGATTATATAATAGTCTATGATATTAAATAAGTTATTGGGCAAGACGTAAAACAAGTATTTTCCCCGCGTATGCTTTTCGGAAAAATAAAAATGTAACCTGTCAAAAAGTTTTTACGCGTACACTTTTTATACGTAAGTAGGTAGTTGAGAACATACGGCACGTTTATTTTTTGATAATTTTAAATTAGTTTTCTGCAGCGTACGAAAAAATAATACCATATTGTTCTGACGTTTTGGAAAAACGGTGAAATTGACGGCACAACGAACACCTGCGGATGTTAACGAAAACAATTATTGGTACGATAAAAAAAAAAAAAATACCCAAAAACTGAGCTTACACATAACTGCTTCTGATGACTATTATGTTCGTTGATATTCTGCACAAATCATAATCTAATACAGTTTGGCAGTTTTTAACTAACACGTTATATGATTTTTAATAATTCAGAAATTATTTTTTGTAACGTACGTTTATAAATTTTGCTGTCAAAGTAGGTTAGGTCCGATTTTAATTGATTTTTGAACAGCGATAAAAAGCATTTCATGCAAAACCATTTACGGTCTGCTGCGTAGTCAAAAATAACGAAATAATTTATCACACTAAGCCTTTTTCTACGCCTGAATTAATATCACGATCAATGAAACATAAAAACCGCTAAGTATGATAAATAAATGCTGACATACTAGGTAATAGGCATACGTGATTCGCAAAAGACAACTTTTTAGCAACATCAATGTTTGTTAGTCGTGTAATTGAATTCAAATTATGTTTGATTTATTGCGTCTGCAATCGTATAGCTAATCTAATAATAATCGTATAGGCTATCTTTAAATCTAGATGAAAAAAATTATTTGAAATTTATTCTGATCAAAACGACTCTTGATTTGATTATAATACGATAACGACAAAAACAACAGAAGCAAAGTCCTACTCCCAGTTCAACCTAAAATTTAATATTTAAATTTCAACAAATTCGTGGCATTAAAAAAAAAATATTTGTACATTTTATTCAAACGATTTTGAATGGACAACATAACGATTTTATTTTTCTTATCACAGGCGGCCGTTAAAATTTTCATCTATATAAAATAAAAACAAAAAAAGAAAACTATCCAGACAAATAATTTGACAAATCTCACAGTTTAATACCGATAGTAAGAAAGGATTTTTTTTTTTTTTGCTAGTTTAGTGTTACACTTAGAAATCCTAAAATTAGTATTTTTACTATGACGAGTTAAAAACTCGTGTTGGAAACTGACACTATTTGGATTTGTAAAGGTTTGAAAGGAGTTTCCTGGCTTGAATTTCTGATAGTTTGCAAATGTTACATTCGTTGTATAACAGGTCAGTTCTTAAGTGTCGTCTGAAAGTTGTTTTAATTAATTATTTAATGGTAGTTTTAAGTTTTTGAAGATGAGTTTCATAAGCACTACCCCATACAGTAACTACGTACGAATAAACGGATCGTGTCAGAGCAATCAAAACTATTCTCATTGTTTTATACATTGAACAAAGTATAGAGAACTTGAGGTTTCAACATTTTTTTGCAGTCAATTTTGGTAAAATTCACAGTTTAGAGTCTTGAAATTTTAATAAAATTTAAACAATATATTTTCCAAATAAATGTGGTGGAAATTTTCAAAAGTCAGTTAAAATATCCCAACTTTTTGGTTTATAGACGTTTTCACATTGTTATCAACTCACGTTTTTTTTTTTTTTTTTCAATAACTTATCCGAAAATCATTGATATTGCGTGGAATGTATTGAAATTATAGGTATGGATGAAGATCAAACGTGATGAAAATGTCAAACAATTTTGACAATTTTTGAACTAAATATAAATAACTTTAGAACGTTCAACATTTTGTGTATATATTTTATAAATAAAAAAAATACAGGTATTTTATATGATGGATATTTTAGTAGAAAAATGTCCGAAAATGTCTGTAGTTTTTTGTTTAAAAGTCGAAATTGTAGTTTCACAACATAATATTTTCCTTTAAGCTGTCAAAACAAATTCGATAATACAGTGAAATTAATTTTGATACATTTACGCATCGTATAATTATTTCTTTTTTTTTTTTTTTTTTTTTTTTTTTTTTTTTTATATAATTCTCCCAAAAGTTATTCAAATTAATTGAAATGTGTATGAGACAAGTGCAATAACGCGGTAAAAATATAAAACGACAACGTCACTTTTTTTCCTGAATTACATATTAGAAGTTTTAATCCACAATTTGTTACGTTAGTCGAGTGTTCTACTCACTAAGCTCGCTCAGAATCGTCATTTTCGTAAGCAATGATTTACAAATTTAATGTAAAACGTCTAACTTATAGACCTAATTCGAATCACAATTTATTCTGTATGATTTTTCAAACTGTCTGCGCCTATAGTGATTTAAACAGCGCTCATTTTTTAAAATTGACTGAACGCACGACTTATGGAACGTCTATACACTGTTTAAGTACCCATGGTTTATAGTAGATATAGTTTAAACATTTTGGGACGTTGTTTAACAAAGAGCTCAAATTTAACAAACTTATCTTGGCTCTCTTTCCGGCCGTGCTTAAAGGACCATGAAATGTTATAAGTTCAACACTCGGTCGACCTTTGTGTGACCTGCAGGCGCATAAAACCCTCATAAATATTATACACATACCTTTGATACACGAACAACACGCGTGTCGCTTTGTCAGTACGCTTTATTAATTATTTTATTCCTGGCTTATCTCTCGTGTTCATTGAACTTAACACGTACTTATAAAAACTTTGAAAAATATGCTCTCAACCCTTCACCGCATTGACCCTTTGTCGTCCGGGTTCGCCGGTGAAAAAAACGTGTCGTCCTACTTTAACACAACGACGTTTCCAGTTTCCACAGACGTGGAATCATTGCGTAGTTCAATTAAATCTAATACGAAAAGTTATTTTTATTAATTTTTTTTATTTAATTTGTGACCCAAACTCCACAGCTGGAACTTCAATTCACAACACTGAACATGAAAATGTTTGAGATAGTAAATATAGCGAACTGTAAATTAAAGAAACGTATTAGTTCGGTTGAATTTATGTTTAAAATTAAATTTGATCAGTTTCGTTTTCAGTACTAATTGGAGTCTATTTTGAAATAATGTACTAGCTTTAGTCACAAAATACAGTAATATAGAGACGTTTTTTTATGGTATCCAAAACAAGTTCAACTGTGCATGTTTATTGTTTAGCACTTATGTGAACTTTTTGATTAATATTATAACAACATCTGTATGAAATCATCGTACTTCAAGTATATAAATGTTAATTCAAATTATGATCCGAATCATGGCTAAATATATGTTTAGCCATGATCCGAATTATTTCGTTACAAACTGCAGACCATATCACACATGGTATCTGTATTGTTAAATTCTTTTTTTAATATTTTCATATGCATCACCACTAAAATCAAAAAATGTCTAGTTAGCGTAGTAAATTTTCCGCACGTTTCAGAGTTAGTTTAATTTGTTCATTCCGTTTACATTTGTTTTAACACGTTTATTTTTTAAAGATATTAAACACGTGTTCAGACAACGTCATAATCTCTCCTAACCGACGTACCTGCATTGATACTCTCATTTATACAAAACGTTGTAATTACTCGGAATTAATACATTAAATGTAATAAATATAAATTTAAATTAAACGTATTATATTTAATTTAAATTAATAAATTAATGTAATCACTTACTTTGAATTATTATGGTGTTTCTTGAATCTTCAATTAGGTATAAATTTTTATAAAAATACAAAGCGGGCAATAACGCAAAACATGTAATGTGTAGTAACTACTGCAGGTGTAAATCTCGTGGCTGCAGATTGCTGGTGCGTTTTGTCTTTCTGCAATGTATTTCAGTCGCTTGTTGTTGTTGTTGTTACGGATAGCTTATAGCGAACAATCATAAACTAATAACTATATTATAATTAGGTAAACGAATCGGGTTTTTTTTTTCTCTCGATGCGCGACGTACAGTTTTCATCCGAATTGAACAATTTTTTTTTTTCAGCGCCTTATAACATGCGGAACTTAAACGACGCCGCGTTCGCGAACCCACTCGGAACGAAACAATGTAGAGTTTCAGGGGTGCTGTACAATCACAGTCAAAAGGTAATGTACAAAATGTTTTTAACATTGAATAATTATTGAAGCAAATGCTGTGTTATAACGCAGGGGCGTATAAGAAACGGGCATTTGCCACCCCGCGACTAACTCGTATTTTAAATTTTTGTTGGCAAACAAAATAGGAATGTATATTTAAAATTCAGCACCGATTCTTCTGTTGTGTGTGGGGATGATGACTTTTTTTCTTTCGAAAACATATTATTAAGCACTTCTCGTACTGTTTTGCCCTACATATTTGTAATTTACGTGCGCACGGGCAACGGGTACTCGCAGCGAAATCGAGTATAAACTCAACTACGAACTTTCACACTACATAGCATATAGGTATACTTATACTACTGAACTAGCTGGCCATTGACGACTGTCAAATATTTGAATGTTTGGGAGTTTAATGGGCCACAAAATGATTTTCGTATTTTTCTTACAAATTTCAACGGTTAGTCTGTATAGTGTACTTTACAGAAACAAAGAACGAGAGTTTGAAGAGAAATTAAAGAGAACACGATCCAGCATGGCAAAGTCGTTTTACTCTTATGTCGAACAAAAATATTCTTGTGAATAAATTATTGTGATCGTTGTAATTTTAAGAGCTTACAAAAAAAAAAAAACTAACGTTGCGTTTACAAAAATTAAATAGTTTAAATTTTAAAAAGATTCCGGTTCATTGTATAATGACTATTTGGAAGTTACGACGCTGCCAAATTGTTGTAGTTAAAATTTAAAAAAACTTTGTTCCATACTTCTTTACAGGACAGCACTTATAATAATATTGTGAGCTAAGTAGTACCTACTACAAATAGCTAAATAGCATTAAAAGTATTCTTCTTTTAGAATGTGGAATTGCAGGCACGGAAATTTTTTAAATAAAATAAATTAAACGATATAATTATATAAAATATCAATAGACTTTAAGTTAACAGGAAAAAAAAAATAAAAATGGTTTTAAATTTTGGTACAATATTATTAAGCATAAACCCTGGATACCCGTATTTTCACTTTTTTTTAAATACGGAGGTGATTCGTTAACCACGATATCATCAATCATAATCAAGTTAAACACATTAAAAACTGGCAGAAATAACATAACTAATTATTCGTGCACATAAATATTTACCCAATTTACCTATATACTTAATAAAGCGTACCGATCTAAAACATTAATTAACTTAAATCATTGTGTACCTATCTCAAATTTTAAATGACTTTTCCGAAAAATCGTAAAAACCATAAAAACAACGTCGATACAGAAATTAAAAAGTTATTCGATTTATTTCTACTGTTAAAATTATCCGGGCAGATGATGTGACGTTTAAACGAATCTCGCAATTATATTAGTCGCAAAAATGTATAATGACGTAAAACTATAACTGTATGAAATATATGATGTTTAGATTTTTACATTAGTTTATAAATTAAAGTACCTAATTTTTTTATTATTAGTTATTAATTAAATTATCAATGAACTTCAAATTTGATTGTTTTTTATTTCTCAAAAATTTTCAAACATAATTTACGTTCAATGCGAAAAAATTCACAAGTTATAGAGCATAATATACTTGCAAGTCACAAGTGACGTGCTCATAGTAGATAAGTAATAAAAATCAACATTTTCAAAATGATCTTGCTTGAGTAATTAATGCAAAAATAAGCCTTTTTTAGTACATTGTTTTAGCTATAGCATAATTATTCCGAATGATTCAGGTCTGCTTGCAATCCTGCATTAATGAAACATTGTGAATAAATTTTGATGTTAGGTATCCTTTAGGATACTGTAAAACTTTAAAAATCAATAATTTCTCCGAGTTTCGATCAATGTAATCGTATACTGTTAAACACAAACTATTACACAAACTGTGTTATACACAAACTAATATTTGAAATCATAAAAAGTTTTTTTTTTTGTTAGTGTGGAAAACCGACATTCTGTTCAGCAAATTACTGTGTCGACACAATTTCAATGAAAGCCAAAATCCACCTAATAATAATTGTACTATGACGTGTTCTTGAATAATAATTGTGTTTGTTTTTATCGTTCACGCAGATACTGTTTACTGATCACTGCAAGGCATGTATATGCATTGACGGTCAGATATTTTGCTATTGGCAATGCGATGAAGATGCTGCAGAAATGATAGGCGACGAAACTGAGGACGAACCTCAATCAACATCAACGGCAAACTGTAAGAAATTCTCACTAACAACAAAAAAACAATTTTTACTTTTGTTTATAACGGATACGCGTAAGCCCATAAGTTTTTTCTTCGGACATAAGATAAGACCATAACATAAGTCAACAAGCGAGAATTATCTTTTGTATTCTATTTTTGTACATTTTTTTTTTTTTTTGTATTCTAAGCGTGGCCAATACAATTTTTTTCTATACTGGTACTGTGTCTAAAAGGGCCTGCTGTAAATGCCTATTATTTAAGGGGCAAAATTCAGGCAATTTCTATCACATCAATACATTTAAATTGACTTTGTTCAAAAAAGACTCTCACGCCTCGCAGAATGGTCTGATTTCAATACTTTTTTTTTTAGAAGAATACATTTTACAGTCAGCCTTGGACTCTGATTTTTGATTTTATCGCTAAAAACACAAAAAAATCAATTAAAAACCTATAAAAAAAATAGGCCTAATTCAAACTACTATTGTAAAATTAAAAATCTTGATTTTAAAAAAGTCCGATGTGCGAACTGTAGGGAAATCTTCTACTGTTCAGTGAAAAGGAAATTATTGAACCATTTTTTACGAGGCGTGAGAGTTTTTTTTTGTGAATCGCGTTTTTGAAGGAAAAACAAGTCACGCGCAGGCCCCTTAGATATAAATTATTGATCATCAACAAGTATAATTTAACTAAATAAAGAATTACGAAGGGTTCATAATTATTTTTCTTAGAGTGAGACACGCCCTATGAAAATTACTCGTTTGTGATCGTGTCCTTAGAAGAACCGATTAATTTATGACAAATATACGAGCCTTAGGCTTACTTACTGAACTCCAGTTGTTAAAAGTCTTAACTCGGCCACATTTACAACACCTTTAAATAGTTATCATCTGGCCTTTAAAGTATAATTCGTAATTCCTATCATCGCCTCGTACTTGGCGGGTTTTCAGTCGCCTTTTTTATTACCTGTAGGTCAATTTTACCCGTGATTCGACGGAATCGCATCATTCCGCTCGGACATGTTTTATTAGTCGCCATAGATACCAAGTTGAAACGCACTGGCAGACTAGGTATCTTTTAAAGTTTGCAAGCCTAATAATTGGTTGTGAACATTCCAAACAGAGAAGACCGATAATTATATCTTGCCTGCGCTAACAAGTGCGAGACCAGACTTTTAGTTTCTAGTGTACCTATTCGTCTAAGATTAAAAATAAGCGATCTGTTCGTTGGCAAACAGCTTAAAAACAGTTACACCCCAGTAAACAACCCAGTACACGAATTTTACCATACGGTTTTGAAATGAATATTTTATAAATTTTGTAAGTTCGTGTTATACGAGCCAATGTGAAATGTGCCCCCGGCACAGTGCACATGTTACGCGTACCATTTTTCGTCTTCTGCAATTTCAAAATCGTTAAATCAACAATTTTCGTAATCTGTGAACAACGTTCAGACTACAAGATTAATTTTTTTTTTTACGATAAATACAACTCTAAACTGATGTTGTAGCTTACGGGTCGTTTAATCGCGGCTTTTCGCCAAAATTAAAAAACAATGGCTTCGTTTTTTTTTTTTCAGTTGCTTCTACTACGTACGAAACGGAAGACGACAGCAGTTCAAAAGTAACAAACACTTTGCCGCCTTCTAGCGC
>CM029360.1:12952513-13022400 GCA_017140985.1 Hormaphis cornu | reverse complement strand
ATTGTTTTAAATTCAACGCATGTTAGCACACGTTATTTCATTTTCATTGTACTTTTTAAGTTAGACAAACTCTCTAGTCTCATCGGGCGCGGATCCCCCGTAGGCCGTATCAAAATGAATTGTTTTAATTTGTTATTACTATTAAATTTCAATATTTTTACCACGCTAATATGTATTGTTATTGTCACAGATCTTATCTATATACATAAAAATATAATATTCGTATTTATCGGTAGGTTTATAAATATTTGTACTTATATATAATCCGCCGTCCCCCCGTTAAGATAGGCTGGATCCGCGACTGAGTCTCGTGTTATTTAAAAATTAGTTCCGTTGAGTTTAGGTGAATTTTTCCATACGATAACAGCCATAACAATAAGAAAATAAACGTTTTCTCTCAGTACCCATGATAAAACATAATTTAAAAGTCGACGTCAAAATAATTCGTAGAAAATACATATTTTTGCGCTTCCTTTTCTCTTTTCCGTTCTTTTCGATAAATAAACAAATAATATTCCTGATAAACTCCTATTTTAAAAATCGATTCGTGGCACTGCAAACAATTTTCCATTGAATGTACTTCTATTAACATACTTTTACTTGGTAAACAAATGTGTTTTACATTGTGATACCTATTATCTAGTATTTATTGAACAACAAATGCAGTAAACTGAGCCCTATATTATGTTCCTATTTAAATATATTATGATTTGTGTTATTATCTTTGCATTACAATTAATTTTCTTCATTGTCACTAGTTTATCATTTAATTTGAAACAAACGAATTGATTCAAATTGAATTAAAACTATACTCACGCAACAACAATATCTTGAAAATAAATATTAGATTCTGAATGGAACGAAGAATATTTTTTTTTATTTGTCATAACTTTTGTTAAAAATTTCATAAAATACAATATACTTAAGACTTGGAAGTGTCATACTGCATATTACAGTGTGAAAATTAACAAAACGTTCAAAAATTTTAGTGAGTGTTTTCGAAAAAAAACTCTAAATAATATATAGATACTATACCACGACCTCTGAATAAGTACTTAA
The DNA here is from genome assembly GCA_017140985.1 of Hormaphis cornu. Lineage (NCBI taxonomy): Eukaryota > Metazoa > Arthropoda > Insecta > Hemiptera > Hormaphididae > Hormaphis > Hormaphis cornu. The sequence continues at coordinate 13,021,341 of CM029360.1, read as the reverse complement.
AATTGATAAAAACTGTTTGTGAATAACATTCTATGTTTTTTGTTATACATTTACCACCCTTAGTAAATAATAATCACAATTCAGTTTTTTCATTATACTTTTTACTGTAAACTACAAATATTTGGAGTCATCTTAAAAAAAACCTCACTTTGAGTAAACTTCATTTTTTGTTGTCTTGATCTCATTGTCCAATGTTTTAGAATACTGTGCTTTTTTATCTATACTACTCTAAAAAAAAATTACCCAATCCATTTGTATACTTTTTTACTTGGTGGAAAATCTGATCAACTTGGTATTTAATAAAAAAAAATTTTAAAATTCTAAACAATGAGAAAAAAAGACTGCTGAAAAACTACAAAAAATTACAAATCCGTTTTTAACCAGATAATTTTTTGTTATTTTATCATGATAACCATAAAAATTTTTCAAAAAACAGAATACTTAATAAAATAAAATGCTTTGCTATTTACTATTTATTAACATTTTTCCGATGAACAAATAGTTGTTATTGTTGTTAGTATAATCATAATACCTATCTATTATAAACAATATTATTTAGTATCGAATAGTTGAAAATTCACAATGACTTGAAACTAATAAGTTTGTTTACACCTGCATACGCTGTGGTGCATTCAGAATTATTTTCGAATGAAGCTGTTTTCACAATTTTTTTTACTAACATTAATGTGTAATTCGTTATGTTTACACTTGAGTTATTTATAATATAACTATTGACAGTGTACAGTTGAGGAAATTTTTGGTACAACCCGTTAAATTGTTCTGCTTTAAACTAAAGCTGATAGTTTTTTTAACAAGTATCTATATTAGCTTCAGAATTTTTCAATTAGACTGTTTGAAACGTTTTGGATTATATTGTTTGAGATATTTTAAATAATTCAATTTTTTTTTCATAACTTTTCATATAATACCTATCATATACTATACCCGAATGTTTTCCAAGAATGAAAGACTGTTCTACAGAGACATCTAATACGTAACTATACATGTGAAAATTTTTAACAAGATTTTCAACAAAATAATTAACGCCTAGGGGAGAACAATGACTCCCTCTGGAACCTCCACTTATCATTTTAATACATAAATCATACGTGTATACTTATGAATCAATATCAGTTTAGTGTATGATAGGCACAAACAAATTTTTTGAGCAATATGTTATATATAGATTAACATAATAAATATAGGTAATTAAGATTGATATAATATTAGTTTGAGCCATTTTTTCAATAATTGCATTTTGAATGCCATAATTTATCGATGTTTTCAATTTTTTTGTTTATTCTTCAAAAGCCACCGTAAGAATTTATAAATGCTTATAGTATAACGCGACATTAACATTGATAATTTTAGTGGCTAAAAAACATGTAACGTTACTTTTAGACTAAGAATTTGTGGAAATGGAAATAAACCTATCAACTATTATAGTACTGTACATATTCAACCAAAATTCAAAAAACTTTACTATTTAATATCCAATTAGTGTTCAACGTTGTAGTTTATGATTTAAACTTTACTATTATCGATGTAAAAAAATAAATCTTATTTCGTGTACTGGGTATCTAACTATTTAAATTTTTTTCATATATATCATAGCTTATATATTGTCTTATGTTCTTTTACGCTATCCATGATCTACATTTATACCTACAATACGTTGAATATTTTTCATTTGTTAAGTATCCGGTATACTAAACTTTAATGCGAAGTAGAAATAAGAGCTAGCGTAGTGAGATGGTTAATTAACTTTTAAATTTACCATCGCTTATGGCTTACCGCTTACGGATTCATTAAATTGGCCGACGCCAGCTTTTAACTTTTCATCAAATTAGATAAAATATGGTTTGATTTTTTCACCCTCCAAACAATTCTTCCAGACAAACTTCCTGCACACTCTTTGCTCCTACAACAGACGTTTCAAAATTTCAAAATTCATACATCATTTTCTACAAACAAAAAACATTTTTAAAACTAGTTCAAAACTTTTTTTTAACAACCATCAAAAACACTTTTTAAGTACAATAATCAATAAACCGTACACCAAATTTATAGGAAAATGAATATTTTTAACGTTCTTAAAGTAAATAACCGTACATTCATTAATAATTAATAAAGTTAAAATGTATAAATTAAAATACTATACAGGGTTTCTCACAGTGCGTCGTATGGTTATAACTTATAACTATAGAGATAGGTAGTACTCATACATTAATAATTCTACTTTTTTATGGCAAGACATCCTGTTAACTCCGTTAACAACAAACGTGTAGGGTAAATTAATCATTTTCGTATTTCATATTTAACGCCACCAGATTAGTCGATTAAAAATTATTAATTAAGTATAAACTGAAACATTTATATAATCGAAAAAGTATTGCCCATACATATCCGCAGAATATACTACGTGATACGTATGACATTTTAAATTTAGATGTTAATATATTCTTTAAACACAAATACACGTTTTTGATTATTATTAGTTATTTCAGATTCTACGTTTTATTTTTATAAAACCAATAATTTTGAATTAAATACTAATTATAATATTATAATACGCAGTCAAAAAAAAATTTCAGAACAAAAACCCGTACAGTTTTATTTTACTTCTCGACATAAATTTATTTATAAACCATTCAAGATTAGTTAAGGAATAAGGATTTTATTTTATACATCAAGAATGTATTTCAACCAGACGCCGACGCCTTTTCGAGCAGGTACTCGATAAAAATTCTACAAGACCTTTTTCCTATAAAAAATCGGATTTTCAAAAAATTAATTCGTCATTCTTATAATCCTATAAATTTTGATCGTTTACTTGTCATATCAATATATATAGTTATTTATTACCCTGTAATAATTATTATTATATCGTTTGTGTATTAATTTTACTATGCATATCTATATATATACTTAGACACACAGTATATTGTATTTTAAAATATCAATGTAACTATAAGAATATAATAAATTGTAAGCTCGTACTACAACATACAATTGATTCGTACGAGTGTTTAAATAATTATTTTGTGTTTTAAACAAATAAAAATAACCGTGGTCGACGTACCTGCTTGTGTTATGTTCATGATTTGTACGTTAATAAACACCTACCTACTTGGTACGAATTTGTTTTGCTTTACCGAAAAACAATTACTCGCCAGAATTAACACTCCGAGAAATATACACCTATACACAATATTCGTTAGCTTAAATTTTAAATGTACTTATTTACTATATTTATTCGTTCTCTCTGTATTTCTCAAGCATCGTAATAACAAAGTCAAAAACACTAACAAAAGGGAACACGCATTTCACTTTTCTTGCCGTTCCTAGTTTCGTACATCCGAAAAGATTATTTTGGACTGTTTGAATTCAAAAAAAAAAATCCCCGTTCATCAACATCGTCCTACTCCTATAACCGTGGTTCGTGGTTGAAACAAATTTAAAAACGAACGAATCGGCTCCGTACAGTAGTAGTGGCACGGAACCTCCTTGGCGCAACGATAAAAAAAATTCACGCCAACGCGTACAACGTCTTTGGCGCGAATGTCCCCCGCGCGCGGTTCTTTGTGTTTTTTTCGCGCGTCGGGATAACGCCGCCGCAGTGTAGCCAACGGCACGCAAGCGCGCGCGGTTTTCTTGCGTCGGCGCGCGCTTTTCGACACGGTAAGTAGTAGGGGTACGTACGAGCGCCACCGACAAAATAATACGACAATGATAGCCGCCCGCCGCCATTTGCGTTCGCAGAGATTATTGTAATCGGTCCGTGCGCGCCGCTGCGTTGGTGATAGCGTCATTATATTTTCGCCGTTTTCGCGTACGCAGCCCCGTCGGTCGCCCGTTTTTCAGTGACGATTTTTTTCGTTTATCCCCCGACCGAGCAGAGCAGAGCAGCAGCACCACCGCGGTTATTGTGTAACTACCGTGTGACATGTAGGGACGCGCGGTCGATCGACCTAATCGTGTGAACGCCGCGACGCGTGTGTGCGACAGCGACAGCGGACGACGCGAAAATGGAGAACAACGGCGACGGCGGCGAGACGACGACGACGACGAAAGAGGAACTGGTGCCGGCGGTCATACCGGCGCGGGTGCCGAGCGTCATAGACCTGTACCAGATATGCCGTCTGTGTTTGAACACGTTGAACGCGGACGAGGGCGAATCGGTGTTCAACAACCAAGTGCCGTCGCTGCCGGAGAAAATCTACCGTGTGTTCGGGGTGAGTCCCGCTGGGATTTTGGCGCGCGCGCGGGGTCGTTGTTGTTGTTGTCCGTCAATGTTCTCGATTATACCCCTGCCTATATTTGTTTATGGCGACGGCGGTTTTTTTTCTTCTTTCTGTTAACGAGTATTATATTTAATGTGTGTTATAAAAATATTGTTAACAGATAATGGGAACGGCCGCCGCGCGGGTACGTGATAATGCGTCCGGCGTCCGATAATGGCGGTTTTATCATCGCCGCGATTTTTCTCCTCATTATCTATCTATCTATCTATAACGCGCGCGCGATAAACCCAAGTATTTTTTTTTTTTTTACTACTCTCGGTTCATTCCACCGCGTTCGGCCCGTCGGACTTTGGCCGCCGCCGCCGCAGCTGTTAACAATATCGCGGTTATTATTTATCGTCCGGGACGCGGTCGAAACGCGAACGCGTTTCGTCGTCGTCGCCGCCGCCGCCGCCCGAGGGCCCAGCGAAAAAAAAAAACACGCACGCACAGCTCCGCGCGGCCCCTCCGTCGCACACGCGCGCGCACGTAAATAATTGATAATGGCCGCGCGCGACCGCGACGTCTGATAGGCCGCTGCGATTATTACACATATTATTATTATTATCGTTTGCACTTTGCGCGGCGGCGGCGGCGTAATCACCGCGCGCGCGACCGACCGTTCGTGGCGCGATAATATTGTTTATAAATTGCCGAGAATACGAATGTGCGTGTTATATCAATCGCGCTCGCGCGCGCACATTATCATCGCGTCTATACGGTTGGTTTTGCGGTTTTTTTTTTCAATTGATTTTACCTCGGGGGGAATTTTTTTTTTTTTGTATTATTTATCTGCTCCTCTATACGCGGTTTTTATTTTTTCGCGGCGTCCGTCCGTCCGTCCGTTCTCTTCGCGCCGGTCGTTTCTGTGTCCGTCCCCACCGCGCGCAAACGGGTTTTATTTTTAGACGTCGCGTCGCCCCCCCCCCCCCCCCCACTCGGATTTTATTTCTCCTCTTATCGCGCGGCGCACAGGTGTTTCAGCAGAGTTCTGTATGTGCGTAACGTTTTTTTTTTTTCCCTCGTTTTTTCCCGTGCAAACGTTTTACAAACGTGTTGTTGTTGTGGTAATATTGAGCCGGTGACCAGAAATGGCTGTACGAAATGAGAATTTCGTCGTTTTAAAGAAAAAGAAAAAAAATTTACCGCGATACTCCAGATTCCATTGAAATGTTCAATCGAACGACGTCGTTGTTGCCACTCGTCTTTAAAAACGGCGTGTGAATTATCTAGCGGCTACCATCGGGGTGGCCGATGAGAGACAGAGAGAGATTGTGTGTAAAATATAAAAATCCGATTTTTTTTTTTTCCTGGGTTGGGCACTGTGGGGGGTTTGTTTTGAGATTTAGAACAAATAAAACTTAATCCAATATCAATTACACCTAAATTAAAATTATGAAACGATTATTTAATAATGTACAACAAATCATAAAATATATAGGTAAAAATATGGTGTTAAGATTGTAATTTAAGACTCCTAGTCAAAAGTATAAACTAGATAACTACGAAAATTTCGATGATCTCTGTAAATTGCGTAAAATTGTTTCCGATTTTCGGATTTTGTCATTTTTAATTTTTGACGATCATAACTCAAGAATAGCATCGAATCACCTTCAAAAAACCTATCTAGTGTTATACTATCTGAAAATGAGTTTTTTTTAGTAAAACTAACATCATTGTGAAGTCAATGCATTACTAGATGCACTCGTAATTTAAATAAATTAACAAACAAGGTACCTAAAAAAAAATGGGTTTGGAAAACTTTTTCTCTGAAAATTTCAAAAACAATCATAATTTTAGTATACTAATTTTAATTTAATTTTTTTTTTCGATCTCGTAATTAAATCATAATTTAAAGTTATGTTGTCAATTGCCGTAAGTTTAATCAATGTCGAGCCGAAACCAAGGCCCGCCCAGATGTTGGTGTAATGCACTATAAAAATCAAAACCCTGCTTTCGATTCAACCAAATGGTTAAAGATCAGGATTAAAGCTCATTTTATGTGCACGCCTTGGTGTATTGTTACCTAATATAATATAAATGTAATCTAAATATATTTATGTTCTAGGTTCAAATCACCGATGCAAAAGATTTGCCTAACAAACTATGCTCAAAATGTGTGCAAAATACAGAACAGTGTTACAGCTATAGAGAAACATATAAACGCCAAGAACGTGCTTTACTTGACTTGATTAAAAAACCAACAGTTGTAAGAATAGTTGACTTGTTGTTTTAGTAAATACCTATATTATAATTTATAGATTTTCACCATTATTTTTTTTATTTTATGATTAATGTAGGAGGAAGCCAAGAATTCTCCCAAGTCTGAATATCTATACAGTCCAGCCGATTCAAATCACTCATCATCATCTGGTGTGTCATCTGATCCTCGTTGTGTTAAAACTACTAGTTCTGCTAACAACGTAAATAACAGTTCAACTTCTCCGCCATATGTGACTAATGCGTCTCTTGCTTCTCATGGTAAATATTTGAATGAAGTCTATATGCACATATATAACACATACCTATAACACATTTATTTGTATGTAGTAGAAGTTATTCAAGGGTGTGATGAAATGGCCGCGGAAGTGACAATAGCTCACGACTCGGAAGAAACTGTTTCGGGAGATGACACAATCTGTACTGATAACAATGCAGAGTATGGAACGTATAACGATGATGAAAATATAATTGAGGTTAAAATTGAACCGGAAGATGATTATGACGAAGAATAGTAAGTTAACACAATTTGAAATAATTTTTAATTTATTGTATGCGCTTTACTAACAACTAAACTAATGTATTAAATTAATAGCTACGATGGTTTGTATAGTACTAGAACTGAAGAAGTTACTGAAAGCTATGAACAAGAAAATCCAAAAGTTATAGCTAGTGTTCAGTTTCCTATCGTCAATGGTACAATTGTTAATGGTACCCATAAAATTGGCCCAAAGCAATTTTCTTTAGTAAATTGCATTCCGACATCATGGGTAAGATTTATTTATTTTATTTACGTTATTGTTAATGCATATTATTTTATGGATTGTTTTTAGGCTTCAAGTACAAGCAAAGATCGCCGTAAACAAAGTTGCCCAACCAGAGCGTTGGAATTAAGTGGTTTCCGAACACAAGTTTCTACTTGTGATGACACCAATTCATCTGATGAAGGAAATGTTTCAAATTGGACAACTAAAAAAATTCGATCCAGTTCTCCTGCTGTTATAGTAAAACCCGCGTATGCGTGGCCAAACATACAAGGCAGTGGCCAAACTCTTATATTTCAAACAAAAGTTGGTACTCATCTATTTCATTTGTTTTAAATTAAGTAAAACATTTTTAATTTATATAGAACCCTGATGGTACAACGTCTGAGTTACGCCCTCATCAAGTCATGCAAGTTGGTGAATGGGCTAATAATCAAGGACAGTCAAATGCACCTACTGATCCATCAGACCGCATGGGTATGCTGTTATTTGCTGCTACTCATATACAAGAACTGTCTACTGAAAGTGATGATGGTCAATCTCCTAGTACGCCTAAGGGTGCTACTGTAGTTCGTGGTAAATTGGTGTCATCTGAACAAAAGCGTAAGATATACCAAACACAAGCCACAATAAGACGATATTCTGAGTCAAGTAATTATCAAGTACAGCAACAACAAGCTAAAGAAATAAATTCTTCACCAAACAATCCCAGAAAACGAACTGTAAGTATACACAACTTGGCTCACTAATGGTTATAGGGGTAACATTACTGTACTTAAATCCTTGGAGAACTAGTGTCCTAAGAGGACAATAATATTAATTTCTACTAAACTTTATAATTACATTGAAATAAATTGATTTGAACTTGAACTCAAACCACTATTTTTGCTCAAACTTTTTTCAACTTCAAAAACAGTGTATACTGTTTACACATAATAAAAAAAAATCTGCAGATACTGTTCAAATATTTGAATATGATTAAAATCAAACTTGATTTTTTTCAAACTTTGAACTGTTCAAATTTCTTATAGTTTGAGGTGTTCAATTATTCGAAGATTTCAAGAAACCATCCCTAAAATTAATCTTTGGTTATGTAAAGTTTGTGTCATTTTGTTTTCCTTTCATTATTTTAAGAAATCAAAATAGAATAAAAATTTGGAAATTTGAAAATTGTGTAATCATTACTAATAGACTCTGGCTCATGACTTAAAAACATTATAAATATGACACATACACCAAAACCCCATGAATAATGTGTGGGTGTAATAATAATGTTATAATGTGTTCCAAAGTTTAAGAACTAAATTTAAAAGTATATTAGTAACTCTAGGACCAATCTATTGACATAAATGATAAAACCAAATCAATTGACATAAAAATTACTTATTCGTTGTTGGGTGTTCATAGCTTGAAAGTTTAACAAGTCTTTGTTTGTAGTAAACTATTATGAATTTTTCATGTGTACTTGTGATTGGGGGTATTCAGCATTATAAAACACATATTTTCAAGTAATTTTTTGGTTATAACCTTGAATTTTTGAAAATTTAAAAAAACAAATGCTTAAAATACCATCTTGAACTACCCGAAACCACCGGGTATGGGTAATTGCTAATGATACAATCATTTTTAAAAAAGTTATTGTGGTTTCAGGACAATAACCTATAATGAAATGTTTAAAAATCATACATTCTGTGCTACACACAGAATCAAAAACTGATTGAACTGTAAACTAAATACTAATTTAAATTTTTTAAAATTGCATAAATACAAAGAAAAAACTGAATAGCGAATGCATACAAAGCATACAAAAGCAACATATTGATAACTATGTTAACTATGTCTGAACACGTGGGGAAGACAATACACTAAAACATAAATCTACTAGGTTGCTCTGTTCAGCGAGAGAACCCAACTGGGCGATCACCAAATAATGTCCAAAACCGCGCAGTATAGTGATAGACGATAGTATAGTGATAATTGAATGAGTTTTGCATCAAATAATAACTAATAAACAAATATTTAGGTTCTTGCTGTTGTTAATTTTTTTTTTTTTACTATTTAGGCAAGAGAATCATCAGTTCAAAGAATGTGCAGCAATTGTGGTACTACATGTTCAACAATATGGCGACGATTAAATGAAGACCCAGTGTGTAATGCTTGTGGTCTGTATTACAAACTACATGGAAAAATTAGACCTCCGACTATGAGACGTGATACCATACATACCAGACAACGCAGAAAACGATCAGACAACGGTTAGCATTCTTGTTATTAAGTTAGAAAACAATCAAAATATAATTACTTTCTTATTTTTAAAATCTAATAATTTATTTCTGTTTCCAAACAAATTTCGGACGTCTCCTTTCTGTCTTCAACTAACACCTTCTAGTTACTTTTATTATTCATGTTGTGTAGTTATACTTTAGCGCTAAGTGCCAAATAATTGTATGTTTTTTTTTTTTTTTTTTTTTTGTACACTAATATATTTATGCAATCGCAGCATATTAAAAACTAAATCTTAGCGGTGGTCAGGACAATTATACAAGATTTGTGCTTGCTTTCAGGTAAGATTGCCAACGCAGTAAATGTTGCTGATACAGTTTAAATCTTTGTTAATTATTTTAAAGACCTATATACTTATAAATAATAATTATAAACAGCTTGTAATATGCTTAGATTAATTATATTTTTTAATTAGATGATTGTTTATTTTTAATCAATAGACTCGCCTTTATTTTACTAACTAATCACACAAAATTAAAATCTTTATAAAACCACATTATTTTTGTTACGATTGACAATGTTAAAATCCAACTGTAAAACTTTAACGAGTTTTAAGATAGTTTAGTTTTTAAGATTTTCTAGAATAATAGAAACTAAGAAATAAAATGAGACACAGAGTTTTTATTGATTATTTAAAAATGCATTACAAAATATAAAACTAATATTACATATAATGATAATACTCAGATTTGTAGTTAAATATCTTAAAAATATAAATTTTACTATTGCAAAATAATGCAAAATATATTTGGTACATGTTTTTATAAAAATATAATAGTTTAATAGAAATTAAATATTTTATGTAAATTTAAAACAAAAGTCCATCAATGCATTCATTTATGATCGTTAATCAAACAACTTGTTACAAAGTAAACTAGACTGGAGAACTTGACAGTAATAAAAAAAGCTAATTTATACATTTTTGATTATCCATGATTTTCACATTTTTTTAGTTTGGTATGTCATTAATGTTGGCAAAAATGGATGTTTTAATAATTATTAATTTTAATGCTATTTTTAAACAGATAAATACATCATTTTTTTGGTGAGTTGGATGGAATACTATAATTATTTTGCTTTGTACTGTAATATTAGCAAGTGGTGGTTGTTGTTATCTGCTTAGTAAATAAAATTAAAAATATGTTTAATACGTGTAAAGAAAAATTGTCTTTATTTGATATTTAAATTAATTTGTGATGCTTTATGGCAATGGGTTTTGAATTTTTTAAACAATGTATTTAATTAATTAAAATTAAATGCTACTTTTAAGTGATTAAATTTTGCACAATTGTTAAGTTAAAAATTATTATTATTTGTGAAGTACACAGCATATACTCGTTTACAGTTTATTGTGGAGCCGTCCGATAATGCATCAGAACAGTTAAAAATACTTAACAGTTTATTCTTGTATAGGTTTGGACATAAGCATGAGTAAGAAAAAAATCAAACTTAAAAAAGAAGACCCTCCTAAAGTAGTGGAAGAAAGCCCTGTGGAAAGTTTTGAAGTAGATCAACCACAATCGCCTAATTCAGCAGCTGTGCAAACTATAATTGAAGAGCCGGTTCATGATATTGATGAAACTCCACTAAACCTCGTCAACAAATAATAATCTTGCATGTCAGGTAGGTTTGTTGTATTCCTCATTTATGTGTATAGTTTTTCCTAATAACATATATTTTTAGCTTAAGACACAATATTCATTGAAGGTAAATCTATTTTATTTAGGTATTATCTTACTTGAATATTATTTTAATTTAATAGATTTTCGACCACTTATAATATTTATTGTCTGAATTAAAATTTTGTAATTTTTTTTAGTACAATGAAAAGATATAAGAATATTATCTTAAATTTATTTTCAAAAGCATTCTCATTCCAATTTGTTGTTAATCGAGCCACCAACAAATTTTCACTTTAGGTTCTAGTATGTATGACTAGCATTTCTTATGTGTTTAATAAGTTTGATGTGTAACATTTGTATTTTCCATTTAAAGTAGTATGACCTCAAATTGGTTCTTTTAGTGTTAATAATTTATTATGTTTCAATGCAAGTACAACACTACTATGCGCTCTCTACTACACTATAAAAATAATTTAAATTATTATTTCCCTTATTAATGCACATTAAAAGCGTACCTCCGTTAAATACCTAAACTTCCCTACTTATTAAATATTGACTTTTTTTTTTCAACTGTTGATAAGTACTTAAATAAATAAATAATGATAAAAAAAAAACAAATTTAAAACTAGTGTATCCTTATATGAGTATGTATAAATTATTATTAAACATTGATGTTTTTGCAGATTTTTTTATTTACTAAATGTTTACAAATACTTAGAAGTTAACATTGTAAATAGGTAAACTTTAATTCAAAGGGTAATCATTAGAAATATTATATGAGTAAAGTTTAGATTTTTATCAATGAGTTTTTTTGCTAAGCTAATTATAAGTTGAACACGTTTCAGAAATCTATTTTATTTTTTTTTTTTTTTTGATATCTACATATATATATATATATATAAATACAATGTATGAGTAAGTAGTTTTAATTTATATTGCGGTTTCATCAGATTTGTATATGCTTATTTTTTTTTCCTTCACTAACATCATAATAAATGGTTTAAAAAGCTATTGTTTTATTATTGTAAATGTTAGTAGGACTGTATAATAATGTAGTATTGTTTGAATGGATAAGTTACATAATTAAAAGTTAACCATGTATTCTGAATTTGTATAATAAACAGTAGAAAATTTGTTTACTTAAAAAAAAAAAAAAAAATGGCGACTGAAATATTTTATTATTATTATTATTATTTTACATTATATACCTAATACAAATTATACTTACCGTGTTTGGTAAATAGATGTGTAAATAATTTTCACATTATCACATTAATATTATAAGTATTAAAAAGTTCTTACATTGCATAAATTAAATGCCATTTTAATTGTAACATATTAATGCAGATATCAAATTTGTTTACAAACTTGTTAATTTATTCATATTTTGTAAGTTAAATCACAGATGTACTTGCACTATAGCAATAAATTTTTTCCCGTTAGTTGTTATGTGTAACGATTATTCTTTTAATTGGTTCCGTGTATAAATGAATTCAATGTTTTGTTTTACAAACTTCTCTATACTTTGCTGTCTAGTAATCCAATTAAGAGTTTAATTTACACATTAAGTTTATAGTACTCGCTATGTGTTGCTTCTTGGTGTATCAAAATATTTCTATATTATTTTAATAAACAATAAGTTATTTTAAACATTTTTATTCTACAAAATTAATATTTTAGTCAGATTGGTTATGTTTTTGATGTAGATTTTAATGAGATTATAATATGTGTTTAGAGATCTATACCAATTATTAAAATCATGTATTTATCTATTAATCATTAAGTAACAATAAAATCCTAAAATATTATTTTATTAGATAAATGTATTATGTTTAATATTTCGTAATAACTTTCCTAATATTAAGTCCATTTCACACTATTAACATTGATGGTCAAGGACTGTATACTAGCTCTTAAATTCTGTGATTATTCTATAATTGTACGCATTAAATTTTCGGAACGTGAACTTACAAAATGAATACAGACAAGTCTTCAGGTAAATTACTTGTGCTGAGGTAAGTTGAATATATTAATTTTCTATTTGGTATTTTGTTTGAATTGCAAATTAATAATGAATTGGTTGGTTACCAAAATTAAGTGTTTTTGTTGTCCACTATAATCTAATATCCAAAAAACATATTGTACTGGAAGAATGCTAAGGGAAGAAATTATATTTTGCAAAAACTTTAAAAAAAAATGTCTACCCGGTCTTTAAAAAACATAACATTTCTATACTTAATACTGTTTTAAATATCAACAATCTGCTTGTTTTTTATATATTTATATATATAACCCATATTTGTCACATTTTTATTTCGTATTAATTAGTTTGTTTTGATAGCAACTATTCTTCCGAGTATTAAAAATAGTACTGTATACAAATTAACACAATTTGTGTTGCTCTTTCACGATTACACAACGTACAGAGGGTGCATTGGAGTTTGATTTCTTTTAATTATCTTCTTCTTTGTCTTACTCCAAACTATTTGGGGTCGGCCACCCTCGTATTATTCCTCCACTGATTACAATCATTCACATCCCTTACACACATACATTAACAACCCTCATATCTTTTTCAATCGTTTCCATCCATCATTTCTTTGGTCTTCCTCTACCTACTTTTCCTTAAACGTTCATTTTCATAATCGCTCTTACTGCTTCAGTTTCTTCTCTCCTCATCACATGTCCAAACCATCTCGGTCTATTTTCCCTCATCTACTATTGATACAACACCAATACTACCTCTTACGTATTTGTTTCTTATTCTATCTTCTTTTGTTACCCCACTCATCCATCTTTAGCATTTTCATTTCTGCCCCACTCATCCATCTTTAGCATTCTCATTTCTGCTACACTCATACTCTGTTCTATTTTCCTTTTAACTAACTTGTCACCGTAGTCACTGCGCTCTAAATAAAGTTTTCTTCTTCTCTGGAAAAATCACTTGATTCTACAAGACACTTTTCCAGAAAAAAAAATTAATTTTCTATATTCAAATGCATATTGAAGTGATGGTCTCATTGAATCATCGTTAGGTAGTTTAAATAATTTTTCAAATCGATTAAATAAATATAATATTCTACAACCCGCGCATAAAACAGTCCTAAGACTATAGGCACTTTGAGAATGTCTCAAGAGCTCTTATGTTCCATCCGGCCCTGCTATACTATTTGTTATTATAATATTTACACGGAGAGCTCACTCAAATACAATATATTATATTAATTATCAATATGTGTTATACTTATAAATTATCGGCAATTTTAAAGATTGCAAACGGGTACAAGGATTACCAAATTAATACAAGAATTACAAACTGTTACATTGGTATTCAATTGGTACTTAGATATAGATAATGGTTGTACTATGTATTATTTAAATCTGTGGGTACTTAATATGAATTTTATACAAAAAAATATAAATATTATTAACAAGACATTCAGTGATCTTTAATTTAAAAAAATTAGGTGACCAATAACTTAGCGTGTATTACTTATTTTTTAGACGGTTTCTTGTGGGATAATATGCTGGAACATGAAAAATTACTGATGGTAGGGTCGTCAATTTAAAAAAATAAAAGATGAATCAGCTAAAGAGTGGCTAGAGGAGCAAGTGTAGGTCCTAATATTTAAAATAGTGTAAATTGCCAAGTATTTGTAAAGGGTGTAAGAAATTTTAAGAATAAAAGCAATACAACATTAATTTGTATCATAAAATATGTAATCAATTGCTGTTTTAAGATATACCTACTAATTTTTCCAACACATAAACACAAAATATTGAAAGTATAAAGATTTCTTCATACCTACCTGACGGTTAATAGTGGTAAAGTTCTAATCGGTAAAACCTGATTGTGAACTGTCAGCTAAAGCAAGTTTTTATGCCGTGAGACAAAACTTCCTCCATTCTTTTATATTTTAAGAGTAAAACAAAATTTGCCAACTAAACAACAATATGGCTTAAGTCATAATACTCACTGCAATTGTTTGAAAACTGAGTACTTATAGTTAGTTTTCTTCTTTAGTTTTTTGCCGATTGATGAGTAAGTACATAATATTATGTCATGGCGTAAAACATTACACTTATGTTGGTAGTCTCAAGAATACACAATTTATTTTAAGTTGTGTTCTAAAAAACCTAGTTGATTTTTATTCGAATGTCTTATAAATACTTATAATGTTTGTACGTTAATTAGTATAGGTACCCACCTACCTAGTTAGCCTAGATTTGAATGTGACATGCATCTATACATTTCTATAAATATAATCATTTTTTTGTACTACACATTTAATATTAAAAAATTTATTTGACAGTGAAGTTCTCGCCCTTTCAATACATACAAATATTAATTAAATAGGAGCCATTGAATTTATATCTGAATCGATAAAATTGAAAATTTTTTTTCCTTTGAATGGTGGCAAAATTTCTTCGATTTTCACAAGAGTGGTGCTAAAAGATTATGATTAGTGTGCGTGGATTGTACCTACTTTGTATGACACGTTTTTTTAAAATTTCACGTAGTTTTTTAATTGTGTAACTACTAAACAAAATTTGAACACCGGTAAAACTAATTCGTTTTGTTTTTACAATGAATTCTCTAAAAACTGCTTGAGTAGAACTACACCTTTACTTTCACGACGTCAAAATGAGTAGTTTACAATAATTATGATTTCAAACTGTTTACACCCCTATACTTTTACTTCTTAGTAGGTATCTATAAATAATATATTAGCTAACACCGATTAATTTTTTCCAAGTGAAATGTTGGTGCCTAAAGTAATATCAAATTCTATCATTGATAAGCGAATATTTAATATATAATTATTTTGTTTACAATAACTAAGTTATTATACTGTTTGGATCGAAAATCAAATAATAAAACAGTACCACCACAGGCCATTGCAAACTTTTTTGTTTCGTATTACCTACAAAACATGCGTCGTTTTACTGTATAGAACTCCTATAATTTGTATTCATGATAACTGAATATGACTTTACGGTATATTATGTAACGTATTCGGTCTATTTCAAGAAACTATAACTAACAAAATGCGTCGTTTCACTGTAAAACTCCTATAATTTGTATTCATGATAACTGAATATGACTGTACGGTATATTATGTAATGTATTCGGTTTATTTCAAGAAACTATTATCACAGAAAACGTGAAAATAGCTTCGTGTTATCTGTAACGTTATTGTGCTCCTTGTTTATCATCCTACCTGGATATTAATAAAACTTGAGTAACATTATGTATACATTAATTTTATAGGTTTAACTTTGGCACTCAACCGCCTGAAACCGACTAACCGATTATCTATTAGATTATGTGAGATGGCTTATAAGTTATAATGGAATGTAAGGAAGGTATATCATAAGGTATAGGGATGAATCTTTAATTTAAAAACTGATCAAAACGAATTGCCGAAACTAAATTCTCTAAATTTGTGTACTTTAATAGAAAATTAAAAAGAAATTTTTATTTTGTAAAAACTACCTATTAGTTTAAAGTTGAGTACAAATTAAATTTGCTTACGACAAAAATACGATTCTGCATGAGCTCAGTTTATAACATAATTTATTATAGGTATTATAACAAGTTACAACATGTTATTATTGTCCGACGGAACTTACTTTCTGGACGTACCTCGTCGTACTTAAAATGGAGACAGCAAATCCAACTAAATTTATATAAATGTATATTTTTTATAGGTATGTAATAGGTGTTACCAATGGGTGACTTTCTCAAAAGTTCTTGTTAATGTTATGTTTTTTTTTTTTACTTCTTACATCTAAATTACTAAATGTGCGCATATTTGTTCGGATTGTTTTATATTTTAATAAGAAAAAAAAAAAAGTTATAACTGCAGAAATAATGAACTGAATAATATCGCGTAGACGGCAGAAAAAAATACAATATAATTACGACATGTTATAATATTAGGCGGTGGATAATATTTTTCATTTTAGTCAAAATCTTTTTTCATCACTCAGTTTGGTTCGTTTGAAGGAAATAAATTCGACTATAGCTTTTAGGTCCAAAACGGTACAACAATAATATTTTGTTTATTTTAAGAATCTGGCAAGTCGCTTATTAATGTACAACATCGAAAAACGCACAGCGCACGCGTACCACGTGTTATCGAAGAAAAGAATGCATAATATTAAATATAAATTGTATAATATTACAATATTTATACTTTGTAGCTAAATTTATTAACGCTTCAATGAGCCGTGCTCCACTTCTTCATTCGTGTTACTGGGCATCAGTTAAGAAAAACGTAAATACTGTAATAATAATAATAATGACTTTATTCAATGAATAGTAAATTATACCTTATAGTACCTATTTTACGTACTAAGAATAATAAACTGCAACAAGAATAATCGATATTGATTTTATTTTATTTCATAAATATACACGTATAAATATAACATTTTTTAACATGAAATGTCTCCAAAAGCGTGCTTGTGGAGGAGACACGGAGTTCTATACCCACTATTTTTCTTAAGGTATAACTAACTCAAAATTATACATGTTAAAAGAAACGAAAAAAAAAAAAAAACCTTAAATAATAAGAGTGAAGATGAAAAGAATAATAATACGAGTAATAAGAAAATGAAAACTTAAGACGTAACATAGCCCATTTACAATAAATATTTAACATTATATAGTTATTAAAATTCTTGATACCAAATCTATATTACACGTACTATGTTTATAACACAAACACATAAAATCGATCTTTTTTTCAAAGTTCAGTGAGTATTAGACAATCTAAAAACATTATTAACAACACCTCGACGGCGGTATGAAAATTATGACGAAAAGAAAATTCGTTACAATTTGTATAATACAAATTTAACAAAATTTCTTTAGCGTGAAGTCGCTCAAGTGTTCTCCAAACGCAATCCTTAACAAAGAGTTTATTGTTGTTTCTAACATCCTCGAGTGTATTTCATACACCCCGCGCCGACGTTCCATAAGCATACACCGACGGTGTAAGCGCACAAAAAACCATCCGAACGGTATTTGGTAACACAATTATAGGTTACCAAGATTGGTTTTAACATGATAAGTGTTATTAATTTTTTTTTATCACTATGTAATCACGATAATTTATTCGATAATGCTCAAGGTAAATCTGTGGAACGAAAACCGCAAAGAAAATGGAAATTTCCTAAACGTTCTATACTTAGCTTAACAATTTTCGAAATCACTCGAAACTCGGACCAGTGTTTTACTTGCTTCGACATTGTGTAAGTGTTTCAGCTGGTTCTGACGATTATTGTGGAGGGAGTTATGGCCAAAACATTAAATCTTACTGTAATTTTTAACGTTTTCGGTCGAATTTGACCGACTTCTTTTTCGCGTAAATTTTTCGATTTTAAATTTTTGAGACCTCAAAGTACCTCAAAGTACAACTGTAGAGCCTCAAGATCTTTCATTGGAGGTATTAAACGTGAAAATCGGAGCACTCTTCACACTCTTCACGGAGAAACAAAAAAAAAATTGTCATCGTAAAAACAATACGTTCGCCAACAACGCTCGTAATCCGAAAACATTCAAATTTGAAAACATTACCGTTTACCAACAGACGTTCATGGCGGAGGGGGGAGGTTATGACATCCTCACCTCCCCCCCCCTCCTTCCCAGTGAGTACACAAATCAATACTCCAATAGCTTTAGTGCTTCGCTCACAGTTTTAAATCTTAAAAAAAAGGTTGAAATTTAAGAGCATATCGGGCAAACGTTCGATTTCGGGGAGCTGTTTATTATTTTTGTTAATAAAACATTGGCCTGTGCGTTTGAACAAAACATGTTGGTGGCGTAATATCGTTATCCTCCAACGACCGACAACCCGAATCACAGGAAACGTCACCAAAGTCAACAACAAAACGCCAGCAAAACGGTGTTTCGAGAACCGAGGAGAACGCGCGTTACGCGGCTTCGAGTGAACGTTGTACAGCGGCGTACGGTGGCAAAATACGCGACGGCGCTTTCGAAGTTTCGGCTTTCGACCGACTCGCCGAAAGCTGAGCGAGGGCCATGGACGAAAAGAAGGTGGGTAACATTTATTCCTCCACGCGCGTCGTGGTTCTGACTAACTGCCTTCTGCGCACGCACCGGACCCCGTCGAGGAGCGACGTCCGATCGAACGGCGTACGGGTGCGCGCGCGCGGTACGCGGTCGCATATTTTCGTTGTCTTGTCCCGTTTCTAATCATAAACAAAAATGGCGTCCACTGTGTCTGTCTCGGATGCGATTCGCGAGTGTCGTTGACGCGTTATTTTTCTCGTTGAAACTGTCGGACGCTGATAATAAGTTATAGCGGTCGATTGCCGCAGTCCGCACTCACTACAACACCGCCGGGCTGCCCGTTCCTGTGATAAACAACGTGTCGATCCCATCTATTCGCAGCACCGCAATAAGGTAAGCACATTTTGCGTTCTCCCGAACAATACAGGCGGTCTCCACTTATACAGTGTGTATGTAAAATGTGTTTTGCGTGCTCGTGGCCACGCGATCGCGGCGTCCGACGGCGGATCAAGCGAGGAATTTTCCGCTTTTTCTCACGTCCCTCCTCCCCTCGTTCGTTCGCGCCGCTCCGGGGTCTCAAGAGTCCGCGACCGGGTTTCACGTGCGAGGGCGGCGGTGCGTTATCAGCGGTAACATTGGTTGGGTCGTCGTACCTGGCGTGTCTTATTTTTGTGAGTGCACGAGGTTTCGCCGTGACACGCCGAACCATTTTTACAACACGATTTTGAATCGTAGACGAAATTTGTACATTTATCTCGATGTCCACAGATTTCTGCACAGTTTTCCGTTATTACATTTTTGCACCGACAGGAAATCGATCGTTTTGATGATGTGTCAATATTGATACCCGGTAGTGCGTTTTTTTTCCCTTTTTATCGATCCGTTCGATCCATCTATACGTTCTAGATGTGTATTTCCAATACGGTAGCGATTTCGTTTCTGGTAAACTAATGTCGCCCGCTTTTTTTTACAGTCTTAAACCGCTCAATAGGTAGTTTAAAATACCGTAATATTGCGTTATGCAACGAAAACACATTGTTGCGCCCTTTCGCGAGCCAATTAATCATAAAAATCCGTTCATCGCGTTACAGTAATAATCGTGGGCATTTTTAATTTTAGAAAATATTATAATAACGTCGCATTAGTTGTGTAGGTAGCTCTGTGCGTTTAGATATTTTTTTTTTTTGCTCCTACATATATGTTGATAATTGTAATTGGTTTTTTAAACGCATACCTTGTGATTACAGAAAAAAAAACCTTCGACCGTTATCTCTGTTTTATCGGAGCTGTGTTATATGACTCAAAGGAGAGATGTGATGATCTAGTTAGGTTTTATATCTTTTGACTTCTGTTTTTCACTCTCAATTATTATTTAAGGTCATAATGGGTATTTACCGTTGCGTTGACGGTTGAGAAGTTATTACACCAGAAGGTACATTTTCATTCGCTTTCAAAACTAATTTGAGTATTAAATACCTAGCTTTAAAAGAATATTTAAATAAAATTTTTAGTTTACATTAACAGACAATATTATTATCCACATAGTACTTGAGTACTTACTTTCTTATTTGATTTAAGTTAGGTTTTTTAGTATCGTCAGACAGTGTAATTTTTTTAAGAACTATTTGTAGGTACGCGGTGAGACAATTTGGTTGTTCAATTTAATATGAATTTATATTGTGTGTGTGTGTGTGTGTGCAATGTAAGCAGGTATCTGGTAACAGTTCAATTCTGTGATTCGATACATCCATTAGGAGAACGGTTGGTTGGAGGGTCGATTTTAGTCGCTTTAGAAGTATGCAAAAAATATTTTTGCATCTCCTAGGTATATTAACCGTATTGATTTAGGGTGCTCCACGTTGTTTTACTTGTTTATAGTGTTCTTTATTTGGATCTTTTGATTGTAAAAATCAAGACTGGGTTTATTTTGTAGCTTGGTAATGATTTAGGTGTATAAATACCACACTCTCCCGTGTTCATGTAAAACATAAATTATAGACAAACATGTACCTACCTATGTTCTCTCTGTTTATAAATAATGGTTAATTTTTTCAAAACATAATTTTGAATTGGTATGAACATAGTGTTGCATATATGCCGCATCTAAATCTGTACTTTTTCATAGGACAACTCTACACGAATGAATACCTTCATGATTAAAAGGTTATTTTTGCAATGATAATTTAATAATTTCAGTTAATACCTAGGTTATTATTCATTTATTATTTATCTATTTGTTATAATGTAAAAATAATAAATTTTACAGCATGATTAATAAGAAGTAGGTATTATTTTGAAGTGCATTGCACAATGTTAATTTTCTATATTATATGCTTTTTTTTTTTTTATTGAAATTGTGTTGTCACGCTGGGCGTGGCCGCAACTGCAGCTTATTTGATAATTTAACATTCAAAATCAATATTTTTATAATGGTTTAACACAATTTGATACCAAGTGTCTAAGTACAGGTAGTGTAAACTTAAAAGTAATTTAATATAAAATATATAGAAACATTTGTATTTTAGTAAGAACATTTCTTTCAACTATATTTTAATTAAGTATTTTAATTTGTTTTCCGTGCCAAAAAAAGAAAGAAAGAAGGAAGTTAGTTTATACCTACATTAAAATACGATATAAAAATAAATAGGAAATTAATGTTTATGGTTCAATGCATCTAATTATTTAAGTAGAACTAGTAGTGATTTTAATTTTCATGATAAATCTGTTTTATTTAAAATTGCTTTTTGAGGCCAGACAAAGGAGTTAACCATTAATCAAGCCTACCTACCTATACGAGAACTAATTAATAAAAAATAAAGTCAAGTATTTCCTTAACCTGGATTTAAACTTTTTCTGCATACTCCATACTCAGCATACAAATTACCAGACGCCTGAAATTGGGAAAAATTCTAAAATGGAACTGTGTTTATGTAAATTTTTGATTTATTACTACATATGTTTATTTTTTAAAACAATTTAAGGGTTAAAAATTGTGTCATAGGTACCTCAAACCAATTAAAAGAAATCATAATAAATGTATTAAGCACATTTAGGGTAAACTGAATTACATTTTAAGAAATTAATTCAATTCGATACTATCAATAAACCCTCTAAAAATCATGTACACATTATAGACACATAAACCTTATTCATTTTTGTAATTAAAAAATTAAAATAAATTTTAAGAACATTTATGTCATAACCGTGAAAACCACAAACACACAAGTAACTTAGTGAAATCAATTTTAAGAGACAAAATTAATTTGAATTCATTTTAAAATCGTACTACGAGAAATTACCACATGTTTTAATTTCTTAAAATGTAATTCAGTAGTTGTTCCTAATCGTGTTAAATACATTTTTTATGATTTCTTTTTAGCGGAAGGTAACTAAAATAACTAAATTTGGTATGAAAAGTAAATGAGGGTATTTTATTTTGCCTCTGCCTGCCCAAGTTATAAAAAAAATGTAGATCATAAATTATTGGGAATATTTAATGTTATTTGTTTACATCAAGCCGCATTGTTGACTTTGCTGAACTGCTTTATGAAATCGATATCTCTTACTTTCTAAATTTAGGGTGACAATTAAAAACAGAATGTTACAAATAGGCGTCTGTTTGTATTATTTATTTTAATCTAGGACAGTACAGAATTATTTATCATTCTACCGCGTACTGGCCACTTCCTCTTCTAACATTATTCTCAACATTATCCATCAGTCCCGGTTTTTAAACAATTCAAGTCGCTGATTATTATTATTATTTTTAGTTGATATATTTTACTTTTCAACTAATATTTCATAACAGGTTAGTTTATTTCGTTAGGTTATCGATATTCATTTCAGTTTTATAAAAATAGTTTTTACTGAATGTTGCGCATCATTAATTTCTTTCTCGTTTGACGCGCGGATGACAGCAATATTACCTAGCCGTGATGGTACTGTTGCATTATACATAAATTAATAAGACGACAACAACAACAACAACAACTACCAAAATAATAATAACAACAACGTTATTATTACGTTGCAAATTAATGTGTTTGACGCTGGAGAGTGGGTGCTGAACTATTGAATAGCGTTTTTAAAAAAACAATGGAAGGGGTATAAATTAGGCCTATTGACCAAATTTACGCAGTTCACGTGGGCCGTCCACGGTAGACCCTGAGAATTGCGAGGCAGCTGCCGCATTCTGGTACACATACTATAACTATGCTGCATAAGTAACCTTGGATGAGACTAAAGCGTAGATTATTTCGTTACACGGTTGGCACGAGTGGAATCTGTGCCGTTACACAGTGTGACCAATCGACAGAATACCGTGGCGTCGGCGGTGCCCGCGTTTTTTTTTTTAAAAAAATTTTTTTTACGATCGCGCGCACTAATCACATCAACACATCCCCCTCTCATCGTGACCCCTTATAAAGCGTCGCGTCGGTAGCAGCGTGATTGAACAGCTGCTCTCGTGCTTTTTTAAACACTTTCGCGTTGATTAATGTTTGAAAAAAAAAATATATAAATATTGTTAACCGTGGTGTGTGTGTGGTAGGTGGTATTGCGATTTTAGTTATTTTTAAAATATCACCGCGGCTATACATATTTTTTTACTATACGGGTCGGCACTGGGTTCTCGTACACAGTAATACTTTTTTTAAACGTTTCCCCGTGAGCGTTGCGGTTCGTTCGTGTTGTTCGCGGATCGATATTGCAATAGAAAAAAAAAAAAGGCCAACGGGTGTTTCTTACCGCCAAAAAGAGTAACGATCCCCCGTACGTTTCCCCCGGCCGACATCGACTTTCACATTGCGCGGCAGCGGTCAGATGTCGTTGACCCCGTCTCTGCTGAACGATTTTCAACGTGTATTTATTTTTTTCTTCTTTCTGGATCGTCGCGTTTCTTCGCGGATCGAAACAACAATACGAAAGAAAGAAGGAGCGAGCGAGCGAGAGAGAGCAGTCGCGGTGTCCCGCCTATAGAGTAAAAGAGGGGAAACGCGATTTCTGTCGGTTGTCGTACCATTTTCCGATGTTGGCGAGCTAAAAAAAAAAAAAAAATGGCATTATGATTCTTTCATTATTATCTAACTGTAACGCGCATGGTAATAAACTCGCCGGAAGAAAGTCCCGTTGTGTTTACCGCCGGCGCACCGTATGCGTGCGGTACTCTCGAAGCGCGTGTGTTTCGTCGAGGAATAATTATTCTTATTATGTGACCGTGGTCTTAGAGGATAAGGTCTCCGGGGATAAATAATCAGTGCCGGTCGCTTAGAGAAGAGTATTGACATTTTTTGCCGCTATTTTTAACACGGAATAGAACAGCGCGTCAAACTCTTACAGTCTTCTTTTTCTTTTCCTCCTCGCCAACCATTTGGGGTCGGCCGCCTTGGTCCTCCACTCGTCTCGATTTTTCACATACCCTACAGCCCTCGTATCAATCGTATCCAACCATCTCTTTTTTTTTTTCCCTTCGACGTTCAATTTGATAACTTACTGCTTTTGATTCCTCTCGGCCCCTGTCTGTTTTCCCCGTTTCGACAATGCCCGATCACAAGTTTTCTTACTACAACAACGGCTTACGGTGGTTATTAAACAGCTCAGCTCGACTACTAAAAAGTCCGCCCTAAGCGACCGTTTGTTTTGCGTATACAATTATTGTATTTTGTTAGACCGCGAAGAGAAAAATCGCGCCAACGTCGGTCGGTCGGGTCACTTTCTAAACAGCCGCAGCGCAGCAGTCGTGCCCGTTTCGCGCTATATCCCTAGCTCCGTTATCATCGTAACCGTCGTCGTACAAATTTAGACACGGGTACGTGGGCATTTTTTTTGTCACAATAACTACAACAGTGACAGTAAATACTGTGTCGATGTTGTGTATGGGCGGAGAAGAGTAACGTCGCCGGCGAGGGGATTATTGAGCCGCCGGTTTTTTTTCTTCAATTCAAAATAAAATACTACACGCTATAATACCTGTTACCGTCGTGTTAAATATCGTACGCGATACATTTTTTCGTACGGTAAAAATAGTAGTAGTACATCGTGTGTTTGTGTGTGAGTTGCGCACAGTTTTATTATTATTACGGCACCGTTGTGCGGTGCGTGCGCAAGTTCGCATTCTCCTCATCTCGCGCGCTCTGTACACCAGCCGCGGCGGCGGCGCGTCCCGAAATCAATTTTTATTTTATCGCCGCGCAACGGCCGTAACGCCAAACGCGACGGTGGCGGTGGCGGTGGTGGTGGTAGTCTCGGTGACGGGCGGGTTAGACGGGTGGGGGGGGGGGAGGGGTGGCGGGAAGATTGGCCGAACGGAACAGGCGAACCGGATCGACGGCGATTGGCCGATCCACCGACCACCACTAGAACGATGCCCTCTCGCGCGCCGCTTGGTCGTGCCGCCGCCGCCGCCGCTGTCGCTGCCGCCGTCGCCGCCGCGTTTAGGCCAGTGTTGTGTTTACTCGACGTTCGTCCCGCATCGTGAACGCCGTACTCTCCTCCGTACGTTAACAATAATTATTTTTTCAACGCATTTTCTCTACAAAACGTATTTTATTACAACGGAAATCTACGAGACGCTTTGTATATTTTAATCGTTATTATTTTTCTAATCTAATTTTCAATAGTCGTCGACGAATATCGCATCGCACGCGTGATATCAAAAAACGTTTGCGTGTGTTACCTACCTACCTACCTACCTACTATTTATTATGAACGTACGCACGTCCGATGATGATAACATTGTGTAAAAGTTGCGCGTCGTCACGAAATCGTTTAAAATAATATTATGTTGTCGTGCTCGTCTTCTGTACAACACTATGGCTGCGGTCCGTGACCCGTTACTCGATTCGGAGGAATATCGGATGCAGTACGCACCCCGCGTTATAACCGCCACCCGGAGGTAAAATTATTTATTATTATTTAAAATATTCGTCGTAGTGGGTAGGTATATCGAGCAAGTTTGGGCCCGTCGATTGTCTACGGAATGTTTGGGATTTCTCCCGTCACCATTACATATTACGCGTGTAACAGCTTTTTAGATTTGTGTGTGATGATAACAAACGAGATCAATCGTGCGTATTCGTTAAAAAAATCGTGTTTTTCGGCTTCTGTTTTGTCAGTACGTTATCGACGTATCTTTACAGTCTATTATATTTACTTAACATTTTTTATTAACTATATTCGTCAATATTCGCGAACGATTTTTTTTCACGTTCAACGTCTAGCGCGCAAAATATTGTCGTCTTATTGACATTTGAGTGTGTAAACTGCGGTTTGTATACAATCAATGACCCCTTGCATCGATTTTTGTAAATGACATTTTGCAGTGATGACGTCGCATGCTGTTGCAAATTTTCCCTCTGCTACGCAGTCGTGTTGGTATCACTGACACTTGTATTTGATAGTAATAATTTTAATAAAAGCAAACTACTTAGATTTCATAAATCATATTTTGAATTTTGATTCAAATCTGTTTTCGTATACGGTCAGCGTGTCAGATTAATAGTGATAAAAGATTTATAGTAGCAACTCGGTTTTTTTTTTTTTCTATAAAATCTGTCAGTTTTGTTATTTTATTTGATATTTTGAAAAGAGGTTGTCCAAGTGAGATGTAAATTGTGCACGCTCCCCAGAGATGGTCTGGTCTGGTTAGGTTAGGGTAACCTTTTTGGTTATTTTTTTAAACGTTGACACAGTTAGCACAATGGGCTAGTGGTTAGAACGGTGTATCAGTTTCAATTCGATTGGACCAACAGTACTTGCCTCACCAGCAGGCTTTTAAGTCTTTTGCTTCCGGATTGCTACTAGCAAAATTTAAACATTTGTTTTAAATAAAATAGAATTTAAATAAAATTCCCAAACGTTTTTATTGTATAAAGCGCATCAATCAGATTGCCCCTTCCACCTGAAAAAACAAATAATCAAATTTGGTGATTTTTCAACTTTTGTTGTTGCCGTTGGCACATTGCTAATAATCAAAATGATATATCCATTCTAAGGAGAATTATGACTTGATCCATATTTCCTAACTAATTTTTAATATTTTACACGTTTATATTGTTTCATTATTAATATAATATTTGTCTTCAAACTAAATGTATGTATTTTTTTTTGTTTTTCTCAATTATTATTTAAATGCATTGTATAAGGCTTTCTACGTGAAATGTTAAATAATTAAATACATTCATACATACCAATTAGATGTAATGTTAAAAATAAATATACTTGTAATTATTGTAGGTAACCCTACAATTGCACTTAACTATTTGATTTATTTTTCAATAGTGTAGAATTGAATAATGTGGTTTTGGCCAAGTAACAAATCACAAACCGGTCTTGGTTTGGGGGGCTGTACCACAAAAATATACTACATTGGCCGGACTGAGCTGTTAAAAAAATTATCAGATAAAAATTTTTAGTCCGTTCAGTCTCCTATTGGATATAAATTACAATTTTGCTGCAGTTTTTAAATTATTGTGCAATTATGACCTTTAGGAACTGTTTTTAAAAATATTTTAAATAATAAGTAACTTATGTTTGTATTGACTTCGATTTAATTGTGATAAATCTACTTAGTTGAACATTTTTAGTAATTTATAAATTTCAATAACTAATCATAACACTAAATTTCTTGGTTGATTCAATTATTATTTGTACCATGGTATGATTAATGTAGCTCGTTTATTAATAATCTGTTGTTTTATTATTACATTAGCTAATAAGTTTTAAGTTTTTGAATTTTAATTAGCTTAGTTGTTACTTGTAAATAATGATGAGAATTATGTTTACTGATTTATTGTGAACAATTTTGAACTCTCTCTAACTGAATGAACAAAATGCTTAAGATAATAATATAATTTAATATCATAGTAGTATATCTAATTTTAATATTTTTATCACAAGAATTATATTTTTAGTATGATAAGTTAACTTTGAGTTGTTTATAAACAGTACACTTTTTGCTTGCATTCAAATAAGTTTTATATAAATGAGATCTTATATTTCTAGAAATGTGGCAAATTTTATTTTTTGTTGTCTTAATTATTTTACTATAGATAGTTTCTGTCAGTAATTTTATTTTTATTTGTTTAATTGGTAAAAAGTTATTACTTTACTTATTCTTATTTATGTCTATACATCTAGATTTTACTTATTGACTGTTTTATAATTAGAGCTAATTTTATGGTTTATAGTATTTTAAAATTACACATTATAAATTATGATGAGAAATTTGTTTTATGATTTATTATGATCATATTTTTGAACTCTCTCACTGAATATCTTAATAACGTAACTATAGCTTGATAAGTTATAGACGGTGTTATAATTTAGGTAACTTCACATTTATAGTATTTTAAAATTACACATTGTAAATTATGATGAGAAATTTGTTTGGTGATTTATTATGATCATATTATTTTTGAACTCTCTCACTGAATATTGTATGCAATATTTTGAATAAAATAATTTAAATATCTGTTTAAAACTTTAAATATGTTCTATTTTTAATTCAAGCAATGCTTTTATTGAGGATTTTATTTACCACTTTTCTATTTATAGATTAGTTGGTATATGAGCAATTCTGTAAAATTATGTTACTATTAGGTAGGTAATACATTTAAAATGTAAATTGTGCTGTATCATCAGATTTGAGAAGTACAAATATTAAGAAAAATGTTTTTTGGAGAGCTTATAATGTGTTATATAATGTAATTAATTATTCATAAATAATTCAGTATTAGCATTGATTATAGTCAATAATATTAGTTATAATAAGTTGATTAGTAATAAGCTAAAATTAAATAATATCAATTTTGTATGTGGTTTTTTTTTTAAAATTCCCTCAAATTCATGTCTAATTTTAAATAAATTACTTGAAATATTATTTTTTTAAATTAGGTATACTAATTTTATAATTGATTATAAAATAAGTGTAAGGCCTCAAATATTAAACCAAGCAAAGAAACAAAAAATACATATGCAAATGAAAACTGATGAATAAACTTAAAATAGAGTTGTCACATTTCAAGAGTTGTTAGGTTATTGTAATTTTAAGTTTTAAATTTATCTAATACTTATTTATTGTTATGATTTCTTATTTATTTATCATTATCTAATTTATCATTGTCTAAAATGTAAACTATAGTAAATAATTAGTACTTCTTTTTTTAGCACATCTCAAAATAAGCTGATTTTGCATATGTCATATGCAAAATAAAATAAATAACAGATGTTTGTTTCAAACTAACACCTATAATATTAAATTGTTCCATCTAGTACAATATAGTTGTATACAATTGTAGTAGTTTTAAACTAATTCTCTATAAAAACATATTAAATAGTCTGTTAAATTTTTAATTTGTTTTTTTTCAGACTTGGTATATGCATCACTTTATCAATTTGCCAAAGAATAAACGGTTATAAGCCTTATGGTTATACTATGTGTATCTAAAACAAATGGTTCAAACAATTTACAAAAAGAGGTATGTTTTTTAAGATAGGTATTATTATAATATTAAATAACTATGATTAATAGGCATGAAATGTGTGTACCTATATGTTTAATTTTTTAAATCAAATGTTTTTGATGTCTTATTTATTATGTAGGAATTTACTTGCCTTATATATTAATAGGAATTTTTGTTCTTAATGTTCAAACTGAGTGTATACAAATAAGATATAATTTATAAAAATTATGTGATTAGTACATCTTTATAGATATCAAGTATATTTTTATGTATGGTCCTATGTGTATGTATAGTAAGAAACAAAAATCTGTGCTCAAAATGAGGTGGTTGAATTAAATTTTGTTAAGGCCTATACTGTTTCTGTTCTCAAAAACTTATAGACCAACAGAAATAGGACATGCCAACTAAAAAGTTAAAAAACAAAAACAAAAATGCAAAGACAATGTTTATTGTGGGCTCTAGTGGTTAAACAGTAAAGTAAGAATAATTAAATTAATTTAATTTTCAATAATCTATACTTAAATGATTTGTTAATTTCAGAATAGTATTTAATTTAATTTTTGTGTATTCAAAAGAAAATCATATTAGATTCTTGAAGATTTAAAAAATAAAAAATTCAATCAATTAAAAGTAAAATAAAGGGTATAAATAACAAGCCCCAATGGTAAAGTAAGTAGGTCACTGGTTTGGAAGGTGTTAATTGATCATTCACTTCCAATATAAGTTTTCTCGGCCTATTTATTTTGTTAATTCTTAATGTTTAAATTTGTTTTTAGTGTTGTAATGTAAAGGGTTTGTTACTTCATGCACTAAAAATTGTCTAAATTTATACATTGATGTTTCTTAAGATTAAAATATTTCTTCTTTGAAGATGCTCCAAAAAGTACCCAAATATGCACAAGACTTTTCGCATTATTAATAAAACATTTTATTATTTTGAAAAATAATTTATTACATTTCTATAAAACATGCATAGTAGGTAAACCCTATAAATTTTAAGTGTTCAAAATAAGCCTAACACTTTGAATTATGCTGTATACACATTAAATTATATTATTTGTATTGCTGCAATTATGCTTTGGATTTGTGTATTATAACATGTAATAGTGTTATAAAAAAAATATGTATAAACTTATTACATAGAAGCTCTCATAATTTTTATATTTTGTATGATAAAAACCAAAAATACTATTTTGATTTTGATTTCTAGTTATTAATAGTACATGTTTTTTATTTAGGAGGAAATAGAAACAAACAAAAGTAAAATCTTAATGGTAAGTTACAACTTTAGTTTTTACAATGAAGTATAACTTTAAAAGCATGTTTAAACTTACTTGGCTAAAAAAAATATGTGAAAATAACCACCTCAAGCAAAATGATACACATTAAAGATTATTCTCATAACCTTTTGCTATTTCTTCTAAAAGGTTGAGTGTTTTCCTTTGCATGACTTACCAGCCCTAAAGCCAGCTTGTTGATTAATAAACTTCCCGTTTATCTTTTTTATTTTAAATTTGATCCAATTTATTGTCCTTTTGTCTTACAAATTCTTACATTATGTTGGGCTTTTGTTTGATATATATGCCCTACTACAGTTTTATATGTTCCATACTTATTAAACTCGCGTCTACATTTTATCTTTGCCAACATTTTGTTTTCTAGTTATCAGCTTATAATAATTTACATAATTTTACTATCAAGATTACTTATATAATATTATGCTGATAAATAAATATAATATCTTTTGAGTGCTTTTATATTTTTTTGTTTTTTACAGGATGTTATTTACAGGATTGTGTGTGCCACAACAGTTACCTTTCCATCCACTTTAAGTTGTGGTAAAGCCTTGTCTAGTATAGGTGCGTAATTTGATTTTATGTATGATATATTCATATAATTTTATAACAATTAATAAAACAATATATTTTGTTAGATTGGTGTAATGTCATTGATAAGGCTGATTACTTAGCTGTAACAGCAAAACATAAGATTACCGGGGTGGTAGTTGGAGGAGGAGCTGGCTCCCTCTGCCATACCCGACAATCACCACCATTGTTTGTATTGCATTTGCCCACCACCCCCCTAAATTGGTCTGTGATATCCAGCTCAACATTTAGATTTACTAGAGATCCTCCGTCCCATCAAAAATCACAGGTAAATAAAAATAGTATGTTTTTTTAGTAATTACAATTATGTATTTAAAGAATGTAGAATTATAAAAACAAAAACTACATTTTTAGTTTATATATTTTAATTTTTATTGATGTGTGTAATTATTGTGCTATCAAACATTAAATCATTTATAAAACTTGGTATAATGTTTATAATATTTGTATATTTTTGAAAATATAACCATATTTTTGGTTTTAATTTTCGTTTATTTGTCACAATAGTTGATATAATTATACATATGTCGTCCATTGAGCTATTAACAAACTTATATTACATCGTATAAATTCTAATTGGAATATTTTATACTTAACTACTATTCAAATTCTAAATTTAGTTGTTTAAAAGTTTATTATTTATACATTTTAGGATTTGTATGGTACGATGGTAACTGCCAGTGACGTTGCTAGTTCTACTTGGGGGGGAACTGAAAAATGGACCTTGCTGGTGTGCTACTCTGGTGCTCACATAAAAGATGTTACTACTACTATTAGTTTTAGGGTTAAGTCTAATTGTTCAACAAGTGATAATGACAGTGATGATCAAAGCGCAATGTACAAAACCATTCCATTTAATAAACCTTATGTCGATCCAGTTGCACAGTACAAAAGGAATTGGGGTATTTCCACTAAATGCAGATTGTTAGGAGGTGGTGAAACAACTGGTAATGGTACAGCTACAGCTGGTTGGGGAAATCCTGGCCCCACACCAGTACCTGCTTCTGTCTCTGGTACTTCAAACTGGAATACAAGTCCACATGTTGATGGCCAATCTCCACCAAATGCTGCCTCTAATGGTCCATGGCAACAAAGTCCACAGTCCTCTAGTACCAGCTCAAATAATACTAGTCAAACATCTAACATAGGTTTGTCATAGATTATTATTTAAATGTGTTCTCTAGTAATTAATATTATTTTATATTAGGTAATAAAGGACAAAGTTCAAACTCTGGGTCATCAAGTGGTAATAGTACAACATCAACATCACAATCCACTAATCAACAAAATACTACATCATGGGCACAGGCAGCAGGAAAGAATTTACCAGTCTCTACGGCACCCCAAGTTTCAAGTAACTCTTCGACAACTACAACTACTGCTACCACTTCTTCTGGTGGAATTTCTAATCCCCAATCAAGTAATTCACCTCCAACAAACGGAAGTGTCAACTCTTCAACTAAACAACAACTGGAACAAATTAATACAATGCGAGAAGCTTTATATTCTCAAGATGGATGGGGAGGCCAACATGTAAATCAAGACAGTCAATGGGAAGTTTCACCTAGTCCTGAACCTAATACTAAAGATGGACCATTAACTGGATTAACCGGAGGACCTGGTTGGAGTAAAGTCAATAATGGTACGGATTTGTGGGAAGCAACTTTACGAAATGGTGGACAACCTCCAATACAAGTAATTTAACATAATTTTTAGTTTTAATTCTGTAGTTGTGTTCTAAATGTCTAAAAATTAATAGTTTGTTATTTCAATTATTTAAGATTCCAGTTCAAAATACACCTAAAGCCCCTTGGGGACATACTCCGGCTTCAAATATTGGTGGTACATGGGGCGAAGACGATGATGTCAGTAGTGTTAGTGGTGGAGTAGAAGGAAACGCTGGTAATTGGGGTATTAACCCTACTAATACGATGAGTAATCAGTGGGGTCAAGGACAGCCTCCACCTCAAGGTCCTGGTGGTCCAATGTGGGGTGGTCCACCTAAGAAAGATTTAGGACCTGAAGGTCAGTCTTGGAATTCTGGGAACGCAGCATGGAATAATGATCTCAATCGACCTCCAGGATCTATGGATCAGGGTCCTCATCGTCGAGAAATTTTAGCAAATGGAATTGTTGATCATAGGTAAATTACTTGTGGTGTACAAAAGTATTGATAAATGGTTTAATGTGATCAATAGTGTCAATCAATTAGTTTTTTTTAATATTCTTTACATTGATTTAATCAATACTACTCCAGTATAATATCAATATATTTATTTTTATTTTTACATTAATTAGATCAATACATCGTTTGTTTTGATACAATCAATTTTTATAAATTTAATCAATTATTGAATGAGTATCAACTAGTAATTACTAATAACTTTTCTTGTCTTTATTCTTCTATATCGATTAAAATAATGTAAGATAAAAAATTATCATTTTCAAATATTGGAATTCATGTTTTTAAATTATTATTTTATTAAAGCAGAGGAATGGGTAATGATGCTCGTGGTGGTATAAGTGGTCGATTGAATGGAACTTTATCCGGTGGTAGTGCTGGTATGGAACCTATGTGGGGCGGACCTCCTCCACATCATATGCAACACCATGTTCAACCTCCGTCTGTTGGACCACCACCATCAGTTATAGCAACACCAGGTGCAAAGCTTGGACAAGGTCCTGTGCCAGGTAATTATATTATTAATCTATCATTTTATTTTTTGAAAGCATCTATATTTTAGAATATGTAAACATTTGTTTGTTTACAAAATGATTCAATTGTTATAATCCAATCATGTAAATTGAGTTTTATTAATTGATAAAAGCACGCATGTCAATCTTGTTCATACGCTTTATAACAAGATATTTTTATTTTTTTCTTGTATCTTTATCAATAATTCACAATACTAACCATTATAAGTTATTGTATAATATAAATGAACAAGCTGTCATAGGTTCCAGAGTCATTTGTCCCCAAGTAACCAGTGTGGTATAAAACAAATCTGCAAACACGATTATAACTTAGCTAAAGTGCAAATTGAACAAAATGCTTTAAAAAGTAGTAAAAAATTAAAGTTTCAATGTGTATCTTATTATTTACCATGATGACTGGTTACTCAACTAGGGAAAAATTGATGGTCTGCTTCGTAACAATTGTGAGTAAATCTAACACATAGCCATCCTACGGAGAAAATATTTTCTATATACCTATAAAATCCACCTTGATAAAAATGTTAAAATTGCCTTTTATAGACAAATGGCTATCTAGTTGTTTATATATCTATTAAAGTTAACTACGAGAGATGGTTACTAAAAACAAGATGATAAAAAAAGAGATAGCAAAGTTTTTAATTGCCTACATTTGCTACAGCCTTACAAATATGTGCCAAGTGGTACCTATGTTTTTCTTATTACTTTTCAATTTTCATTAGTATTTTTGTTAATTGCTATAAATGAGCATTTTATCTATAGTATTAATTGTTTTTGTTTAGGATACTGTCTGAGTACTGTTAAGTACTAGACGTGTTCATTTCGGTAAATAATTCTTCTCCAAATTTTATTGATTTCACTATAAGAGACAAAAAAGATGGTTGTGTGCAAGTTAAAAAAAAAAAGCGTTATGTAAACTTTAAGACGAAGGTTTGTTTATGAACAAATACCCTTTTATTACAACTATTATTAGTGGTATTATTTAAAAAAATTATAGAAAATTAAATGCTACAATATCAAACTAAGTAAATTAGAAATTGTATTTCAAGAACTCAAATGTATTTATAACTACTGTCAAAAACTTCACTATAAGGTTTCAAAAAGCGTTTATGCGAGTTAGTACTCACAATAAATAACCATAAACTGTAATTGCTTACTACACCTAAACACGCCTTGTGACTCAAGGAACCTATGACCGAACATCATATAAATGCACTGTCACTAAAAGCTATTAGTTTAAGTTAAGTTACCAAATAATATTTCAAAAAATTAATTGTTTGTTATTATACAGCAAAGCCTCGATAGTCCAAACAAATTTAGACCAAGCATCGTCCGGATTACCGGAGGTTTTTCAAGATAACCTACTCAAATGACTAAGATTTTATTTATGAACTGACCATCAATTTATTATTATCAGTCTTTGCTAGGAGCAGTAGGTAATAAAAATGACGAATTGTATTTGTCGATGATAATAATGTCTTATAGATTAATTGGGTTCCGGAAATTCTCGTAAAATCTATTTACGAACAAATGGAATTATGTGGTCCGGATTACTATGTTCACCAAATTATTGGGGGTCCAGACTATCAAGGCTTTACTGTATAGTAATATTTTTAATACAAAATGTATCAACCATAAGTTGACTCCTATAAAATACTATATAATAATAATATATATATTATATTGGTCTTCAATTTCATTCAATTCTTTGTGATATTTTATCATCATATGTTAATATTTTCATTTAGTGTGATATTTC
Organism: Hormaphis cornu; assembly: GCA_017140985.1. Lineage (NCBI taxonomy): Eukaryota > Metazoa > Arthropoda > Insecta > Hemiptera > Hormaphididae > Hormaphis > Hormaphis cornu. The sequence continues at coordinate 12,985,311 of CM029360.1, read as the reverse complement.
ATTGCATAATACAAGTATGCAATAAATATTAAAAATAAGATATCTGTACCAAGAATATCTATATTATTGTGTCAAATCAATACTGTTGATAAAATTTATATATGAAAATATATAAATAAATATTTTTAAATTTGGTTTCTTGAGCATACCAACAGACTTGTCAATTTAGTATTGTATTTGTGTATTTTCAACACTTTTTATTTTTAGTATTTTACTACGAGTCAGTTTTAGAATTTATTATTCTCATATAAAAACAGGTTATTTTATAAGGATGTAATTTTTTTTTCAAATCTTTTTTGGCTGCCATTTCTTTAAAGCTTTTAAGTAAAAATTTAAGATCAATATTTGCTAAAATTTTAAATAAACATGTTTCTAAGATAAATTTTGTATTTTTTTCATGATTTCTAAATTAATTTCATAAGAAATAGCAAGGTTTGCTCGTTAAAATCTGGTGCATATTTATTTTTTAAGAAGTCATTTAGAGAAGTTTTTTTTTTTTTTGACCTTTTGATTTTATAGAAGTTATGTGTTTTTGACAAATTAGTTGTAATGTAATCAGAGTCACCATAGAAATGTATTTTTTATGTTTTTTGTTAATATATGGCTTAGTATGCAAGTCAATGTCAGTTTTGAACTCAATAATAATAAATCTTCAAGCCTTTATACTCTATTTAAGCCTTAAGCTTATAACTAAAAAGATTTTGTTATAACATATTGATAATTATAATAATAAATATTATAATAATATACACACTTATTTGAAATGACTCTTCCTACTAGCGAGTCTCAACTTGATTAAAACATATCTGGGAATAATTGCTAATTACTCTTATTATGAATAAAATGATTTCACCAAACTATATAATTATTTATTTTTTCTATTGTTTGTGTTTTGTATTCTTACTACACTTGTTTTAATTTTTTATTTAATTAAAAATTTATTTTATTTCCTTGTAAGTACAAAGGGGTTGATCTTTACAAAGTTAGGAAACATTTTGCTGTTATTATGAATTTAGGGTGTTTTTATTAATAAACCATCAATAATAGTTAAAAATAAATTTGGCGTTTCCAAAATTAACAATTTTGACCAGCTGAACTCTTAAATAATCATATTTTTTGTAAGTAATCCACTGTCTACAAATTTAATTTAAAATGTCAAACTATACATCATCTTCCAAACAGACCAAAAACAGTCTATTTTGCTAATTGTCATCATAGTTTGTTGTAATTTTTATTAAAATAATAAAACTTCCATTTTTTTGTATAAAATAATAAGACAAATATTTTTATGTATATATTTACCCAAATTATCCAAGTATCTAAAAGCAATAAAAAGAAAAAAACATGAGTATGTGTAATGTACAATAAAAAAAGTCATAATTATAATTTTTAGGATAATATGTATAATTTTTTTTCTACTGCACATCTATAGAACATTGAATCATAATTTAGTATTAATAAACAAAATAAACATTCTCCAATTTGTTTTAAATATAACATTACATTTTTCCTTAATAGTTCAATGTAAAAATTGATTGTATGTATAATACTAATTACCTTGAAATTAAACCATAATAATTCAAGCAGAAAATACATTTTGCCTAAGTACAAGTTTAAAAGATCTAATTAGCTTCACATTTAACTTAACGCTTACAATGAATGCAACTGGTGGATATTTAAGTATTGCTTCATAAACGTGGTTGTAAATAAATCGTTTAAAAATTGAAGCAAAAAGTTCTTTATGCTGTTTTCAGTAATTAATCAGTGGTCAGGACCACCACCACCTAAAGATATAAATCCTATGAATAACAACAGCAAAGGCAATGGATGGGAAGAACCATCACCCACTGATCACAGGCGAAATTTATTAAATTACGACGATGGCACATCCTTATGGGGAAATTCTCAAACTAGGCCCAATGTGCCTGGCGGTAAGACAACTAAACATTTTTGTGTTTAGTTTTTTTTTTTATCAGTAAATAATTGTTTATTTAATAAAAATTTAAATTGAGTTTTGTCGCCAAATTCTTACTACAGATAGTTATATTTATATTACATGGGTTAAAATAAAAGGTTTGAAGATTTATTTGTGTTAAGCCCAATATGATGTTAACCATTCATATTTAAGTAAATTTGTTTTAATTATTTCCTAATTTAATTTTTTTTAATGTTAACCTCTTATGCAATTGCAATACTAAATTAAAGACATTGTTATAACTTAGGTTAAGCAATAATTATTGTACTTTTCAATTTTCTGTTAGTATTGAAGTAATGAACTTTTAAAGAAAGTTGTGTCTTAAAATTAAGGAATAATTTATGTAACGTTAATAACCAATTATGATGTATTTTTATGTTGTGTTCTTTAAATTGTAATTTAATAACATCTTAATATTTTATTTTTGCTAAATGTAGTGTGCACCATTATATTTTTTAAAAAGTATTAAAATGTAAATAAAATTTTTAGGTGGTTTATTAAATACTCAACATAATATGAATAAACACTGGGGTAAAGCAGATATGGCTGCTGCAGTTGCAGCCGCTGCAGTTGGTAGAAATAATAATGGTTCTGGTAACATGGGTAACCAATGTCCTCCTGGTGTTCCTCCTAATAGAGCTGGTATGCCACCTACTAAAATGGTCGATCAACAACTTTGGCCAGGAAACCCAAGGTAATTTTTGTTTTTAAATATAAAAATTTTCAGAAAAAGTATAATTTATCATATTTTTAGGAATGGAACTTGGGGTGATATTGGTGGAGGAAGCCAACATGATTTGAATGTTACTGCTCCTTGGGGTGAAGATAGAACAGGTTTGAGTGGTAATGCTGGTGGTCCCTGGCCAAATTCAGAATGGGGACCTGGTCCAAAGTCTAAAAATTCTTGGGGCGATTGCAACAACGAAATGGATCAAGGATCTTGGGGACAAAAGAATATGGTATGTGGTTAGAATTTTTTTTGTTGTATTTGTTTTGGTTAACTAACATTTTTTTTTTTATGCATTGCAGGGACCTAAAAATCAAAATAAAGACTTCATATGGCAAAGCAAATCATATAGAGTTCTTGCTGAAATGGGAGTTAAGGTAATTTGTTGTTCATGCGTACACATACATAAATGTGTACTGATATAAGTTACAGTTAATGTACAAATATTGGTAAATCTGAAGATTTATCGTTCTTATTATTTTTATATATTTTATTGATTGCGCTTTTGATCAATGGCCAAATTTCTGTTTTTACTGGTCATTGTTGGTGAAAGTAAATATGCACAAATGCTCAATACATAATGGAAAAAACCCCAAGGCCAAATGATAATTGTAGTTGGGATTTTAATTTAAAATTTTTGACTAGTGTTGCAGTAAAATCCAGAAAATTAAACTTCACAGTTCCGAACTGAACCAAACTAAACCAATATTTTAATTGAATCCAAACCAAACTTCTTAAAAAAAAAAAAATAATAATATAAATGACCATTTATGCCAAACAAAGTCTAATTTATTAAGTAGGTACCTCTTAAACATAATTTTAAGTCTAAAGAAGGATACCACATTTTTCCATTTCTTTTTATTGTTTTCTTTAACAAATTAGGTTCAAATTGTTTTTCTTTGGTTCGATATTTGAACTGAACTATTTTGTGTTTAGTTCGGTTTGAATATTTTCAATTTTGAGTTTGATTTTCAAACGGTTTGTAACATCACTAGTAATAGTTAAAACCTAGGTTTGACCAGTAAATCCTAAGACATACCAGTATTTGGACTCGCACCATACAACTCTCATACATTTGTCAATAAGTTTTTGTTGAATTATAAATGATTATTTTCAGAAAGAAGATGTTGAAGCTGTTACTCGCTCATATAATATTAGCATGGAAGAAGCTGTTGAGTTTTTGTTGTCAACTAGGGGTCCTGGTGGTGGTGGCGGTGGGGGTATAGATTCATGGAATTCTCATGGAGGCCGTGGTCAACATCCTGATGATCAAAATCCATATGACCGATCTAGTATCAATCAGCAACGATTCGGTTCGCAACAGCTACCTTTTGCTGTGCCATCTGTAAGTTCAATTCAAGTTTATTAGAACTTGTCATTTAAAAATTTAACATTTTATTGATTATAGATTGGAAACAATTCTAATCAACAACATGCCATGCTTCAGAAACTATTAGCTCAACAGCCACCTGCCCAACAACAGAATTCAATGCAACAGCAATATTCCCAAGTACGTATATATTTATATTTATATATATGTATGTATGTATATTACAAATGTTTTTAGTTGAAAACAATCATTAACACCAATTTAATAATTACTATAATAGGGGAATCCTCGGCAAATGCAAAATCAACCAACTGCACAACAATTGCGTATGTTAGTACAACAAATTCAAATGGCTGTTCAAGCTGGATATTTAAACCATCAAATATTAAATCAACCACTAGCGCCACAGACGTTAATTATGCTTAATCAGTTGCTGCAGCAAATAAAAATTTTGCAGCAAAACCTTCAAATACATGCAGCTGTTGTTAATAACCCAAAATCTGGTCCTGCCGTGGTTACTGCTGCAATGGCCATAACTAAAGCTCGACAACAGATAGCGTCTTTACAAGTAAATATTTGATTATTATATTTTAAGATTTTAAATCATAATTTTAGACACCATTATTATTTCACAGAATCAAATTGCTAATAATCAAGCCATTCATATGAAAGCACAAGCCCACCAAAATCAGTCTAATTTTGGTAGTGGATTATCTAATTTAATGAGTAACCAAACTGGTGATTTTTTCAAGAATGATCCATTGGCACTTCTACATACTGGATTTTCCGAGTTGGCCGTAAACAAAGATTCTCAAATTGTAAATTAAATAAATGTAGCAATAATAATTAATTGTAAAGATATGTTATTATTCTTCTATTTTCTTTTCTTTGTCCTCCTGCCACCAATTGGGGGTTGATCATCTTTGTTTTATCCCTCCACTTATTCACATCTCCTATATACAGACATTAACAATCTTCATATCTTTAAAATATTTCCATCCATCTTTTCTTCTTCTGCCTCTTTTTCTTTATTGTTCATTTTCATAACTGCTCTCACTACTTCAGTTTCTTCTCTCCTCACTATGTGATTAGGTTAATATCATACCATGTCTATTTATTTTTTCTTATCTTATCTATATTGATGCAACACCAATTCTCTTACTTATTTGTTTTTTATTCCTTATTTTGTTACTTCACTCATTCATCTAAGCATTCACATGTCCATTACACTCATACTCTGTCCTATTTTGTCAAACGTTCAACACTCCAAACCATACCATGTAGTGTCCAACCATGTCCAAACATGGTTGGGCACTACTGTAAAACTTTCCTTTTAACCTTGGAATAATTTTATCATATTAAACATGGAATTTTACCAAAAGATGTGTTATCTATAATTATTTTTAAATTATATTGTAGCCTGGACAAGGATTTCAAACCAGTCAACAATCACGTTTAAATCAATGGAAATTACCCAATCTAGACAAAGATGATTTAGGAATGGGTAATGATTTTAGTAGAGCACCAGGACCTAATTCAAAATCTACTCCAGGCAGTTCTTCTCCTACTTTCAACTCTTTACTCAGCCAAGCAGATGGGTAAATACTAATCTGTATTTTGTGAATTATTTAAGATTTATTCTTAATTGTGTTACTTATTATAAATACTGTTTAAAATTACAATATTATCATATAAATGTACTCATGTTTACTTGAGTGTAGTACACAACACATAATATGTTTATTTTTATACCAACAATATCTTTAATTTAATTCTTAACTTTGAACTCTCAAGAATAACTGCATGTAGGTAAGGCACTTCATTTAAAGCCTATTTTAATACTATTACAAGTACAAATTCATATTCAACTTCTATGTTTTTTACATAGCATTAAATAAAGAAAAATGTGATTTATTGTGATCTTTCTAAAATGTAATAATAAATTCCCTTTAATGCAGTTAAAGACATAATGTCTATATTCTTAGGTAGTTAATTGCTTTTTCAATAATAATTTTAGTACTTGGACTAATGTTGGTCCTCGTTCTGATAGTGGATGGCCAGACAATGCTGAAGACAATAAAGAAGGGTGGCCAAATGGATCTAATCCTCAGTCTAATTCTTCATCATCTGCATTTGCTTCTGACCTTGTTCCCGAATTTGAACCTGGAAAACCATGGAAGGTAAATGTTTTAGAACTAATCATAAAGTATGGTTCTATAATAAGTTTATAGTAACACTTATCTTAATTGGTTATTGGGGTAATATTTATAGTTATGTAAATTGTTGTATTTTTATTTGATTTGATTTTTAAATATCTGAAAATTTTAAAATATAGATTAGTAACACCTGTAATATTTTTATTGCACTCTTAAAAAAAAAAAAATTTATTTTCTTTTATAAAAAACAAGACAAGAATTTTATCTCTGACTATGTTATAGATATTTTAATTCTTTTTGTAGAGTTTTATAAATTTGTATATTTATTAACTCCTTGACAAGTGTTGGTGTAGATATAGGTTTCAAAAGTTGTACCCAAAAGAGTGGGGTTTACATACATGTAAGAGTGACCATTGTTTTGGATTTAAAAGAAGTTTTGACATAGGAATATTTCTTGGTTTTATCTGATAATAATAAAATTTAACATTGAACCAAGTGCCAGTAATGCATGGTAATTTTACGTTAAAAAAATTCTGAATTTTATCTAAAAGTGTTTTAATTTTTTTCTGAATGCCAAATCAATCTTTAAAATTTAAAACCCTTGGGAATCTGGCAGTCATATGTGTATGCCATTTCATATATATTTGAATGTAATATAATATTCACGGTAGTGGCGCAAAGCTTAGTAAAAAAAAATGAGTAGAGCGTTGAAGACCGTAGTATATTACACAAGCTACTAGTTTGACCATTGAATATGTACAAATTAACATATTTTCTTAAGCCAGGCCTTCAGTGCTAATAAATAGACAAATTGATTTGGTTTTAGTATCAGTAGATCGAGCATGATCTCCAGATCATACTTTTGTCAGTTTTAAAAACTTTTGTTAAATAATGGCGAGTAAATAAAACAAAAACAAAAATAAGTAAATAGGCAAAACTATTCAATATATTTAAGGCAAAAAGATATTTGATATTTCAGTTATTTTGTTTCACGTATGTTGGTGGCAGCACCACAGACCATATTACCCCCTCTATGCTGATCACCCATGTTTTACTCATGCTGCGTATTTGTTCTCCATTCAATGGGCAGCGGTGCTAATAGCTAATCTAAATTGGAAATATTGTTCTTACCTTTTTTTTTAAATATTTGTGACAAAGATAAAAGTATTATTTAAGACTTAAAATTTGGGTGTATGAAAGATAACAAAATTTGTTATTGGCATCCAAAATTTTCAAAAAAATCCGCCTATACTGCGGCCCACGAGAGAACGACCGTGAAATCTCGTCCATCACTGCGCATCGACACTCCGTCAAGTAGCCAAACAGAACTATGGAGAAAATCGTTGGGTACCAATGCGCGGAATACGGTCGTTCTCTCGTGAGCCACAGTATAGTCGTTTCTAAATGCGTTTAAATAGTGTATAGATAAAATGGTGTTCTTCAGGTTTTAGTAAAAAAAGTTATGTGTTGTCGCACAGCTGATACTTAAAACATAGTAAATCCTCAGGTGATTGTTCAAATGATTTGAGATGTCAGTGTTCACATGTTAATTAAATTAATATCATTTATATGTGGGTTCACATTTTTTAATTTTTTGATCATTTTAGGAATATTTTAAAAATGAAACATTCAATTACTCTGGTAGTATTTGATATTTTTTGTTTTTGTTTTTTTTTGTATTAGTTATAAAATAAATTTTCTCATCATCGTAAAATTAAAACACCAAACTATTTAGTTTATTAGCTATTTTTATCCTTTTTAATGCCTTGTATAAAATTTATTGTTATGGCCCAATTATAAAGGTAAACTAAGTCACTCAGAATCATTTTATTGTTGTTAAAAGTTAATTCAAATTTTAATATGAAACTTATGCCATCATGTAGCCATCACACTTTACATTAAATCACCCATGGGTCCTAGAAAATCCCGGATTTTTAAATACTGGTTTCTGTATTTTATCTTATTAATATTCAATTATAATTCTTTTAGGGTAATCAAATGAAAAATATTGAAGATGACCCTACTATTACACCTGGGTCAGTAGTGCGCAGTCCGCTGTCATTAGCAGCTTCTATGAAAGACTCGAACAATTCAGATTTGTTCAATAATGGTGGGAAGACATCTCCATCCAACTCCCAATCAGCAGTGGATATGCCAATAACTCCATTATCACTCTCATCTACAACTTGGAGTTTTAATCCACCTCCTTCATCTACCCAATCTTCATTTACTAGGTGAATATTAGTTTAAATATGTAATATAATAAATATTAGTAATTAAGTGTTATTATTATTAAAATTGATAATTATTCTACAGTCCCCTGGGTAAAGTCAATGGACCTAAAAACAGTTGGGCTGATGGTAGCTCTGGTAATGATCTTTGGGGAGGAGTTCTTGGAACCAGTGGCAAGTCTCGAGGACCACCACCAGGTCTGACTGGCGGTTCTACCAAACCCGGAAACGCACCTAACAATAGTTGGCCTCGATGGCCTTCTAATAACTCTGCATCATGGCAATCTTCATCCAATAATGTAGCTAGTACATGGCTGTTGCTAAGAAATTTAACTCAACAAGTATGTACATTACAATTTTAAACTGATAATTTAATTACCTATGTAATAGGGGGTTGATAAAAGGGATTTGGGTGTTTTATTTATGTTAACTCATTCTTAAGGTGATGCAAAAATATATCTTCTATATTTCACAGGAGGTCTAAAATTTACTGAAATTTAACTTTAATTTGTCAATACTGATATATTACCACCATATTGTTATCACAGTACTCACAAGTCAATAAAGAAACTAAAAAATTTTTTTTAATTTTATAATAGTTGATAGTAATACCAAAAGTAACAATTAACTATCATCGTGTAAACATTTCTTATATGTTTTTTTATAGATTGATGGATCAACACTGAAAACTCTTTGTGTTCAACATGGACCTTTATTGAGTTTTCATATGTACTTGAATCATGGTATTGCGTTAGCCAAATATTCATCGAGAGAGGAAGCTAACAAGGTGAGTGATTTTTAAAACTTTATTTTGATGTAATGGTTATAAAAGTAGAATATTGAATTTTTTTATCATGGTTGTATTTGTATAATTTCAACCAAGTGCTTGAATTTATATTTTAGAGCAGGTGTGTTTAGTGTTTTCAGTACATTATTTACTCTTTTGAAACCACTACAAAAGGTGATCAAAAGAAATTAAATTCATTTTGTATGATTATTAAGTTAAAGGTATATTATTTATTTAATTAAGCCAATGCTAAAAAGTTTTATTTTGTCAAATAAATAATAGGTAATGATAAATAATAAATAAAAAATTAGATCTAACATTTTAAATTAAAACTGTTAATATTTAAACATTTTTGACAGTAAATGCAACATTATGATGCAAATTTCTGTTTGCTGTATTATTTTTGCTGTCATAAAATCTGTTTCAATGTAAAAAAAAGTATTTGTTTGAAAAATAAACAACTTAAAATAAGCTTCAATATACAATTTTCAACAGTTGGAAATTATTAAAATTTATATTTTCTTCATATCCTACCTAAGTCTGAGAACATTTAAATATAAGTATTATAAATGTGTTTAAATTTTAAAACAGTTCAAGCATATTTATACAGCACTAAATTTGTAATAATTATATTTTGAATTGTTGCTGTTATTTGTGATTATTTCCTTATTTAACTTTCAAAGTATTATACTTAACATTTATTGTACGTTTTTCTATACTGTTTTTTGCTGTACATTATACATGCAATTTTTATTTATTGTTATACATTGTTATCAGTAGTATACATTTGAACTGTAAGATTTGATTGAGTTAATTTGATTCAAATATGATGACTATAGATCAAGTTATGTTAAATTATCAAAAGTGTTAAAACATGATAATTTATGAGTATAAAATGTATTTAGTATTCAGTTAATAGTGTAATGTACTTATAGTTCATAACATTTTTCATGTTATAACATAAACTGGTCGTTGTCTTCTACACGCTGTTTGGCAATTTTTCATTATGGTTGCTGGAGTGTGTGCGTTTCATTAGATGACTGTTTGTAGCAGCTCCAACTATAGCGTCTGGTCATATTGACTGGCAAGAAGGGCATAAACGACATTTTAGTTGAAAATGAATTGTGAATATTTTGGCTTAAACACTGCGATTCTCAAAAGATTATGCCAACTATGCTATTGATACAATTATTTCTCAAAGAACTATTAATGTTTTAACAAGCACAAACATCATACATTATCAGTTGATGTTATCATTGGGAGTAAACTACTTTGGTGGGGCATTAACAACTATAAGATTATTTAATAACAGTAGACAAAATTTGAATTATATAAATTATACTTTTAAAATATCGGCGTAGATGAAAAATTAAACCAGAAGTTGAGAAATTATGGACGTAAACGTCATTTTATCATTTAATTAGCTATTTTGTACTGCAGATATTAATACATTTAATAGTTGTTAGTAAAATACTCTACCAACACCATAAATAAATAGATTCATACAAAATTTATACTTCTCAGTGATACTCTAAATAAACTCCAAAAAGACATTGTCTGTATTTTTATTGTGGCGCTCCTGTGAAATTACAAAAATGTTGTTTACGCCCTTATTGCCTTGAAGTGCTAACATTTTAGGTATGCTGCCTTTCAGTGATATTGTGAACTGTGACCAATTGTCTGTGTAAGATCATCGACCAGTTTTTGTGATGAAAATTATACAATAGCAGTTTAATTATTTTTCAAGTTAAGATAATTAAATATCTATGTTTTAGCATTTTATTTAGGTATTTTTAATTTATTTTATTTTTGTAAAAGGACAGACTCTGAAAAAAATTATTACTTACAACTAGTGGTTCTTGAGATGAGTTTTCCAAAGTTTGCCTTAGGATTGCAAAATATTTTGAATTAATTATCAGTATTTGGGAAATTATATGGATTAATTTTTTTAATTTTTAAGGAATATTATGCATTATCCTAGTTTTATTTTAACTACTAACTACTTTTAGTTTTATTTTATTTTATTTTAACTACTACTCATTTGTTAAAAATAAGGGGACTGTTGGAACTTGGTCTATGTTAAGGTTTTGTTTTTCTACATTTTATACATTTAAATTCATTTTCATCATTTAAATACTTCAATAAATTTTTCTTGAAAGCATTGAGTTTTAGTTTTAGAATTAAAATTAGAAAAATATTATTTTTTTAAATGAACAGTTTTCGAAATCCCAAGTACCTCTAGTTGTAACTTGTGATCATATTTAATTATATCTACTGTAAATTTCCAATACTGTTCATGTTATGTTTAAAAGATAAATATGAGTACATACATTTTTTGGGGCTGCTGTTTTTATTAGGCTCAAGGAGCGTTGAACAATTGTGTTCTCGGCAACACAACAATATTTGCTGAATCACCAACAGATGCCGAAGTACAAATGTTACTTACACATCTTAGTGGTGGTGGTAGCAGTGCAAGCAGTAATAACTCTGCACAACAGCAATCAAACTGGAACAATGGCCGTAATGGAAATGGTGGTAATTCTCAGGGCCAGCAAGGTTCGGATACTTGGGCCAACAGTCAACTATGGGGTGGCAACAACTCTGCCGGACCTCCTGGTAATTCAACTCTATGGGGGGCTGGAGCTGACCAAATTGATCCGCATCGCACCACACCGTCATCATCTTTAAACTCTTTTATGCCTGGTGATCTATTAGGTAGTGAAACCATGTGAAAAAGATACACCGACTTATAACTGAGTCCACATATAATGACATTTTTATAATAAGGTCCTAGAACACCATGAACACTTAATCAACTTATTTATTAAGCTTAATAATAAATCGAGCCAAGTTTATTATATTTTAGAGATTATATAATATAAATTTTTGCTTGCCATTCGACTCTGGGTAATCGTTTTGGCAGCACACCTATAACTTTTTTTTGAGACTTAAATGTTTTTATTTTATTAATTTATAATGTGAGTTCTTTTATTTTTAATTGTATACTACCAAAGTAAATAAGGATTTTAAATTGATATGAATATTTAGTAGTTTTCTGACTTAGACATTAAGACGGTTACGGGGTTTTTTTTTTTTTATAAATTAATGAATTGAGATTTTTTAGATATTAATTTTATCATGTTCACCAGCTACAATGTTTAATGAATTTCTTCCTATGTTTTTTTCTTTTTATTTAAAGAAATTAAACATAAATTAAATTATAAATCGTTTTAGGAATAGTGTTAAATCTTTAGGGCTGACTAAAATATTTATTTACATATATATATATATATATATATTATATATATATTATATATAAAGTAAAAGAAAAAAAAAAAACAAGAATATTATTGTCCATGTTGTTATTATTGTTGTGTTTTAAATTAGATGGTTAAGTACAAAAATATCTTCCCTATATAATGTAAAACTTCGATAAAAGTGTATATGCGCATGTGTTTGTATATGGGCCTTCTTGTATTGATTTAGATTGTTACTAGTACAAAACAGTATTTTGTGTTAAAGACTTAAGCGATGACCAACCAAGAAAACCTGTTGCATATTTTTTTTTTTTTTTTAGATTTTAATTTCTTAGAATATATTATTATGTTAGGAAATTTACCATTTTACCTTTTAGCATCTAATCAATTTTTGGGCATATCTATAATTAAAAATTTTAAAGTAGTAACAAAAGTAAATTTAAAGTAAATTGATAACATAATATTTAAAATCTTAACTGGAGGAAATAGCTTTTCTATTCTTTATTTTTCTTCCTTTTCTTTTGTTTTTGTTTTTGTTTTTTTTTTTTCACTGCTTAAATATAAATTAAGACTGATTATTTTAAATTTATATTCATGTACACACATACACACACATACGCATACAAAATGTTTTTGGTGGTTATTTGTATTATTTGTTTTTGTTTTAGAAATGTCAGTTAATTCTAAATTCAGATTATGAAAAAGACTTGAAGTATAATTTATTGGAAAAATGAAAATTGTAAAAATAAAAAAAATATATAAAAATATTTATGTAAATGTATATATTATACATACAATATTCCAATAAATAATGTTTAATTCGTGCACAATAACATGATCTCTAAATACAATCAATTTTGTTGCAATATACTAAACAATTTATTGAAAAATTCATTTAGCAATATTGAAAGAGAAAACTAATAATAATAATAATAATAATAATTAAAAAATAATTTACTTAATGCAGACAAAAAAAAAAAAAAAAAATGTCAATTAGTTCTTAAATAAATGTCCTCCCTTCTCTTGGAAAATCATCTGTAATATTTAGTTTAGCCGTAGATCTCAATATCTGTTGCTTTATTATTAAATAGTTTTTTTTTTTTTAAGTATTATAATGTATTGTGGGGTAAATGTCTTTTTGGAGAAGTTACTTCCCATAAGTACCATTTTTAAAACACGTATGTTGATAATTTTAAGACGACCTAAAACCAATACGCTTTATGTGATACATAAATTTGTTAAAAAAGCTTATCCTTATACTGTGATCTATTAATATAATTTTTTTTTTTTATTATTATTAATTATTATGATCATTATTATTTTTATTCAGTTTAATTTTATTTTCTTTCTGACTGACAAATTTCATCACCAGTTTAATTTTTTCTATACTTCCATATTTTTTTTCAAACGTGCCATTAAATTAAAAATAAATTATTTTTACTTAATACTATTGTATAACATTAAATAAAAGAAACATTTCTAAAAATTGTTCAAACAATTTATTTGATCTCTTTTTTAGTGTTCTTCTCTTGTATAATATTAATTTTTGGCACATCGATAAATTATATATTCAATTAACTTTCCACAAAAAAAAAAAAAATTAAAGTAAAATTGGACAGTGATACTCTCACAATTATATGTTTAAGGTTGATTGTGTTCAGAAGGCAAGTAGCTATGTCTTCCATAGATATAAATTTAGCTTAACTAATATTACATAAGTACCATTTTTAAATGTGTGTGTTTTTTTTTTTAGGGTAAGGGTGGTAAAATGCACTCCGCTCTAGCTTTAAGTTTTAGATAATTTTTAAATACACATAAACCATCCGTAGATAAATTATCTTTGCCAAGAAAAACCAAATAGTAATTTTACCTACATAAGTGCTCTCATCTATTTGTTATTATTTTTATTTTTATTATATTATTTTAATTATATATTTATTACTTTATTTTTATTTTATTTTATTTTTGCTAAAACTTTAAACTAAATAAAAAAATAATAAAAATTAAAAAAAAAAAAAAAAATTGTAAAAAAAAATTAATGTGTGGTTAATTTTTAGTCAATAGTTTTTTAAGATAAATAACATTATTTTTAAGATATGACTTGTCGCAAGTGTTAACTACATATAAATCGTCCTTCTATTTTATAGACTATTTATTATAATTAAAGTAAACATTTATAAAGTTATTTTAAATAATGGAATCCTTTTCTAAGTAATTAAGAGTTAGGGTGTGTATGAGAGTTGAGGTTGTGTCGTGGGTATATAATTATTATAATATATATATATGTATGTATGTGTAATAATTGTATGCTTTTATTAGGGCACATTGTGATCTTGTATTACTACAAAAAGTCATAATCAAATCGAATATATATATATAGGTACATATAAACATTTCACTGCTCACTCATTTGTGATAATAATAAAAAAAAAAAAAAAAAAAAAACCACATACAAAATTAATCTACTCTGGCATTTTTTTTTCTTAACTTTTAAGCAATAATCACTTTATTTAAGTCGTCGTATGTGTGTATGGCCAACATGTAACAAATATTTATTAATATTTAATGAATCACGTTGAGATCTAGTATTCCTCCCCCCCCCCACCCCCCTATCATCTTATAATTATCGAATAGATCCAAACTCTTTTCATCGGAGTTTTCAACATTGTACCTATCCATAATGAAATGACGATCCATTTTGTAAATTTTAACTTTGACATTCGTTTTGATTTCATTGGTATGTTCGGGTATTATATTTCCTACCAAATTAGGGTGACCTGTAATCATACGTACACTCGTAAGTCATTTACGAGTGCATTCCTAAACAATATGGTCCTCGATAAGCAATACTAATTTTCTCCATTTGTTCTCTAGTTTTTATTTTTGTTCAATATCTTATATATGTGTATGCATATATAGTTTATAGACGATGTTATTTCATTAGTTTTAATCATGATGGTTCCTCGTGGGTGATTACCTCAGTAGAATTTAAAAATTATTAAAACCTTTTTAACGAAACTAAATTAATCAAGTGAATTACTACGTGCATTGTTTTGTATTTTTTAAATTTAACGCTATTTATATTGCATTGGACAACTAGCCCGTTTCATAATCAAAAATAATACCATATGTACAATTTATAAACAAAAAAAAATAGTAAAAAGAGGATTTATTGTGTTTCATGTTTTAAGTTTTACTCCTATTTTGTTAATTTGTCTTAACCTATGATATCATACTCATCCATTTTACCTATTTGTTATGTCGAATTCATATCGAAACACAGATTTGTGATTAAAAAGTGCCACGATGTTCAATTAGTTAAATATTGAAAAAAAAAAAAAAAAAAAAAAAAAATTATAACGATTTATAAATAATAAACTAATAATTATGTAAGAGTTATTTTTAAGTAAAGTGTTATTTTATTTTTAACATAACTTTTAAATCGCGGAGCCTATTGATCATTCTATCGATAGATTAAAGACGGTTTTTTCTATGAGACTGATAACGAACGTTGAGAAATGTCTCTCATGACAATGCGACTAGAAATTGTTGATTGACTTTAGGCTCTTGTAATACGTGTTTGTATTTATAGACAGATAACTAACGATTTAGGGTATAATATTATGATAGTGCGTTTTCCAATTATTATAAAATGTTTTAAACGTTTAATTATGAATTAGGGATTAGACTTTATCGCGTAATTTTGAGCTTGATTTGTTTCTCTACATTTTAGATGCTCTAGGGGGGTTGGGATATTAGTATTTTCGTATAATCCATACTGTTGTTAGATTTAAGTGTATTTGTAACTATGTGATTAATATCAACAATAAAATTTGTAATTGTTAAGTGTCGTAGTATGTTATTTATTTTTTTGTTGACGATAATTGTTTTTTTCTTTTTTTTTTTAGGAGGGGGAGGGATTCAGATTACCAACCATTTTTTTTTCTTTTGTATTTGTTGCACAACGTAAATATATAATGTATTAGTTGGGTGTGTTCATATCTTTAACTAAGTATTTACGTAATAATAAGTGTACACCTTGAACAACACTTAACCACTGCCCCTTCACTGGTTACCCGGTACGTTCTGCTTATATTTTAGCCTTTTAGTGCGTACTTATTATTCATGTGTTTAATTATTCTGTTGAAGTATATTAGGAACGTTATTATTAAATCACCAAATTAACTAACGTTACAAACTTAACAATTTTCGTATAAAGATTTTCTACTACCTACCATATTATTTTCACCGATTTTCGTGTCTTATATTTTTCCTATGTAAACTTTTTCTGTCTTAACTAATGTTGTTGATGCATTGTGTGTACAGTCAGAATTGTAGCTAACGTTCAAAGCAAAAAGTCTGTAAAAATCTAATAATTTTACTTTAATCCCGAAAATACGTTCTCATATGAACCAACCAGTCATTACAAGCAAAGAAAAGACTTAACAATATTAATATGTGTAAATGATAATAATATTCATTTATTGAAAACAAAAAAAAATAAATAAAATATATATATATAAAATATGTATGCTAGTATTTATACTATAACTGTGTTAATTATCTAAACTAGTCCAGTTCATTATTACCTTTACCAACAGACAATCAAGATGTTTGTTGAGTTTGACAATAAAAATAATAATAATAATACTTAACGGGTTTAAACCTTTTAAACGACCAAATAATTTTGCGGTTTTACATATCTGTTGTAAAAATTTGGTGTATACCATTGTTTTTCATTCTGTATGTTTCAACCTGTCAGTAACTAATAATATGTTCTTAATGTGATTTTGTCGGGTAGACTGAAAACAAATTAAGCTATATTTTCATGTTGTGGGCTTAAACAAAGCGATAATTTTGGGGAGTAAGAATGTTTGTATGCATGTATGTGTGGCTGTGGTCCCTGAGATTTGTAAAAAAAAAAAAATTCAGATTTTCGATTCAAATCTCACGTGTTATATTAATTTTTTAAATACTTATAAATAAAAAAAAAAACCATTATTATTGGAACATTTCATTTACAAGAAGTAGCATGTGTTTATGTGCTGGGGTATATATTTTTTAAGTTTTTTTTTTTGTCTTGTTTTTGCTCAAAAAGTAAAATAGCCTTTGCACCACTATGATTTCTATATTTTAGTGATTTTTGCAAGTCTGTTTTATTAATTATTTTTCTGAGGATACGATTTACCAAAAAAAAAAAAAATATTTGAATAAAATGATAAACAGGGTTAATGTTATACCAATTTTTAAAATTTTCTTGCTTTGTTTGTGCTGTATTATTATTATTTATTAAAATAATTGTATTTGTATTTTTTATTGAGCGTTGATGTTGGCAAAATCAAAATCGAAAAATTACCGATTCACTTAGTTGTATAGTTGAACTGGGCCAGAAGAGGCGATTGCTCATGAAATCACGATTAACGGTTTTTATATATAAATGTCCTGCTTAATTATCGGGCCAATTTCATGACCCAGTTCACTCCTGTTGTTGTGGTGTGTAAAGTTATCAAAAGCAGCTTAATTTGTGGGAAAAGGCGTAAAAACTAATTTTTTACCATTCTATAAAATTTATATTAATTCTATGATCGTGAATATTAAATTTATTTCATTAAGAACCAATTAACTATAATTTTGCGTTATCTCATCATGAATTGAAACGCAGTGTTGCAACGATTAGTTTGTCAATACATAACTTATGCATCAAAGCGTTTAAAAATATTTGTGAACTTGTTGTAGTGTTCACTTGAAGAAAAATAAAAAAAAATTAAGAATAAAAGAAAGGGGGGGGGAGTAAATTCTGAGAAAAGAAAATTGTGTGCCTTAAACGTGTACGACACTTAAGAAAGAATTTAGGTAATGAACTGTGGGATCCTCAAGTGTACTTCTGGATTAAAACAAATTATAATATGAACTGTAATTTTCGTGTGTATGTCATGTTTTTTTTTTTTTTTTTTACTGTTCTGCCAACATCAATTTTCACTGAAAGAAAAAACTATCTTAGTCGATGATATATACCTATTTATTTAATTTGTCAAGTGTGCCGCTAGTTTTATACAATGTAATATTACTTTAATATCTCTAGTCATGCCTAGTGGTCTACATAATTTTATGTTTAAGGAATATTTTGGAACTTTGCACTTATGTTTTTTTTTTTTTTTTTGTTAATCTTACAATATTTATAAAATTAATTTATGTGTAAGTATTATTAAAATTATATCTTATAGTTATCTTATAATGTATAATTTAAGATAAAAAATGGATTATATTCTGTCTTAATTGGTTATAATAAATCTTACATCCTAGGATTACCAATGAAATAAATAAAATCTGTATTAACTCTTATATAAAGTGTATAATTTATACATTTTGGTGGTGGAAATGTACTGACCATTTTTCTTTATAACAGTTTCTCATTTCCGCTTAAGAAAATAAAAAAGCCGCCTCTTGTACAACACGTTTTAACTGTGTCACGTGTTCGAGACTTGTGCTTGTTTGGCATAATCTCGAATGTTCATCTGCTGTTGACATTATCGATAATGGACGATTTACCCTGAATTGCTGTGTTTTTTGTGTATAAATAAAGAAAAAATAATGACTATTTTATGGCATTTTTACCCATTTTTTTAAACCATTTGGTGGCCTTTTTTTTGTTTTATTCAAGACGAGGAGACAGATATACTTACATATTATAATATAAACTTGAACATTATATAAATTATTAACGTACCATAAAATTGAGTGATAACGATTGCAATTTTTTAATCAATTAGTAATTTTTTGTACCTGGCTGTTAATACAAATGGTTCTGATCGAATTTTCTACGTACATACATAATATTATGTGTTGAATCTCGCTGGTCCTGTGAATGAAATGATTCTGTGAAAGTGACAGTGGCGCCAAATTCAATATTTTTAGCGGCGTATTGTGCAATGTTCTAAAAAATCTATAGGTACGCTCAAACTTCTCATTTCAATTCATAATTTCTCTACGGCGGTAATGGACAAAACGTTGAAGAAGTAAACGACGGGCTGGACGAGTGTGTGGCTAGATTAGCGCTTGAAAGGAAGATGAGTAGAACAACAGTGTTGTACTCCTCGTTGTGTACATTGTGGAGTGTTGTATTTTGGTGGAAAGCGCTTGACAATTAGTAATTAAGCGGAGAACTTGAGGAAGCTGTACGAGGGATGTGAAACCATAAGTGCGGTTAGATCAAAATGGAGAGACGAGTGGTGTGTTGGGTGATACAAAAATTCCAATAATTTTCGTATGGGAGTGTGGTGGTGAGACACCACCAACCGGAAATCAGAATGCTAACACGGATTACATATTATGAGATTAGGAGAAAAACGAGGTAGAGGAGGAAAATCGAAGATGATGAGAACAAATATGAGGGTTGTTGATGGGGATGACGAATAGTTGGCAGAAGATTCTTCTTATTACGTCTTGAAATTAACGATACAATCATTACGAAGCCGAACGAACGGTTTCTGCGCTTTAGCCAAGACAGAATTCGGGACACGGTTTATTGTTACGCGTAAGAATATTATTATAGTATTATGTATTGATTATAATTGTATTTAATATAGTACTGAAAAAAATTAATTTTTAGTAGTTGTTGTATGTGCAATATATATATATAGAGGTATGTTGCTTTCTCTCTCGGTTATACATGAATGATATTTATCCTTAGCGAATAAAATATTATTAACCAATTTTGATTGTTTTGTAATATTGTTCTTAATTCAAATAAAGGTTGTAATTAATAATGACGACGCTCGGAGTTTTTTTTTGTTTGTTATTGGCACGTCCTGTTTTTTCGTTTTCATACGAGAATCCTACCGACGCGTCCGGCAGCAGTGTCCTAGCGAAAAAAAAGAAATTTGGCATTTTCAAACACTGCCTTTCTGTGTACGTACGTGTGTAAGCGTTAAAATTTTTAAACGAAACTTGTATCGTTGTGATTGATGAATGTTTTGCTCTATATATTTCCCTAGTTCAAAAAATATTGTGTGCGAAAAACCACTATGGAGTAATACGCGCATACTAATTTTGTGGCGTAACATAATACCAATAACGCCAAGCTATGGCCGTTCTCAACCGCATCCATCCAACCATCCCATTTTCCTCTGTCATCCTCTTTTCCCTTCGACGTTCATTCGCACGACTATATACTTATCTTACTGCTGCTTTCGATCGCCTCATCACATGCCGCCCGTGGAAAAGAAGACCAAAAAAAAAAAGATGGTCGCATGTACGACTAACGATACGACGAGGGCTGTTGGTGCGTGCGTAGGGGATGTGAAAAATCGAGACGAGTGCAGGTTTAGGACCAAGGCGGCCAAACAGTCGGGAGGAAGGCAAAGCAGACGATAATTGTTAAAATTATAATTTCGACACAAATAAGGTGGTAGGTATAAACGCCACTAGTAATAAAAATCAATTTGATGGATTAGGTTCGTTCTGATTCAGCAGGCTTGACGTAGTATAGCACAATAGTAACTTTATTTTAGAGTTTTCAAATTACACAATCGACAAGAAGTAATAGGGGTAGTGTCGCAGAATAACCAGAAGGCTCACACTTTTCTTGTGTTACACGGGTGGTTCATATGGGGGATAGATTTGCTACAACTGTTGGGATATCAGTGTAGCCTGTGTATATAGAGATAATTATTAATTAATTGCACAACCACGTAATATCCTGTGGTAACGCGTATTACAACTTATTGATACAATAAATATTTTTCACCATCTTTCGAGTTCTCATTGAGTGAGCCTTCTGGTTATTCTGTGGTGTTGTGTCTTGACTTTTTACGTCACTTTTTACAAGCAAATAGATATAATAAATAAGAGAGTCTAGTGTCGATAAGAATAAATCTCGGGCGAAAATAAGTTTTAACGGTTGGAAGGAACCAACTAACGTTTGATTTGCAGTCCACAAACACGCGGACAACGGTTCGCAAGTCGAGAAATCGACTACTTTTATTGTTCAACATTTGAGGACATCGTCTCGTTTACATCGAGTAAGGTAAGTAAAATTATTATCCGTATGATTTCGTACGCAATAACACCACCATTCTGTTTTTACCATCGTAATATTATTATTATACACCGATAGCAATAGAAAATAAATCGTCCAGCCAGTACCACCAAATCAATAATTTTAAGAAGTCTGGTCGGCGGTCTCGTTAAATCATCCTCATTAAGGGAACATGTTTTGCGAACATCGACCCTCCTTGAGGGTGTTAAAACGGGTCAAAGGAGTAGGATCTGAAAATAAAATGTGTTTTTTTTTCGGCCCGTTGGTTTTTTTCAAAATAATATTATAGCAACGTTTTCCAATTTTCTATTCAGACGGAAATTGGTAGTACGGTTCGAACAACGCGTCAGTATAATATGTTCGAATTGTAAATTCAAAAAATTGAACGAATTCAATAAAATTTTGTTTCACCACAAGAGAACGACCAATCTGGCGCAAAGTAAGTGTTCATCTCCCTCTATCGAACCAGTTTGAACGTTCTCCTAAACAATTTGATTCTGCGGTAGGGTTTGTCGAGCTACGAAAATCAGAGATCGCCCGTACAATCGAGTTTTATTTTTTCCTACACGCAAACGGTTGTTCACCTCGCGGATAGATTAAACTATTGCATCGGGACGCATTTTATCGAGCTGGTATTTTTTTCCGTTAAAACAAAATTATAAATTAATAATAATAAACAAAACTTTAATAAGGTTTTATGACAAAAAAAAAAAAATACACGTTTCTTATAATATCGTCAGTGTTATAATAATATATACTTGTATATTTTTAATGATCCGTCAAAAAAAAAAAAATTACACATTTTTTTCTTTTACGACAGAATCCAAATGATAACATTCTAAATACGTCATAATACATAATGCGCGCGTGTGTAAGAGTGTGTTTTATTGTACGTTTTATCGATAAAAATTGTGATTATTAACAAAACGCCGTAAAATATTACACTCGGGGAAAGTAAATAAATAAATATATTATATTAACTACCTACACAAAATTATTGCAAACTAAATTTTATCCAAGGTACTGATGATTTGTGTGAATAACGAAAAAAATTTATACATGAAAAATTGGTCCATTTATACATATAATATCATCATAAATATCTAAAAATAAAATTATTATATACCCATTTTTCAATTATTATTATTAATTTAAATAAATTCTTTGATGATTTTTCGCCGTTTTTCTAACATTTATAATATATATCATAATAATATACTAATAATTGGTTATTAGGAATCCACAGTATATAATTATCGTTATATTACGTTGTAATTAATATATATTATAATAACACGTATGAAGCGAGAGGAAAAACAAAATAAATAACCGTTGGAATTTTATACGCGATTTTTGCGAATTGAATTTACCATAAACGAATCAGGCGGGTCGTATATTAATTTTTATTGTCCCTGCGAGTAGATGCGTTTTCGAATGGAAGCGAACGGGAATTGTCGTGAAGAAGTCTGGTGGTGGTCGTACTCGAAGAAAAGGATCCGATCGAATGACTAGACGTGTGTGTGGTGGTACTTGAGAAAAAGAAGAATGGACTAAGGATTTTAGGGCAAATTCTGGACAATGAACGGTTCGGTTATAGGAAAAATCGCTCGTTTGACCGAAATGCCCACAGTAATATTACATACATATATATATTGTACACGAGAACATGACGATATAATAAATAATAATAGTATAATATGTAAATAATAATAAAATCGATACAAAATAGCTAATAAGAATACATCTCGAGGAGAGAGTATAAAACGAATAGAGGTAGTATAACATTACTATAATGTGATATTGTTTAAAACAGCGGGTGGAATAAAGGGTCGTATGATTAAAATCGTCAATATTTTTTTTTTGCTTGCTCACAACGTACACGATTTTTCCAAAACTTTTCTATTCTCTGCTGTGCTCTACACACAGCAGATCGTAATAATAATGCGCGTTTATTAATGGACGATTTGCGAGGAAACCGCGGTAAAAATATGAAATATTTTGTCACTTTCTAAATATTTCGCGGATCGAACGAACGAAACAACACCGTAATCAGTGGCGTAATCGGTTTTAGGCCCCGTACTGAGGTGAAATATATTTTTTTTATACAGTACGAATTGAGTTTATTGTGTTATGATGAAAAGGAAACGTGGATATTTTACAAAGCCTATGATTAAAACGACAGCACTAGAACGTTATTTTTTCTGCGCACTACCGAAAACGAACAAAAAAAAACTACAACTGCGGAATGATGGTTCAAAAATATTTTCGATCCCTGAATAAAAATTTGTTTTCATCGGTCGCTTTGAACCGAACGCGCCGACCAATAATTTTTTTTTTTTAAATCGAAATCGTAGAATAAAAATAATTCTCAAAAAATGATTGTGTTTGAACAACGCAAATGTGTTTAAAAAAAAAAACGATATTTATCGGGGATAACGTTGCGAATACAAATTGTGTTACCAAAGTTTAAGTGGCGTCTGCAGGCACCCTCGCCTAATAATTCAATTGTTACAGGCTTTTGGATTTTTTTATTGAACATTTTACACCGTGGCCAAGGATATATGTGTGTATACACGCCACTGACCGAAAATTAATTGTTGTTATATACTTGAAAAACGGCGGCGGCGAAGCGAGGAATCCCGTCCACGGGGGTTTGGCCTCTCGCCACCGACCGCGAAGAAGGAAGAGCAAAATCGTCGTCGTCTTTTTTTTTAACGCGTCGTTAAAAATTTAAAAACACAACCCAACAAAAAAAAATCATACAAAACACAATATTATAATATATACTCGTATTATACGCCTATAGTCAAACAATTAAAATATAATACGTAATAGTACAAGCGTCGTAGTGGCGCGGAAAACCAGAGAGAGGGGGTCATCATATAATTAATAAAATATTGTAATTATTGTGTATTTTTTTATCGTTTCGACGGGAAAAACGAATTTCTCGTTTTTTTGCCGATCAGCGGCTTTTTCTTCTTCTTCTTGTTCGGCGGCGGCGGCGGTCACAGCGACGGCTTCTTCAGCAACCGTTTCTGCCGGCAGTCGTACACGCGGCGGCAGAAGAACACCAGGCCGGCGGGCGGCGGCGACCCGTTGACGGGCGGCAGCTGTCTGGCCCGGGGGTTGGCCTCCTGCAGCGGCGGCACCACCGCTTTGCACAGCGTCAAGTTCTCCTGCACCGATTTCGCTTGTTTCCGGTGTCTGCGGACAAGAGGTTCGCGAAATTATCTAACGGGGTAAATTATATCGCACAAGTTTTTGCTTAAAAATACATATTTCCACACAAGATCGCCCTAACGCGCAGTGCTAGAATCCGTCCGTCGGTAGTGGAGGAGGTCTCAAACCGGAGCTGTCGCGTGTTCGAGCTGTCCGACCTCTCTCTGATCACGTCTCCAAACACCGTTGAACACGCCACTACACGGAGTCTATCCGCCGGTTCTTAACGCCGAAACAACCCTCTCGGGCGCACATAAAACACCGTCGATATCCGTACGTAATACACCCGCCGCCGTTTTAACGCCTGTGCGGGTGCGCCGTTTGGGGTCCGTTCCCAACCGGCCGGAAACCAAATCACGCAGGAATCGCGAAACCTGGGCGCCACCCACACCGGAACGGTCTGATCGCACGTAAATCCGTCAACGGATCCCGAACCCGTTGCCGTACGTACACGCTCCTGCTCGACGACACACACACACCAACCACTTCCAACGAACGCCCCTCGACTCAAAGACTCAAGTTTGGCGAAGTTTTCATCGTGTACGGTCGCGTCAACTTTGGCGTTGACGGCGGCGTCGTATAGGATAAATCAATTTTATTATTTTCGGGTTGAATAGCGCGTCGCTTGGCTGGCGAAACTAGCGTAGTCTAGCCGCGTGTTTCTTCGTCAAAACCGCCGATAAAAATATGTAATTTAGTAGAATTCATTATCCGAGTTGACGTATTTGAGTATTTTTTTTTTTATACGAGGGCTGACAATAAAGTAAGGTCTCCAACGCTGCAACTTGGCCGGATCACGCGCTAGGCGAAATCTGGCAACACCGCCGTGTTCCTTGGTTCCCCCATTACCACTTTGCTGCTGGGTGCGGCTTCCCCGACCGCTCAGTCTTGGCTGAGCAGCCGTCAACGATGGAGGTACCCCTCGCGTCAGCGTCCAAGTGCGAATTGCGTTTTGAAGAGGAAGGCGATGATTTCTTGGAAGGCTTTGTTACGGGGGACGAAACGTGGGCTCATCACTACACACCCGAAACAAAGGAGTCGTCCAAACAATGGCGCCACAGCGATTCTCCGAAACCCAAAAAGTTTAAGGCGACACTGTCAGCCGGGGCAAGGTGATGGCTACGGTGTTTTGGGATCGCCACGGGGTATTGTTGGTGGATTTCATGCCAAGGGGAACCACTATCAATGCAGCAAGGTACTGTGAGACCCTGGAAAAGCTTCGTCGTGCCATAAAAAACAAACGCCCGGGATTGCTGACCAAAGGAGTGAAATTTCACCACGACAACGCGCGCCCGCACACAGCCAACGTTACCCTTAACCTGATCAAGAAATTTGGCTGGGAAATCATCGGTCACCCTCCCTATAGTCCCGACGTGGCCCCAAGTGACTATCACATGTTCCCCGCCCTGAAAAAACATTTCGGAGGGAAGAAGTTTGATACTGACGCTGAGGTTCAGAAAGAGGTAGATAAAAGGGTTTTGCCGATTTTTAAATCGTGCCTCGGCATACAACTACCGCAGTACACAACTTTATCTGAAAACGTTGTAGTAATTTTTTATAACAAATAGGGAAGCCCTAGAAGAGAGGTCTCAAAACTCTTTCGAACGAAAAAACGGACTTTTCACACTTTGAAAAGTGAATTTCGCGTTTCGGTATTTTATCGTACACACATACTCCCACGAACCCAAAACACATCCGTGATATTGATTCATCGTTTTTCCACGAGATAACCGTTTTCTTTCGTGCACACGACGAGAAGGCGGCCAGTTTGAGAGGTGCGATCAAATATTGTGTGTGCTCCCCCGAAAAATGGCGCGAAACGAGGGCGGAGGTGCTGCAGGCAGGTTCGTTTTCATGGAAAATTTTTCCGTTTTTCGATCGTAACATTTTTCAGATTTCACTGCTTTTCACACGCGTGTCGCCGCGGTACAAATAGTTGTAGGTTTTTATTTTTTTTTTCGAATTCGTGCACGGGCTATACAGATTTCTTAACACAAAACAAGTGGTGCGCGCGATGTCAGTTTGTGTATTTTTTTTGCTGGGAAAACGGACCTGCAGTACTCGTTGAACGTGAGCACGAAACACCGGTCGTCGATACACGCCACGCTGTTGACGTCCCTGTGTTTGGACGCGAACAGCTCGTCCGGCATGTCCTCCTTCTGCCGTCCCTGTTTGGTGTGCTCGGGCCTGTAGTACCACAGCAGCGACATCATCATCTCCCCTGCAACGAAGAAGAAGTCCCCGTCAGTTTTATTATATACACGCGAATAAGACTTTTTTATTATTATTATTAATTTTCGCGACACGCGGCAACGTCGTAATTTTTTTTTTAACGTTTAACCAAAAAATGATCGACGTCGTACGGAGAAATGTTGTGCACGGGTCTCTCTCAGTCCGTGAACCTAACCCACCGCGCGCGGTGGTTCTGAAGCGTTGGCCTTATTGGCAGCAGAGGGTTCGTTTGAAAATTTTTATTTCGTCAAACCTCTTACATACGTATACAATCGGAAGAAAACGCGCTAGAAAAGCGATTGAAAAGTACGCTCTCACCGGTCACGGGGTCTTCCCACAAGTTGGCGATTTTGGCGATGAACGGCAAATCGTTTTTGCGGGATCCCGACTTAAGGAGTACGCAGTCCTTGGCGTATATCGTATCGCCTTGCATGTGACGCATGCTCGGGTAACACTTTCTCAACACCGGCGCGTCTTCGTTCTGAAACGAAATAAAACGATATTACATTTTGATAATCATATATTAACAACAATACGAATGACGAAGAACCGCGGAAGGTACAGTAGAGGCCCCACCGGGCGGGCCGAAGAAAAAAAAGGCGCAGGATACGACCAGAATTTTCTTCGGACACTCGGGGTTGTTGAGATAATACGCGGGGGAATCGACAGACGGTGATGGAGAAGAAATATAAGGACCAGTGATAATATGGCCTGTAAAAGACGGATACCGGCAGCAGTACCTAATTACAAAACAACTATCGAAATGAAAACGCACATCCATAAATATATTATTGGAAAGAGCTTTTTTTTTTGGGGGGGGCCGGTGATCGTCTGACTGCGCCCTAATTACCACCGCCCATGCGCCCTAATTACGCGGTATGC
Organism: Hormaphis cornu; assembly: GCA_017140985.1. Taxonomy (NCBI): domain Eukaryota; kingdom Metazoa; phylum Arthropoda; class Insecta; order Hemiptera; family Hormaphididae; genus Hormaphis; species Hormaphis cornu. The sequence continues at coordinate 12,957,478 of CM029360.1, read as the reverse complement.
CGTTAACGGGCGCTGTGAAGAGCCTGTTCAATGTCATATCACAACACGATCGAGAGCAGGATAATATGAAGAATGGTACGATAACAAAACTCAACACGGTGGTCGAGACTAACAACTTGAATTTCGAGAAACCTATCGAGGAAATCTCGCGATCACCTTCGCGGGCTGACCGTTTCTTCGCCGACTTGTGATTTAGAGAAAACAGTGTAGTGGTCGTGTATAGTCCTACGAAGCGTTCAATAACGAGTGGTATTCGCCTGAACTACACCTGGGACGGTAAAATTTTATATAGCTCGAATTTCCGTCTACAGGTATATTTACGTACTTCCAAGTAAACGGCCCGTTTGCGTGGCTCACCGTGCCACATCCAACCGTTGGACCATCTGGGCGCCAAGTCTTGGGTCTTGAGCCGAGAAAGCTGCGCGAATTCTTCACGCATTCGCTCTCTTTTCATGGCGTCTGGAAAAACGAAAATAACATACGTGACAAACGACTCTGCGTCTCGCAGCTCTGCAGCGTACTAACCGGTCATTTCTTTTTTGTTCCCTCCGTTCTTCCTGTCTCTTCTCCCCTTCTTCGTTCTCTTGGTCTGCGCGCCTTTTCTCTTCACGAAGGCCTCGGCGATCATGTCACCGTCGGCGTCACTGTCGTCCGTCAACACGGACCGCAATATCTCTTCAGTCAGGCTCTCTTCCAATTTTTCCCGTTCGGACCTGAGGTCCGGGATCGATATGATGCTGTTCTTGCGCTTCGCCACCGTCATCGGTGGTGGCCCTTCGTCTTCGGCGCGCGCCGCCGCCGCCATCGCTGCTGCTGCTGCGGTCGCGGCGGCCGTCGACTCGATTTCGTTTTCTTCGGTTTCGCCCACGGTCGCGATCACCGCCGCGACGTCATTCGCGACTTCGCCGGCGGCGGCGGCGACGACCACCGTCGCGTTATTATTGTCTTCTTCTCGGATTTTTTTAAACTTTTTAGCCAACACGATCTGCCCGGGGTTGGTTTTCTTTCTCTTCGCCGACCCCTTGACTATTATCTCACCGTCACCGTTGTTGTTGTTGTTGTTGTTATTCATTATACTAATATTGTTGTTGTTGTTGTTGACGGGTGATGATGGGTTGCAGCTGCGTACAGTAGTAGCCTTCGCTTCCGGACGTTCCCGCGGTTTGGTCGACAAATCGATGGACTGCGGGTGCAGACGACCGTCCGGCCGGTCTGCGTCTTCGCGACGCTCGCCGTCCGCCCGGATCGTGCAGTTGTCGTCGTAATACGACGAGAGATGCGACGGCGGCTCGTCATCGATAGGTTCGATTTTCGGCACGACGTCGACGATCGACTGGTCCAGGCCCATCACGGACCGGCTGAGGACCTTGCCGATGGCCAACAGGCCGGTGGTGTCGCATCTCTCGTCGTTCCACTCCGACGTGGGATTCTTGGCGGCCAACATGGCCGGCGATCGGGGCGTCAGGTGTTGCACGGACGCTCGGGCGGGGCTCAGCGGGCTCATGATCCAAGGGACCGGCTGCTGTTTGGACGGGCTGCAGCCGGAGGAGGACCACGGCGGTCCGGCGCTGCCCCTGGTCGGGCTGGGCGGCCCGTGCGCCCGCGGCGGTTCTTGCGGCAGGGCCAGCGCCACCGGCGGGAGCGTGGTTACTACTGTCGAATGATGTTTCGGCCCCTTACTGACTGCACCAGTAAGCGGGCCAGTATGGACGTTTTTTGGATTGGGACACGATTGCATTGGGCACGGACACGAGTGGTAAGCGGGGTCCACGTAGGTCCGGGGCGGCGGCGCGGCCGAGTAGCACGACGACGGTCCGGGGGGGCGCGCCGTACGGCGAGTAGTAGAGCGGTTGCGGCGCGGGGTACGCGTCCGGCGGCGGATGGTGCTGCGGGTGCTGCAGCTGCGGCTGATGGTGGTCCGGTCGGTCACCGGGCCTGGCGGCCACCAACATCTGTTGCTGCTGTTGGTGCGCGGGCGACCCGGTGGGCGCGGGCGGCCCGTAGTACTCGTGGTAATAGGTCGGCGGCGGCGGCGGTGCGCCGGCCGGTACGTACGGCGGCGCGGCCGGCGGCCGTCTGTGATGGTGAAACGGCGGTATGTTGTGGTGGTGGTACGGCGAGCTGCGGCTGTGGTGGAAGTAGCCGGGCTGGTGGTGCGGGCCGGGGTACGCGCCGCACGGGTTCGGGGGCTCCTGCAGGTAGTGGCCCGGCTGCACCGGGTGCGGGCCGGCGTTGGGAGGGTACTGCAGCAGGCTGGCAGAGGCCGGCGGCGATGGGTAGTACGACGACGGCGGCGGCGGCGGATGGTACGATCCCTGCGGGTAACGGCTGTAACCGGGCGGCGGCGACGGGGCCGACGTCGACCTGACCGCGACCTCGGTGTCCGACGACTCTGCAGTCGGCGGCGGTGGCGGCGGCGGCGGCCCGGCTGTGGTGCCGGCCGACGACGGCGGGGTGGGCACCAGCGGCGGAGCCTGCTGCTGCTGCAGCGGCACCGCGGGCGGCGGTTTCACGTGCGGCGGCGGCGGATGGTGCAAGTGGTGGACCGCGTGATGGGACGGCACCTGCAGGTGGTGGTGGTGCGTGATCAACGGACCGGCCGGCTGGTAATATCCTGCGAAAAGAATTTTTTTTTATAATTTTATATTTTCGAAAATTTGTATCGGGTGGTATACGTCACTGGTTATAAAATGCAGTATACTATTATTATTTCCACGATAAAAGAGCCGTTGTAATAAATTGTAAATCGATAAGCTCGCCCCGCCAAAAAGTCGAGTTGTTTTGTTGATCAAATATATTGAGTAGGTAGTAAAAAAAAAAAAAAGCGCCGGGATCAGTCTGGGTCGCGTAGGTAGTTTGACGGGGTACACGCTTTGGGTGCGTCACTAGAAGTTGTGGTTTAAACGCATTATATTATTTCTGAAAGCAACGGTAAATCATTGCCTTCGAAAATACGATTCTGAGCGATCTCAGTTGTCTATAGTATACGTCGTGGTAAAAACAAATTTAACAATAAATACTCTTGTCAAATCTGTATCTTTTGCTGTCTGCACTCTTTCTGGTAGAAATAGTGTTGACATAATATTAAAAAAAAAAAAAAAAAAAAATCATTGTAAAACCACTAGCTCCGCTCAGAATCTCAGAAACGAGTGAGAAAATATTTATTCTTTCCAATTTCATTCGTTTATAAAACATAAATGATTTTTTTTTTTTAGTCCAAGACGATCGGTTTTTGCGCAAAATCGGTCGTGTCTTATTGTGCCAACGATAATATAATATAATACGATAGAGGTAAATTATGTTTATGCGTGATAAAACAATAAGGCTAAAAGGTAATTTTTACAGGATACAATTGTAGTGTTGAGACCGACCGTTTTGTACGCGGTTCGGAGTGTCGACTGGAAAATAGAACAGAGTGAAGCGGAAATGAGAATGCTTAGATGGATTGGCGGAGTCACGAGAAAATAATAGAAGAAACGAATATCGCATCGATAGTGGACGAGGGTAAATAGACTGAGATTGGTTTGAATATTTGTGACGAGGAGAGAAGAATCCGAAGCAGTAAGAGTGGTTAAGGAAAATGAAGGAGAAAAATCAAAAAAGAGATACCCGAAATACACCCCTCAAATAAAATACTGTCGTTGGCAAAAAAAAAAAACTCAATGACAGTATTTACAGGTATTCTGAATCGTAACAATTTCCCAAAACCAAAATCGGATAATTTTTGTTTAATTTGTGAAAGAACTATATAACATTATGATACTGCCATAGGGAAATAACGTATAGACGCGCTCTGGCGGAATTCGATACCTAGTAACTTTATCGGATAATCAATCACCCTTGATTATTATTATCATCATCATTATTATTGATCACTCGAACGCAGTGAACAAACACAATTTATACCAAACTGATTATTATAAAGTTTCTTATAAATACTCGCAGAAAGAATTATTATACGACGAAAATAGTTTGCCTGTTTGCGGACGATGCGGCGTACGGCAGATCACATATATTTTAAGGTCGTGATCAACAAAAAAAAATTACTAAAGTCATCATTATAATAATAATAATAATATAATCCTAAGCGGGTTAGGTACGACGCATTTTTTACAGTTATTTTCCGTCGAATGTTCACGACCAGCCGTATAAGTATAATGTGCCAGCTCTCTAAACGTAGAGAACGCAGTAATATTTAGTTTGATTTTAAAACATCCTACTTAGTTCAACAGTCAAAAACACGATCGTGTTTCACGTTATTCTCGTCCACGAAATTACACGGATCAGTTTAACACGCATCAGTTTATTTCGCACTAACAAAAAAAACAAGCCGGGATCAGTCTGGGTCGCGACTACGCTTTGGGTCGCTGGTTTAAAAGTTGTGGTTCAAACGTATTATTTTTAATATCCGAAAGCAATGATATAGTAATAAACGGCAATAAACGACTTCGAATTGTTTAATTTATATATAAAGATGTATTATTAATTATTAGGCGTGCACAGACTTTTCTTCCACTCAACACAACTCTCCCCGGACTCGGATTCGAATGGTCAAGAGCTCAAATGAAACGGTAGAATTGATCTACTGCAGAGCGAAATAAATACGATACGTTCACAATTAGAACGTGAAGTGGAAAAAAAAAAGCTTTGAAAAATCATAAATTAAAAAGTCGCGTTTGAGCGTGAAACTCGAGTGAGGTCGGAGTCGAGTGAAATTCGATGCCTTATTTGGGCAGGTCTATGGTTATAAAAAAAAAAATGAAAGAAATCGGCCGGACAGAACGGACTTGGATTTCGTCAATTTTTTTTTTTGTAAACGACGGATATTTTATTGCACTGCAGCCGGGTTATCGTAATATGACAATTACCGTTATTATAATAAAATCGCGATAAATTCTCGTTAAACTTTGCCGTGCTATTATCGTGCGCGAAATCGTTATTGTCATCGTCGTGCGCGCGCGCGCG
>CM029360.1:12926719-12944464 GCA_017140985.1 Hormaphis cornu | reverse complement strand
CTGACTCCTCTGTTTGTTATCTCGCGTCGTGCGCGCGGACGCGATTTACGCAAGAGATGAGCGCATCATACTATTTTTGTATTTTTTTTGCTTTTTTTTTCAACACGACTAAATAAAAACACCTGTGTATTATACACGTGCCAATAAGTGGACCACCACGTTAAATCGGGTGCTTTTTTATACGCGCAAAACAATTAATAAGCTTAAGGGTGTCGTTGCCGGTAAGTACAAAAACGCGGCGTCTCACTGGAAAACCTCAAACGACCCGAAAAATAGACGGACTTCGATGATTGTTTTTTTTTGTTTGAAAGAAGAGAACTTTGTGCAGGGCGGATTTATGAAGCCCGATTTCCGAAATTCTAATTATAATAGCTAAAAAAAAAAATGCATTTGAATAGTTCCGGTAGTTTTTTAAATGTATTTTTCAAGCAAAATTTAAAATCAAATTAGTATTCAATCGGCAGGAAGTTCTTTTATTTCAAAAAAAAATTTTCAAAATCCAAATAGTTGACAAGGCGTGAGAGTTTTCCCTAAAAAATTATTTTCAGTCGTCCAAATTTTATAATTCATCGAAATTGATGACATGCGCGTGCGTAAGTATCTAATCTGACCGATTTCTGCAATCGCGCCCGCTAATTACCTCCTGTGTACTTATAATCTATACGTTTTATTCGATAAATTTATTTTTGACGGTTAGGTATTCTTGTTTTTCTACGTAACAAAAACTGTTTTTCGCGAAACTCGTAATCGTTTTGAAAATTATAGTTTTAACGGACAATAAAGCCATTCACTACAGTTAGTACTATCGGTTCCTCGTTTTCCACGGTAGCTTACTTAAATAGTTTTACAAGCAAAAGCTTTTACAAACTTCATAACAATTTTTAAAACCGAAAAAATAAAAACTCTGCGTCACAGCAAAAGTTTTCATCCTCGGCGATTTGGTATTTTTTGTCTTTGTCAATCACACGAATACATTAACTATAGGAATTCAGAAGTGCCTAATCGATTGTGATCTGACGATGCCCCGCGTTCTGAAAACTGATTTAAATTCGTCATGAAGTCTATTTGAAAACGACTTAACCACATTTTCGGAAAACTTGAAAAACAAATAAAAGCAAAAATGTTGGACAGCCGTTTCAAGTATAATGCGGAAAATGTAAATCAGTTTTCAGAATCCTTATCGCATTCGATCTGTACTTTTGGCAACGTCTAAATTCCCATGATCGTTCTAAAGACCGCGGTTTATACTCGGTACGAATGAAAAACGTGGCTATTTATTTTATAGAGCAAAATTAACGCGATTTTCACGCATTTATTAAGATATGCGGACAACTTTGATTTCACGGGAAAAGTCCTCTTGTCTCGTATAGAACGAACGGTTAGGTAGTTTTTCGTTTAAAATGATAAAATTGTCGGATTTTAACTCTTCGATTTCGTGTTCAAAACTACACGCGAGAAACGAAAATCGTGTGTGAAAACGACCTTAGAATTGATATTTTTAATCAAACCCCAATAATAAGGCGCATTGATTAAAATTAGTACGAAAAACGCGTTCTTGCAAAATGTTTTTAACTTTCAATAAAAAAAAAAAAACTATTATTAAATTAAAATTTTAACTCTACGAAATCTCCTGCAAAGCAGCAGCAAAATCGACACATTACGTAAAAATAATATAATCATTATATTATATATATTGAAAGTGACGCGTGTGCACACACGTTCGATTTCTCGAGGGGTTCAATATTATAAAGTATTATTATTGTTATACGTCAGTCGTTTTAAAAAAAAAAACATAATAGAAATTAAGTGGGCACAACATTTTTTATAACATGACGTACAACATAAGCGTAATCATTATTCGTAACAACGCAATAACGCGTCGGGACGTGATTGACTATCGGATGCTGTCCGAACGCGATACACATATTTACAAATAAGTAGGTAATTCGCGTACAAAATGACCGTTTTATTCGATTATCACTGATAATATTGTGGAAAAACGCCTATCGCGCTGTAAAAATCGTGTATTTGTATTGAAATTATTGAAAAAATAAGGTACAGAGCAGCGTTTTTACGAGTTTAAAACACAAAAACGAAACCCGGGGAAACGGTATTTTTAAAACCGACGGCGAGGAAAGGATAGCATCGCTACCCTCAATATTTCGCAACCAAATTTTTAGGATTTGCAAGTTTATACTCGGGCCGCAATTTTCCCGATTTTCCCCGCTCCCACTTTGTCCGACCCATCCGATACCGATATTATTAGCCCGTGGGGGACAAACTTGACTCAAGTAGTCAAGTATAAAAACGGCGGCACAAATCATTATCTATATTTTCATACTTTGCGACCAACAGAAGAGCAAATCAACACAGAATCGTTCCAGTTTTCCACTGCACGACTGAATTAAACATTTTTTATTGTGCTCGCGAAAACGGAAGTCTTTGTCCAAGGTCGGATCCTAAACTACCTTTTTTTGTTTCAGATAAAAGAAAGAAGACGTCCTGGAGCGGGTTTTAGGTATTTTTCAAAATTCCACCCTGAAGTGTGATGACTTCAAACACAAATTTTGTTGAAAATTTGATACAATTTTTTCCTGCATTTTCTCTTTTATTACGATTTCTACTTATGGGTTACACGCGGAATCATTTTTTAGTTGTTTTTTTGGCTATTAATAGTGTAAAATAAAAAAAGCCAATATCACCGCTTTTTCCAAAGTTTTACACCCGTTTAGGGGTAAAACATGGATAAAAACAAACAAAAACTGTTAATTTTTTTTTTTAAATTTGGCGCACAAACATTATCACACAAATAATGAAAAGTCTTTCACAGAGTTTTTTTGCCTCTGACGGGGTTTTTTAAAGGGGTGAAATAGAGGGCTCAGTTTTTTTTCTCGAATTCGGTAGTCCTTATAATTTCGTCAAAACAAATAACAATAATCGGGTATTTAAAATACGTAAAAAAATTTAATACGTAAAAAAATGAAAATAATAATAACAATCGTCAATATCGTCGTCGATTACAATAGTCGGGTGAATGAAAAGTGGCCGCTGATGTCCACGCGCCTAGCGGTGAATTTTCGTCATTGTATCGTAAAATTATGGGAAAAAAACCGCGCGCAATTTGAATCGGCCAGGTGTTGTTATCAAATGCGTTTTGCGTGATTCACTTTGAGAACCCCTGTTTATCGAAAAACAAAAAGGTTTCTATCATATTGCCAGCGGCCACTTTTCATTCGCTCGACTATACTTAAGTTAAATGTATGTATGTTTTCGACAACGGTACAGCTAAAACTAATATTATCGTTATTAATTGGTGTAGTTTTATTTTGATTAGCTATAGTTTATACTGCGGATATGTGTGTGGATGAGTTTGAAAATTGCGATTCTGCAGCCTTTTGGCACACGACTTTAGGTGTGTTCAACAGCTTTTTGGGACGACAGCGTTTTATTTCTTTACAATTTATACAGACGAATTTATATTTACTACAACGCACAAATAATGTACTACAAATAGTTCACAAAATCATTTGACCTTGAACACGGCCGGTGTTCAGTTTTTGAAAAACAATAATAAATTGATAGGTTCTTCTTGTAAGCGCGTCTCGTCAACACTGCCCAGACAATCGGTCAATACAATATTTCGTATTACAAACACCTAGTCTAGACACGAAACTACAGTGTTCAGGCTTAGATCAGATATAAAATAAGGTGAACAAATTAAAATGATATAGTATACGCGATCGTGTCAATATTGAATACCCACGTATATATTGTATATAATATGCGGATATCACGCTTTCTCGTCACATTGGAAACTCTCGAAACCGTACAAATATTTTATTTAAACGATAACTTTACAACAGCTGATAGTACGTTAAATAGGTAGTACCGAGGTAAAAACTAAAATTCATTATCATTTTAAACGGCATCGCTGTAAACGCATATTATGTAAGTCCTATAATATCAATATTACAACACGCTGCATAATATAATATAATCCACACAAAATACTTCGGACGAGTTTGTTAACTGACAAACTTACTATTACTATTTGTTTGTTTGAAATTTCACACGGAATTGGTAGTGCAATCTTTGTTTCTTCGAACAAATTAGGCTTTGTAAATAAGGTTAGTTGGTAAAAATATTTCAATTTTTTTTTTTTTTTTTATAGCAGGATATACCTGGGTAATGTGTTTTTACAACTCTCCTCGAATATTCTCCAAACGAAAATAATAATATTTATACATCAAAGTTTGTCCGCGGCTTTAAATAGAAAAATAGGAGACCCATTTGAGAGTATAACATAATAGGGTTGACAATTTTTAGTCTACTATTATATACTGGCTAGATCATGCACACGAACAGTACATAAATAAGTCAAGTCTAATTAGTTATATTGATTTATTTAACGGCAATTCACAAAGATGAAAAAACTTTACAAGTCGAATCAAATAAAATTATTTTGATTTCGATTTAATTTTAAGATAGTCTTTGAAAATAATTATTCCGAGCATAAAGGACGTATAATTATAATATTATGGTCTTAGCTTCACTCATTAAGCAATTATAACACACCTATTATACTAAAGTATGACATTTTGCTATTGTAAGAGTTTAATTATTAGTATAGGTAGTTATGGGAAAAATACAAAACATTAATAATAAACGAGTTACGAAAACATTTTGGTTTTTAAACGACCGAAATAATATGTGTTATTAGAACTTAAAAGTACTTTTGCAAATACTAAAGTACTCTTTGTATGATTTTCAAGAGAATAACCGATTGACACGGGGCAAGTATTTTAATACAGCGGTATAGTGTTAACTATATTATAGATAACTATATTTTGATATATAACTAATTGTTACATTAAACGTATGAAAATATAAAACAGAGAAAAAAGTAGTATATTGTAACGACCGTAAAATATTAAATCATACTAATATATTATATTCGTCAAATAAAACGTGTACGTTTTTTGTGTAAAGAATTTTATAAAAAAAATTTTCTACGTCTAAATATAGACGATAAACAAATGTACACAAATATTTATTTATTAAAGATAAAAATTATGTCAAAAACATCAACTTCTACGAACGATTAAATTTCAGATAAAAAATAATAAAAAAAAAAACATTACGGGTTTAGGCGTTTAGCAATGCTATCTAAGTGAACAATCCTTATATAGTGCGAAAACTGCAATTTTATCAAAAACATTTTTGTACGCGCACAGATATCTACTTAAAAATACAAAGTTATTTTATTTTTCAGTTACCTATACACCTATCGTTTAGTATACATTTTTTAACTTCGTTCCAGATTTATCTTCAAAATATACAACACCTATTGTTAGTGGATTCTAAGTAGGTACATATTTGATTACTTATAGTTTTAAATCTAAAACTTTAATGTAATTAAATGTTCTACTAACGTCTAAATATTATCATAACAATATTATATTTACAAGCACCGAAGTAAAGCTGATATAATATTATAATAATAATATGACGTGTCTAAAATATAAAGTGTAGTCGGTGCGCATCAGTCAAACACGCAAATAATGCTAGTTTTTTTTTTAATTGATGAAAACACAATTTGAATTTTTACTTAATATTTATTCATAAAAAAAAAAGTAAAGCTTAATCATATTTAATTACAAATAATAATAGGAATATTATTTGAAATTCAAACGTAAAAAAAAATATTTTATAGATTAAAGATGAGTTTCTTCAGTTTGTCAATCGTAAAAACACGTTTTTATTGACTATCTATTACTACTATTTACTCAATACTTTATTAATTATAATTGTACCTATAACTATTAATTTATTTAGCTAAAAAATGTTTAAAATCGTTTAATTGTGACGGTTGAACTTTTATATTTTACCATTTTAATTATTTGCATACATTTCAATCAAGTCTCGAAACACTAATTTTGGCCAGTAAAAACACGTATATAGAAATATATATATATAAAATAAAACACGTTATGTTATGATTAAGCTTTTTTATTCATACGTCGAGTACCAAAACTGAAAATTAAAGTTTTCAACTTACTATCAAAACGGAATAAATACGATAAAATTCGATCATTTCAAAGTTCTGTATTTCAACCGAAAACGGTCAAAATCGATTAAAATTCAAATGAAAAATGCATTTTACCGTTTTTAACGGTTTGTTAAAGTTTGAAGTGATTTGAAAAAGATTTCGCTGCACTCAAATCTAAAAGCATTTGGAAATTATTTCTTTTTACCGTTAAGCCCCGAGAGCAAATAAACACTTTATTGTGTGGATATTCAAAAGCTTATGAAACTTTGTAACTTTTTTAGAGCTAATTAGTGTAAAAGCATGATAATATGGTAACTAAAATGCGCAGTAAAACATTAATTGATAACAACCAGAGCACTATGTTATACTTACAACACCGACATAGTTTTAACGAATGAAAATTCAAAAACAATAAATGGCTATTGGACACAATAAATATAATACTTATAACGTAGAACAAAATTGTATTTGTACATTTAAATGCGGTTAATATCATCCGCATCGAGCGATAAAATAATACTAAAAAATACGGCGATGATGAATTTTTTTTTTCATCACGCATCCAAAATAATTACGTTACGTGCGAAACATATAGAAATTTAGTTTCGCTGTAACAAACATGTTTGTGCGACGACCTTGGTTTATTAGCAACAAATGAGTTTCCACATAAATTGTTTGAACAATCGATTCAAAATACACAATTTAACGCTGCGTCGCAATAAAACGGTTTCGTGCCGTTCAATTATTTTTCCCATGAATGCAGTTGTTTTGATGTATAACATATTAATGCGTTAAGATTTCAACTATTTTAACTATTTTATGAAAATATAAGACTTAGTTTAAACCACCCCGAAAATTTGATCCAGCTACGGCCTTGGGGAACCGGCCGATTTGCGAGATCCGTCTTGATTTAGTCTCATTGAACGAAAATTCTCTAAAACTCGAGGCGAACGCTATATGCGAATTCGTATACCAAAAAACAATACAAAGGTTATTATGATGCAAGCGGATTACAATAATAACACAATGTAAATTTTAACATCTGCAGCTGATGGGCGAAAAATATTAGTCGTTTATATTATAAATAGAAAAGAAAAGAAAACTCCAATAACAACGATTACTGCGATTTACGTCAAAATAAAACGATTTATTTTGATCGTATTAGATGGAAAAAACTGTTTAAAGTTTAGTACTGCAGCAGCTTAATAAAACCAATAGTATAAAAGTTATTGTATTAATATGTTTAGTCCATATTTTGACGAAATTTCGAATGCCGCAATTAATAAATTATAGGTACACGTTGGAAAAAGATGCGTGAATAGTTGGGTAAATGATAATTCGGTATTGCTGCAACGGTTGATTTTCAACTGGCTGTGTTTTTCTCTTGGTTCAAAAAAAATAATTTTGCGCCGGACTATAGGTATAATATTTCTATAATATTACAATATTAATGGTGCGAAAAGAAAGAAAACGTTTACAGAGCATATTTACCAAAAAGTGTACACTTATAGATTAGTAGGTAAACATATATTTCACGTATTATGAGTATCTTTTAAAATCTGAAAACCGTTCAAAACAAACATTTTTGCATACACAAAAATACACAAGGTAAGTTGTATTTTGTTCGAGATTTTGTTATTTTCGTTAAAATAAAAATATACGACACATTTTAATAATAAAAAAGAATTGAACAAAAAAGTGACTAATAAAAAATCATCGATGTATGTCGTGAATTGTACGTAGTAAGCGGTAATTCGTTCGATTATGTTTTGATGAATACATCTAATTACATTTAAAATTTAAATATTTCAGCACGGTAATAACTAGACCATTTATTTATATGATTTTGTAATAGATTGAAAAAAAAAAAATTAGGTATAAAAAAATATGCTAACTGCGCAGAATAGAAGAAAAAAAAACACCTAGAAAGAAAAAATGGTGTCATTATTAAAGTGGTCGATAGGTGTATAAAAACAAATACGAACGTTTACTGCATATTACATAGTGGAACACATTTAAGATTGTAGAAATAAGTAGGTTATTATAAAAAAAAAAAAATTAACGAATTTAGGTTCGTTTCAGAAAACAAAAGCAAATATCGGTTTTATATTGTAATTGGAATAATAATTTTTTGAAAGCAATATTATTATTTTTACTATATACCTTCACGTTTAGGTAAACAAATAAAACAGGAACCGATCGCGTAGACGCGTGCCCCTATTAATTAGATACATTGATGAAACACAAACCATTCTATAGAGTTTATTTCAATGAACACATTTGTTAAAAAAAAAAAAAAAATAGAGAGCCGTGATAAATGCACATCCAAACTTCGTGAAACGTCGAGAGCATTTAAATTTTATTTTATCGTGTCAATTCATACAAGAAGTTCAGAACTATATTATTATATTACGTATGATATGGTTTACGCATACTGTTTAGGCAAAAATTCGACTTATTATACTTCAAACGTTATATTATTAAATAGCGAATTTTTCATCTGTTTTTACACGATATTACAGTAGGCAAACGTGACTGAACGCACACCACTGGACGGAACGGGTCGGCATACACAGATAGCCATCATTAAGCTCCCGTTGAGAAATTATTTTCGAAAATTCAAACTCCTAAGGAAAAATGAAAAACGGTTTTTTTTTTTTGGTCGAATACGTGCAAAATTCTGTAGTACGAGTAATGAAATATTATTCACCGAATTTTTCAAAATGAAATCCGCGAGGAGTTAAAAACAAACAAAAAAAAAAAACCCGCGTTGGTAGGGCCTACACGAGATTTCTTACCCCACAACGCAAACATTTTCGACTCCTAACTGTATCGAAAAATACTCTTGTTTAAAAACAAGCAAACAAAGCACGTTTTCAAATACGTAATTTTTTGTTGAAAAAAAAAGTAATAAAATTGGCTCTGCCGTTTTATCGGTGTAGTGACAACAGAATTACACACGCGCCAGATAACTTCAAACTAGATTTTCTCAGAAACTACTAGACCGATTTCGATACGATGCACAGTTTCAAACGTGTAGTTTATTATTTTGGCGTGGTTTCGGGGTCATGATCAAAAAAGTCCAGTCATTGAATACTACGATATTTTCTATAGAATTTCACCCGAAAGGAGTATCGAGTGAAAATGGATTAGAATAAATTTAATCGATCAACAATATTCATTTGTGAGTTACACACACACACACACCAAAAGGTAGGGACACAGCTGTATAGTTTCATCATCAAACCGCAGTGGAAAAAACTCGTGTTATTTTCCGTTTACGAATGACGAGTAAAATATGATTCATTTCAGCAGTACTTGAGGATTATGTCCATTATCGGATTTTGGAGAACTATGGTGAGTAGTACACGCAAGCTGCAGTTTAACATTAAAATACACGTTCAAAAGATAAGAAACCGTTTGACGACGGCTCATTAAAATCCGAGTTGAATACGTTTATCTCATTAGAATTTTCGGCTGACATTCGTAAAAATAAAATGAGTTCTTAAAAGTACAATAAAGAGAAATAATATATGTATATACATTGATCAAACCGTACCTATCAAATAGGTAGGTTTTCATTTTTACGAGTTAAAAATACGAAAAAAAATACAAATACGTTGTGCATTTAAGTTTTTAACACAGAAACAACGTAATACACTTTGTCGATGCGAACAGATTGTAAAATTTGAAAAACCGACGTGTAACTAATATATTACTAATATAGTAATTATTAAAAACATTTGAGTTGATTCGGTTTTGACGCGCGTACTATACTATACATCAAAGACAACACGTCTGTGACGAAAATTGCTCGAATCTTACACACCCATCTTACAAACGATTGTTTCATCGTTTTCGGTGCTCGTATTTTGTAATGGCGCCGCTATTTTTTCCTCGCCACAAAGCCCGGAACTACCAGTTTGCGCGTTCTTTAAGTATTTAACCTCACACACACACATCGGCGGCGGTTAAAAATATCGTCGCGAGCGGTGTTGTTGAATTGAAATATTAACGTGGGGTCAAGATGGTTGATAACAATACGTAAAACAGTAATTACATTATAAACGCGGTGTCACGAACGTTTCTCTTAAACCGATCGTACACGCCGACGACGAACGAAATCATCAATCGTGTTTACACCATAGCGTTGTTATCGAAAATTTTCGTTTTAAAACGTCTAGCCCCATATCCTGACTCGGAAACAGAAATAATCCGCGCAAACGACACTGCGAGCGTATCGCGTGAATGTATTATACTCACCGAGAATGCAGGTTTTTACGAGAGCGAAATCGCTCGGCCGCGTCCAGCAGTGTGCGCGCTTTCGTTCATATTTTTTTTTTTGAAACACAGACGGCGTCACCCCGCGTTTACGAACCGAAAAAATGACCACAATTTTGGCGAAAAAAAAACGTCCGTTAATAAAAACAAAACGCGTCGGAGGAGGACAAACGACGGACAACCGGACAGCGTATACGACGAGCGCGTACTGCGCGTCATTCGGAAGCGGCGGCGGCGGCGGCGGCTCGTTGTTGACGACGACCACGTGAGAAACGCGCCCTTCCGCAGGGTCGCGGCGATGAGTCAAACTGCTGCTCGCGGTATGGCGTAACAACAACATTATGTTTTTCCGCTGTTGTTACCGGAACGGGACGTACCGCCGCGTGGTATACCAGTGTAGGTATTTCTGGTTTTTACCCGCCGTTCATATTATTATTTCGACGTTCCTCGACGAAGGGGGACCGCCGCCGCCGGAGACGGTTATTTTTTTCCCGCGTCGTGACGTCCCCCCCCCCAGTCGTTCCTGTACAACGTCTTCGTTTATGGATTTTCTGTAATACGAGTTTGTATTTTTCCGATTTTCGTTTTGAAAACGGCGCTAAACGCATCAAGAAACGTCGTCACGTCGATCGTTTCTTTCGATGGTCTTGTGTTGATTGCGATTTTTTCGGTACGTTTAGAGCCAACACTGTGCATAAGTCGAATAATCAAAGACGAGAGCTTGAACACGATTTTGCAAATAAATAAGTTTTCACGATTTCGCGGCCGTTCAAAATTGATCGAACACCGCGATAGTTTCAATATTACGATTTATCTCTTTGAAAAATTCACGCTTTCAAAAATTATCCAGTAAAAACGCCATAAAGGCTAATAATTATAACGAGTTCGGCAGAACCGTTTTCACAATGAATCGAGTACAACACAGGTGTGGAACTAAATGGCTAAACAAAACTCAACTTGTACGAAAAACTACAACGGTTTCGGAAAAATCGCGTTTCAAAGTTTCAAATAGACCGAAAATTTTCATTTTTCAGTAGCGATTGTTTTCTTCAAACGCGTGTTTTTTTTAACTGTATTGTTGTTGTACACTACTCGTACATCGAGTAAAACAATCTGTTTCCGAAGTAACGTTCGCGGGGGCGGTGGGCACAATGATTTACTACTAACTATAACCGTTCACCTAAAAAAAGTTGTAAACACGTCACTGCTAATTTAAGCACGTTTCACACCTATCTCAACACTGAATAAGACAACGTTTTCATATTTTGTATTACAAAAAATCGATTAATTCATTGGCTATAAGAAAAGAAAAAAATAAACAATATCTAACGACGTCTCGCCCATCATTTACTTCTATTTATGATCTTGATTCAGTCGTCGTGTAATTTTTACACAGAATTTTTAACTTAGTTAAATATAAAAATTATCAATTATATTGTGATTAAAACTTAAGATACCATATAAAAAAAAAGTATGCGACATTTATGTCTTTTCGATTTTATTATTAGGGGTATACCCAGCAAAAAAAAAAAAAACCTTTGCGGGAAAAACAGCACTTACGGTTTCAATTTTTTTTAAAAAGCACTTTTTTTTTTTTCATCGTAGTACAAAAGAGTATACGTAGGGCACAACCATCAGACTTTTTCAAATTTCGGTACCAATGCACGTACATATGTTGAATATTTAGAAAAATGGCTGAATTTTATAATAATTGTATAGGAGACATACTAGTTAAAACTCGATCGTCTATAAAAATCAACGTAAAAATCAACGATTCCATAACATTTCTTACTTATATTATTTACAAGTGTTTGTAAAACAGATGCTCGGCGTTTGCCCCGCCATAAAAACCACAACTGATGATCGACGAATTATATACAGTCTACTGTGCATCCTGTTCCAACCTGACCATACGAGACAAAGGCAAATTAGGCGAAATATTAAGTGAATATTGACTGTTAAAAGTTGACATTTTTATTTTTTCATAGTATTCCACTAACGAAATTCTCGGTAACGCTATCATGCAATAATATTTGTGGAAACGGAGTGATCCATTCGGTAAATATACAAGATCAAATTCTATTGCAGGTGTTTGATTTACAGTTTTTAAATTTACTGATTATGATACCTACGAAGAGAGGCACGCGCACAAATAAAAAACACTTGTAAAACACAGTGTTGACCTAAACAGTACCTATGTTTACGTTTTTAAAACACAGAAACACTCTTATATATACACACTGTCGGATTAAACAGAAATGTTTATTGAATTTTTTTCTCTAAACTACTCGATAAAACTTTGGACAAATAATATAGCGGACCATCGAGTAATAAGGTGTCCAAAGAAAATTACTAGGAATTTAAAAAACCAAAGCGAAAATGAATTTTGTCAAAAAATACTCGATTGCGGTTGATTGTCGCATTGTTTTTGTAGTAATCGTGCCGTTCGTCGGCCGTAATATAATACGATACTTCCAGAAACAGAAATTAAGAATCTATAAACACCTAGAGTGCGTTTAAAGCGCGATTTTTTTAAATTTAATATAAGATTAAAAAAAGAGAGACGCTGTTGTCTATCAACTTATCCATAATCACGTACAAAACAAAAACAATTATTACTGTCGTTTTGTACGGACGGGCAGAATAATTTTTCAACATATTATATTATAATATCATGTTCGTTTATAATAAACGTTGGCAAGAGGTGTGGGTGGAGCATTCCTCTAATTTCCCCGCCCTCGAATGTACTCCTCCGTCGTAAACACTTCCAGCTGACAACACTGTTCGGTATCAAAAAATCATCGTTCTGTAATTAATCCGGCAGAGAAAAAATATATAATAATCAAAAATAATACTACACGTTTTGGCAGATTATCCAAAAATTATTTTCGTCGTGCGACTATATTATACGCGAGCAAATCGCGGATCGATTCGTCGGCTTGTCCGTCGTGATCGACGTGTAACCGCCGCGTCAAGGTTGACACACACGATAACGTATTTATGTGCAGCCGGATCGCATAAACATTTTTAGCGAATTCAGCGGTTTATTATTAACTTAAAGCTATAGTACTTATACATATTTCTTTTAGTGACGAAAATACTGCTGTGCTGCAGCAGCAATAAATAAAATATGTGTACACTGCAAATGGCGTTTCGTACTTGGGGATTTTTTTTTATTTAAAAACAAATCTATTTGTATTTTATAGACGTCATAACATCAAAGGAACTCACCTGAACAATCGTAACATACGTTTTCAATACCATAATACACATGTAACCATTATATAGTACTAGACAACTAAGAAAATCGACTTTTTACTGAAAGTATTTTATTTTATTTAAAAAATATTAAAAAAATTTAATTTTTTATCAAACGTCGCGCCCGAGTAACAACTGACACTGTCATTATTTTTCAGGAATTCGAGAATCTTTCTGCAACACTTTCCACTCTTTTTTTTTTTGAAACCCTTTAGAACGTAATAATTTCCTTTGGAAGAACAATTCCGAGCAATAACGGGATTCGTACCGGTATAGAACGGGACAAAAATCGTGTAATACGCATCGGTTTTAATTCACTAGAGAAGAAAACGATTCACACGTTTTTTTTATGTAGAAATTAATCATTTTACTGTACACGGTGGAAACAGTCAATATCTCAAATAATTGTTGATTTTGTAATAATAAATATAAGTAAAAAGTACCAAAGCAACGATTCGTGTTCACGACGGTTATTACTATCTATTTTTTTTTTTATAACAAACGAGCAGCTATTATACACAATTACACAACAAGTCATTACTTAAAATTTGAATAATCACGATGACGGGTTATAGCACGTTAAGTAATAAAAAACTTCACTTAATTATTTGTATCAGGTAACTGTTAAATTTTTAGCGGAGATGTATCACGAGTAAGTATTATAATCGTAAATCGGGCTTACAAACAGAGTTAATTAATATCATCAAAAGTCGTTTTACCTAATCATTAATACGATATTTGTCTTTGTGACCGCGATTTGGAAGTTAAATTTACAAAATAGAGAAAAACTTACATAGGAACGGGGAGAAATCAATAAATAAAACTCGATGTAAGAACACATTGTTTTTACACGATCAAAGTGGTGTGCGAAACGTATGTATATACGTAAATAAGCAATGTATCAGTATTTAATAAAAAAATATGTAAACGTGGGCGGCGTTTTCCTAAGTGTTTTCAGTAATCATCATTGCGTATCATTAATTATTTTGTTTTTTCTCAGTTTTTTTTTTTTCAACAACACGAATAAAAAGATGTACAGTGGGTAAATTAACGTTTTTGATTATTTAAGTGTAGCATTTACTTTTCAAAAGAAGACGTGTATAAATTACTTATAAACACATACAGTGTACACGGGTATTTTAGTTTGATTCTCGTGAACCTTAATGCGCTAGTCAGAATTGTAACAAAAAGCTAGAAAGTATAGCCTGATTCAAAAGTAATGTACGGAAGGAAAAAAAAATACTTATAAAAAAATATTTAAAGTGAATTACCTATAAAAATTCAAAAATAAATCGTCTTCGGTTCAATTTCCATCACGATGTAAATACTAAAAACGTACATAGGGAAATATGTTGATAAGTTTATAAAATGTCGAGTCTTCAAACAGTGTTACTTTGAAATTTGTCAAATTTAAAGATCCATACAAATGTTACGTTTCGCTCGAAATCCACCCCGTACCGCGGTCGGTTGTAAAAAATTTTGTCATAACTGATGCGTGTGAGTAAAATAAGGTCAGTTATAAAGTAGTGACAGTTTTTAAGGGATTTTGTACATATTACAGAAGTTATTTGAATTGCGAATATTTAATACGTTTAAGGAAAAATAAACATACAGTGTTTGCTACATAATAATTTCCGCTCGAGTCCATGTAAATATCACTAGACTTATGCTCGCGCAATCGTAGAATGTATTTTTTTTTTTCAGAGCAGTATATAACTGATTTGCGCAAAGTAAGCAGTATTGAAAGAGAAAGACAATTTTTTAAATTTTAGAAAAGACATTTATCTATAAAGCGACGTTTACATTGTTCGGCAAACATATTTACATGGATTTTAAAATTTTTATATTTTTAATTGATTAAAAAAAAAAAAAACTATCATAAGGTAAATCAACAAAGTGCGTGTTACGAAAGCTGTTTTGTAGATTTCGTGTGTCTCCTCTCTAAAATAAAAAAAATTCTACTATGAATAAAATACTGCAGTAACACGTGTTTTTTACGTGAAAATGTTTTATATTGTCACGTAGGGGTATGTAGGTACACGTAACAAAACAATTTTTTTTTTAAGACAATTAAAATATTCGTGTGTTCAAATATCATAATTTCAACTTAATTTTATAATGATTGTAGACGCAGCGCACAATATTTGTGTCCAACTAATCGTCTGCCGTACGACGATGACTTGTACGTCGTTTTTCTCGGTTTTTCTCTGCTCTTCGAGTGTGCGTTATTTTGTTGCAAAATATAATAATATTAAATACGATTTTTTGTAAAATATCGGATTTTTTTTTGCCGCATTTAAAATGCAGATTGCACCGTACGCTGCAGGTTACAAAGGAAAGGACCAACATTTTGGAAATCGAGGGTAACTGCACGCAAACAGTTTCACGCAGGAAATATGATTAGATAAAAGTTTCACCCAGCCGCCAGTACCGCGATGAACATTATAATTAATTATGTTATATTATATATACTAAACGGAGACGACTTCGAGGCCTTAGAAATTCGAAAGTTTTCCAGCACCGATAAGGCAAAGTTTGCAAAACCGCGGTTTCGAAAAACGTATAAAATATTGTTAAATATACGACGACGTGTTCAGAAATTCATCCGATCGTAAATAAGTTATAACGACGCGCGGTGTACAGAATTATGAGGAAAATCCGTTGTTTTCGAACGAAATAACAAAAAAATTTTCTTTAAACTCTGTAAGCTTATTCTTTTTACCCAGTACACGAGAACATATTATAAACAATTATTATAATCTGAGCGCGAACGAACCGGACGAGTTGACGATTTTTAGTGAAATGAACGAGCAGCGGCGGCAGCGAACGATATTATCGTTAGTTCCGTGCTCTCTTTTCAACTAAACGCGCGCGATAATACTCATAAAATACGATAAAAAGCGAACGAATGCAAGTAAATTAATCGAACAGACGGGAAAAATCAGAACGTGAAAGACACGTAATAATTTTATGTTTTCTACATAACGCGCGATGGGAAATTCGTTCGCGATAACGAAACATTATAACGATAATAATATACAAACTTGAGTATACAAACTTGAAAAACAGATACACTCGGTAATACGCCTAATAACCGGTAAACGCATTTATAAGTGTACCCTATTAGACGTGTCCCATATAGACACTGGAACGAATGGTTTTTTTAAAAATGCGTACGATAAGTATTATTAGCGAAAATAAAAAATCGATTATTACCTCATAAATTAATATATATGTATATACATATTAGTGCGAGCCGGTCGTGCGACTTTGGCGTGTTCAAAAAAAGAATTTATACACCGAGGAAACCGAGCGGGGCAGAGAACTCTCGGGTAGATATAT
This sequence comes from Hormaphis cornu, assembly GCA_017140985.1. NCBI lineage: Eukaryota > Metazoa > Arthropoda > Insecta > Hemiptera > Hormaphididae > Hormaphis > Hormaphis cornu. The sequence goes on along the minus strand of CM029360.1, from coordinate 12,927,534 downwards.
TTTTCTAAGCGTTTCTCACGTACGTTTTTTTTTTTTTTAAACGTTTCCTCCGAACGAATAATATACCGCGCGTGAGCCGCGCGGCCAAGGACAACAATAATAATAATAATTCGGGATCAGCAATGTAATTTGCACACACACCGTTATATCACACACACTGTGTCCATTGTGACGACAAAAATATGTCCCCGAATACACGCCGGGCGAATATTATTACAAATAATAACATTTATCGCTGTATTTTATTGTCGAAAATTAAAGCGCGTAATATTATTTACACGCTCGAATAACGCGTGTACGCGAACGACGTCGGCAAAAGTGTAAATAAAACGGAAGAAGAAAAGTCGAATTAATTTCTTTCGCTGCCGTCCAGATTACAAGCCGAAGAACCCGTCGTTCCGATATCGATCCGAGTTAGATGCGGCGACGAGTGTTCTCAAAAAGCTTCACAAAGTCCGTATGGACGAGAACGGTTTTCCAGCGTTTTCGATCTATTCGGTGTTTCGAAAATTTTCTTTTTCATTTACCCAACCTAACCAACTACGGGTCGTTACCGACGAATAAACACGCGTCTGAATTCCTACGACTACGAGAGTCCGGGGATTTTCGCAAAATCATCCGGCGGCCCGACGATTCGATTCGATTTTTTTCTTTTCAAACGGCTCAAGTACACGCGTGTGTGTAACGATAATTGTAATTTATGCGGGATTGCGGTCAGCCGACGACGACGACGACGCATCATCCTTTCGGCGGGGCTAATTCGCATTTAAACAATACACGTTACGTAGAGAGACGGGAGGAAATGCTGCAATGGT
>CM029360.1:12868626-12926319 GCA_017140985.1 Hormaphis cornu | reverse complement strand
GCATAAGAACGGCAAAATACGATAACAACCGGATTATAATAAACGACGAAAGATATGCACAAGAAGACCCCATGGGGGAGGTCGAACCGAAAAAACAAAATTTAAAACGCTCGTTCGAAACATTGTCCAAAGACACACAAAAGCCCACGGAAGAAGTACGTATCCGCTGTTGACCTACTAGTTGACGAGAGCGGACCTTACGGGTCACAAATCTCGCAGTTTTTTTTTAAGCTTTCTCTTTGACGTGTCGAGCACCACCACGACGAGAACACATCCATTCTCCGGACGCTTATTGTACCTCTCGACGGTTACATTATTAGTACAGTTTTGCCGCGTATCGATCACCACATCCGATTTCGGCGAAATCATAATATACCACCGTAGTGATGGACGGAAAATACGAATACAGTATGGGAAAAAAATAAAAACATCGGCGCCATAGTGTAAAAATTGCACGGCTTTAAAAAATAACGGATAGCAAAATTATAACTCTGAAACGACTATATGTATGCACTTAAACTGCGAAACGTTCATCACATGATATCGAAATTGATACGAACTTCAAGAGATTTTCGAGCCAAGTAATGGACAGTTTTCATTTTTTTTTTTTTTTGCAATTTTCCACAAAACGTTTTGACTGACTTTAATGACGACGTACGTATGGTTGAAAAAAATTAGTAGTCACAATTCGGAATGTTTTCGAATTTTAGTCAAACTTACCCTCGACTTCTTTTCGGAAAAAATTCGCACGTTGTTTAAGATTTGAAAATTAAATACGTTACGTGAAACTAAATTTAGAATAAAAAAATCCGCCCAGCAGTTTCCGAAAGCGCATAAAAAAAAGTATTGGTATATTATGCGCGTCATTTTGATTATAACGATGAAATTATGCGCTGTTGATACATCGCAATAACTCTTCGTTATAACGGTCCAAATAACGGTTTTCACACGTTGTTTGTAAATTAATATTCTTTCTTTACGTGCAGAGTACACAGCTTTTGAAGGTTTCTGACCGTTTTTAGTGAAATTCTAAACATAGAAATTACTCCGTGACATTTTTCAACGGGTTTTAAAATTGTTTTCTGTAAATTTCACAAAATCAATTCTAGCGCCTAGTGATAAAAGATTAATACCGCACGATTCGTATAGGAAAACTGAGCGCGCTCAGAACCGTTATTATTTTCGTTATTATTGCTTACAATATAGATACTATACACAATTTCCAATTAAACATTACGAAATAGTCAGCATCAAACAACCAAGCGACCTACAGTGATTTCGTCTTTTTTTTTTTATATGAAAATACTGTCTATACAAGATGTCTCTGGTTGTTTAAATACTTCTCTCCGACAGTAAAATATGTGCGCATTACGTACAATAATCTACGCACAATTCATCCAACACCCCGAAGTCGACGGCGGCGGTGAAAGTCGCGAAAAACTATACATAATAGTAAACGTGCAGAATTTTCACCACTGCCCGTTGTCTCGTATGGGAAATTCGTAAAGACGAGACGGGCGCGGTGAAAATAATTTTTGTTGTAATAATCGAATAGTTTTAAAAAATAACGCGTCATAATTATTAATATACAGAAACGTTGATGAAACATCGAAACAGATACCGACTAAGAGATTACTACACACATTTTCATTTTCACGTTTGGACGGTGGCATTGTAAAAAAAAAAATTATTTTCATTGCGAACGGTTCCTTCCTTTTTAGACATTATGAACCGCTATATTACTGTACAGTAGAGTGTGGTCGAACCGGAAAGGCAATTGATAACGACCACCCAGCGCATACCAACAGTGCGGCGACGTCGTCGTATGTGGTACAGGGTGGTGTTCGCAAAAGAACAGCTTCGGTTTGCACGTTCCAAAATAATAGTGTTGAACACGGTGTTTTAAATACGAAAAGGTATAATATTAAATGGGCCGTGTAGGTTTTTTTTGTTTTTCACGTCACTACAAAATATGTTTGGATGTGTACGAATAACGCGTCGAAGCGATTATACATTTTCTGTTCATCCCTGCACTGTTTTTCCGTCCGCCGTTTTAAGGCTAAATAGTGACGGCGGTTTACAAAAAAAAACTCGATATTTAATGTAACCAAAAAAAAATCAAACCGTCACATTTTCAAAACCGAAGCACCCTGTTACTATGTACATTATGTATTACGTACGCACACGTGACGATAAAACCCACGTATTAAGGAATCCGTACAATTTTCATAGTCCTCGTACGGTTTTTAATCGACAAATTGTGTAAACGTATAGTAAATATAATAAAATAAATGGTTTTGTGGTAAATCCTATGGGGGGTTTTTTTTTTATGATCAATGCGGACAATAATGCGGACAACAGCGTGCGAGGGGGGAAACGTAAAATAGTAATAATTTTTCAGGGTCGGTAACGGGCTGCAAACACAGTTTATCGCCGAGTAAACGGGTGACGAAAAATACGTTGCGGCGCTTTTGTAACATTTAAATAAAATTAGGTACGTTAGATTAAAAACGCGTTTGAACGAACTCGCGGATATCGGATGGATTTCAACGACCGTTGAAAAAAAAAAAAAAATGAATGTCATTTAACGTATGACAACTTAATACGTAACACGATAAATTACACAGTTTAAAAAGACAAACAATTTTTGTTTCAACAGCGTATATAATATTATATAGCTGAGTGAAATAATGTTTGTTCTCAAAATTAAAAAAACTTTATCTACTGTTTTCTACCGAACAAACACACAGCGGATGACTGAAATAATTATACGTGGTTCAACGTTGTATTTTATGAACAACAACAGAGTGTATACTATCAGGGCTATATTAGTAATAACAAACAGCTGCTTTACGTGAAGTTGGAAAATTGCGTATTATATAAGTATTTTGTCGTATTTGGATTTTCATACGTATTAAATTTGCGGCGGAAAAGTCGTAAACGAATGTTATAATTTACAACAGTCAAGCCGAAACTACTTGGATTTTACTAAATTTACCGTCAAGGATTGTAGGTTTGCGGACCCGTTTGCAAGTCGAATAAATCGCGCACGGAAGATGATAGTTTTACTAAACTCAATTTATAAGCTGTTGTTATCTTTTCTAAAATTATTACTTTTATGATAAATGCGATTTTTTTGCCGGAAACGGTTTTAGTATAAATAAAACACGTGTGTACTTACCGTTTTAAGTTTAGCTTGAACGTATAATATACATATATTACGTGGTATTTCTATGTGGATTATTGACTTACCTGAAACAAAAATTAAACGGTACAAGTTAGTTTTAACGTTCAAACCGTTTTATCGTTAAACAAAAAAACCAGTTGATATTACAACGTTTTCAAAAAAAACTACACGTGATCCTACAACAACTGCAGTGTTGTTCGCGCATTCTCGAATGTTCATAATATTCAACAGAACATTTGGTGTATTGCACCAAATTGCAATAATATGATTCATCAAATTCAGGAATTTCAACGTACGTACAACTGACTTCTGCGGAGTGTTGTTTTTATCATATCGTTTAATGTAGATAGATTGTTCTACGTTTTTTTTTATACCGATCGTTGTTGTCGTACGGTGCACATTCGGCGGAGATAACATTCGGCCGCGAACAACTTACTTCTAAGCGTCGGGGCGTTGTGGCCGGGGGGAAAAAGAAAAACATTTTCGTCAGGTATAAATTTTGGATAGGAACGTTTGTAATGTTTACGGTGAAAATCGAAGAAATTACGCAGCAGCTCTGCGCCATTTGTGACGCGCAAAAGTGCAAGCAAATAAACAGTCTGTGCAAACATAATAACACGATAAAATACGTTCCGTTTAAAAAATGTACAACGCATTGCTACCGTCTTCGTTATTTTTAATTGCTATCCGCAGACGACGAACGAAGCGACGATCTTTGACAAATAACAAATATCGTATAGCAGAAAGTCGACCGCGATATAAATTCTGATATAAATAAATAAAGAAAAAAAACGTGACAAAAACGAACGTTCAAGTCGAGAGTGACGCGTTAAACGGCCGTGTGTGGCGACAAGTTTATTTCCATCGGACGACGTGATATATTGTTATGTACGCGAAAGATAAAATTAAAGTGTCGCTAAAACGACCGCGGGGCGCAACTCTGTTCGCGAAAAAACGCTGGGAAATTGAAAATCTAAAACCGCGGAAAAATCGCGAAATCAATTAGTTTCATACACATTCGTATACGCCCGATAGGCGATTATACTATCGAATAATTGAATTCAAATTTCAATTAAATTCAAAGTAATTTAATCAAGGAAGTGGTCAAAACTGTAGGTACATAAAAAAAATTAAACATTTGATACGGGAAGTATGAAGTGACAAAAGAGTTTTTTTTATCGTTCGTAACGACGTAGTATCACAAATTTTGTTCTACGTGTTTAAAAATTTATGTATTACTATGGTTAAATTTAAGCGGGAGTTCAATCCCTCGTGAAATTAAATTTTAATCTATATTTATAATGAAATCCGGTTGTTTATATTACATTTTACTAGCTTGATTTTCATACGGTTTCACAAAAATTTTACCGACATTTATAACTGTGATAAAATAGAAAAAATAAAGTCCCTCGTTGGCTTATTAACTTAACGTGTAAAGTTCATAATTGTTTCCGGTAAAATTCAGAAAACTTTTATGACGAATTTGACCAACAACACTATTTAAGGCACACTATATTATGCTCGTTAAGATAATTTTTGTCAAATTTTTTGGAAAAAAAAAATCTTTAATAATAATATTGTAACATTAATTATTTTGTGTATGCCGAAAAAATACTAGATTAGTATACTTACAAAACATGTAAACGTAGAAAAACAAAATTCTCAAAAAATCTTTAGGGTAAAAAAAATCCCCAAAAGTAGAAAAGTAATAATCTAATTTACCATTATCGATGCCCATTAGGCAATTTTTTGGTTCAACTGATACTTGGTGCCCAATTTTTTTCCCTAAAGGGAAAATCTCCCATAATTTTTTTTTTTTTGCTCAAATGGTTCGGTATACCTACATACATAGTTAATACGTACTAGGTTCACGGTGACCCTAAAAACGTTTTTTTAAAAAATTTGATTCATTTTTAGTCAGTATTACTACAGTTTAAAATTTTGCATTTTAAGTTCTTTCCCACCAGTTTTAGTTTTGTAATTAAAAGTCTGTAACGTACAATCGCCTGATGTTGGCCAATTTTCGAAAATCGATTATTTTTTAAAAGTTACAATAAGGGTTGACCTCGTTTTGGAAAATTACATTTCTCGGATACGTATTTTCAAAATTCAAAAAAAAATTCAACCATAGTATTAGTAATAACATCCCGAATCGTTTTTCAAAACGAAAATCCGTCAATTATTGTTTCGTTTGCTGAGAAGGTTCGCTGTGGAAACATTCGGGCGGAATTCGATGGTACTATCGGGTCGTTCTCCATTAATGTAAATCATTAGCTGGCGGTTAAAAATCGTTTTGTGCGCGATTTTTCAATACGTTCAAAACTTTAAAAGAAAAAAAAAAAGAGGAACACTCTTGCAAAAAGTGACAACAATATAATACGGTCAGAAATGTAAAAAAAAAGAACTTAATTTAAAACACGGTCGAGAAAAACATTTGGCAGTCGATGTATTTAGCTACGATACGTGAAATCAAATTATTATTAATACGCCTCGTTTTTTTCGATCGACGCCGCCGGTGTGGGTCGCGGCCGTGCTGCGGACGGGGGCGCGATGACGTCAGGGCAACGACGCTACGATGACGCATAGCGTTCGCCGTGGACTTTCAGAAACGCCGCGCCGGGCTGCTTAAGGGCGGACGGGCGAGTGGGCGAGGGCGTCGGCAGAAACGACGATAGGGGTTGTGGCGGGGTTGTAGTAACGACGCACGGCGATCGCGTAAACAACGCTCCTCTTAAAGTCCCGTATTTTCTCGTCGAGCAAACGATCAAAACTTTTGGAAAACTGTTTCGATAACACTGTAAGTAGTAGTAAATACGCTTTGAAAAAAAAAAAACGAGTGCGATTATTTTCGCGTCGACGAAGATCCGCCGACGTCTCGTTAAAACGCGCACTTTTCGTGGCGTGCGGAAAAAATAGCGAAATTTACGCGGCCGTAGCGGGGCGGACCAATAGTAAAAATAATACGGCGCGCGCACGAAAACACGATTTAAAACGGCCGATATTTTTCGAGAAATTCAAGAAAAATAGTACGTCCGATAAAACGTATTTTTTAAAAAAGTTTTTACCTTAAGTACAGCACGAATGCATGAATCGAGCGAGGCCGAGCTAACTCGTTAAAAGTTGGAATCGAATTATTATTTTTTTCTATGTACGTTGATCTGTGATGAGTATAAAATTTTTTTTTTTAATTACAAAAACAAAAGTATTATCAAAAAGAATATACGAAAAAATGTTTTTGAATACTATAGAAAATGTCAAACTATATAGGTAAGAAACCATAATATGAACTATAAATATTCTTTATTTTGAGTAAAGACGATTATTTTTTGAAAGTCGACTATTTTAATATCAAAAATTATCTTTTAACTGAACCTAATTTTTTCAATCTATCGAGTTAAAAAAAGTTAACAAACTTGCCCAGCCTTGAAATCGAGTTTTACACACGTCACGGGTCCTTGAATTCGGAAGTATAAAAGAGGAATCGAATGCCGTTCATCGGATTTATACAGACGAAACTATTTCCATTGTTGAAATCAAATTTAAAAGTTTACGAATTCGGTCAAAGCGCGTCTAATGACTGAAAGTTAAGCAAATACAACTATTTCCAGAGTTAGTAGAACAACGCGTAATTCAACAGTTTTGTTAAATCGAACGAATTAAATCTTATAACTATTTTAATACACACTGGTACATGGATTTCATATTACGCAGGTGATAATAAATGTATAGTATAAAGACCACATATTTTCAATATGTATAATCAAACACGTTAGATAAAATAGTAAAGTTATTTTTCCTTTTTCAGCAATTTCTCTATTTTATCACGATATAAGTAATTATATCTAACACTCGTACTGTAAATATACGAATTTATATTATAAAACTGTAAATGATGTATTTCTCGAAACAAATATCAGATTTAATTTTAAGGTGTGCGAGGAGGTCAATGGTAACACGAGCTGATGAAACGGACGGGTAATTTCAAAAAAAAATTTTTTTCTCCGATTCTGGTTATCCTCGAATATCAAATAACGCGACTCCTCTCCCTACGCGTCGTACCTAGCTCAAAATGTAGGTATTTAAATGTACCTAAAAATAAATGTTATAGTGGTTATACGCATAAAAACGTGAATAATTACTTTTTTTTTTTTTTTTAAGATTTTAAGGACGATGTTCAAACTAGAATCACCAATTATTTATAATAATATATGTTATGCGTCCTACATAACATTTTATAAGATTCGAAATAAATCTAACGTTGAAAATTTCACTCGTTTTACCGATGTATGTAAAATAATTATAACCGTTTGTAAAATTTGATCGTGATGCCTGCAAAATCAACGAATAATGCTAGAAATGGTGTAATCTGGTATAATACATGCAGAACCATTATAGTTTAAGTATTCAAAACGTAGGTAATAGCGCACGAATTAACATACAGAGAAAAACATTTTTAATCATTATATACTGTTGCAAAATTAATTATTATTTAAAAAAATAACTAAACATTTGTTTTTAACGAACCACGATCTCTGGTACTTAAACTCATTTCAATTTGGGAAAAGTCTACGAGATTATACGGAGATAAATTTTAACAGATTCGAAGTTTTGAACGCAGCTTATATATATATATATATATATATAGATTTGCAATTGTCGGTATTGGGAAACTTTTGATATTCATTATCCAAGACTAACTATAATATTATTTATACCAAATATATGCCGTTAACGAATACGATTTTATAAAAATTACTGCTTTATCCATCTACATACGATAAAAAACACTTATTTAAGAAAGATGCAATTTAGTTTTCCGGTGAATAACATAAACTACATAATATCCAGATCGGGAATATAGTATAAATACAATAATTTTTTGTTTCATACAACATATTTTAGATTATAATATACAACACGGCCGATAAAAAATGAGTAAGACACCATATCAACGTTGCGTATGCATTTCGAGGGTTTTGTGAATATGATTTGGCGAAGGTTTCCAAAATATAGTCCTTAATGTCTACAATTATACAGTCAATACTAGATTGCCGTAAACGTCTGAGGCATTGAAGTATTCGGATATAACTATCTCGAACTTAGTCAGGACTTATAGCTACTATATACTAATTTATAGTAATCTATATACTTTACAATGATTCGACTGAAAAATAATCGTTTTGACTCAAAAAGCCATTTGAAATAACATTTTTTTCCTAAAAATATATAGGTTTTTTTTCTTTATTTCATATTCAACCGACAATATTTAAACTAATAACGACTGATCGGAAAACATTAAACCGTTATACGGCCTAGCGTCTAGCAAATTTTCGTTTTTTCTATACAATAATAAAACATTGAAATAAAAAAGCGATGAAAAATTTTCCCACGAAACGATTTTTTTTTTTTTTAGTACAATTTTACGATACCGGCGTGCAGCTCTAAAACAGACGTAAAAGTGAACACAAACATCGCGCCGTACGTACCTGCACTTGCTAACCGACATAATATAATATTGTAGAAAAAAAAAATCGATAAAACGACAAAATATTCTTTAATATTTAACAAAATTTTAAATAATATTTTTCATAATCTTTTAACCGTACAGCAAAGTGTTTAGGTAAAACGTACAGCGCAGTCAGGTGATCGTAAAACGAAAATAATTGAATACGATAAACGACTGGAATTTCACACGACTTATTCGGGTAAGACGAACATAAAAACGTTCCCCCCGTCCAATATTCGTTAAAATCTCCGTTTTAGTCTCATAACAATGTTATGTCGACTAGCCTTTGGTAAACGAATTATAATAATACAAAACACTCCGGCCGAACAGCATACGATACAAACGTATTGAAATAAGAAGACTTTTTTTTAAATAGTTTTCATACCATTTGAACGTAATACCTAGTAATATCCGGTTTAAAAGGAAACGTTCATTTACTCGCTAAAAGCCTAGCAATGAATACGTCATACGATATTGCTCGCTGACGGTAATTCTGTATACAAGGAATTCAAAATCATGCAAATATTTTAACCGACTAACTTTTTGCATAAATTTATATTTAACTACTTAAACTTACCTTCCATTGTATATATGGAAATGTGAGTAAATAATAAACAATTAAAGTCACGCTGCATTGATAAACTTTTGAAGTAAAATTATTAGAATAAAGCGGTTTATACAATGATTAAAAGAACTACTATTTTGTTTTTTTACCAAACATTCTCATACAAACGGTTAGGTTATTCTAATGAAAGATACTTTCAAAAAGCATTCAAGTACAGATACGTAGATACAAATTAAGTCGAAAAGTATATTTCAAGTACGTATACTTGGAGAAAAGAGTTATTTAAGTACAAGTGGATTGAACAGTTGAAGAAAATATTTGTAAATACTTGTATTGTAAACAGCTCGATAGGAAAAATTAACTGTACCATTGATGGCTATAAGTAATAGTTAAAAAACAAAATCATTAAATACCCAATTCCTAACTGTTTTTTTTTTTTTTTTTTACCGTCCAAGGTAATGTTATTAAAGTATCATATATAGATAAGAACTCGATACGAATCTATTAAAAACAAATATTGGTTTTGTATAACGCTCAGAATCTAAAAAAAAATAATTCAAGTATATTCCGTGTGTTTCGCCAACGTATACGTATATAGATTGAATCAAATCACAAAACATTATCATGGCTTATACGCGTACTCTATACACCGTAAATAATTAGATTTCTTCGCAATCATCGCACACCCCGAAAATAAAAATTAAACTTGAATTCGCGTCGCTAATACCTGCACAATTTGAGGATATTATATAGTACACGTTTTTCAGTGACTTGTTGATTAATATTTTTTATTGGCACCTTGAAAGACGAACAATCATAGGGGAAGAGAAAATCGTAAGCCCACCTCATCCTCTCCAATCATTTTTCTACTCGATTTTTACCGAATTTTATAGCCTCCAAACTTTTCATTAAGTTTTTTTCATGCAACAATTGAATATGTTCATGTCTCGACACCTAATCAATCTTTTTCGTTTTTTTCGCATCCTTATATATTCATATAACACTTTAATTCCATATAATTTATGTAAAACTTATGAAATTATTTTCAACCAATAATTAATAAGTGTTTGTAAAGTAAAAAAAAACGCTCCGAATGGCACAACGACAAATTTTCACGGGTTGTTAGTTCACGAGGAAACTTACGAACGAATTTCGAAACGATTTGTTGCAGTAGGTACCATATATACTCAATCGCAAAATACTTGGAAATCGTTTTACGATTTACCATCGCTTCCAAAATTATGTCTACACATACACACTTATTACTTATGCACCATCCAAAATACTTGCCCACTCGGAGCAGTGACCTTCTTCGCGCCAAATATCGCTGATTTTCTTTTTTTTCTGGGCCACTCACTCCCATTATCAACACGTTTCTATACGATATACGCCCCTGAACACATTTTACAGTGATTGTACACTAATATACCCATAAGGTACTAGCTACGACGTTTGCTTGTGCGCGAGTGAACATTGACGGTTAGTGCGAACGCATTGATGAGAAGAAAAAAACATTCAATTTAATCGACCGACTTAATACCGCTGCTATACGTATATACTGCAAACGATAAATAAATTATAACCAGCCGTCGGTTGTCACGTTCGAATCGATTAGGTACGATATGACATATATCGAGGCAAGTATCGACAGCAATCAATATACATTTTGCACATTATTTTGCATTCCGTATCGCGCGGACTTGCGTCGTCACTGTTTAGTAACGATTTAACTCTCAGTTTTTCTTTTAAGGTTTGCAAGGGACAAGATGTATAAAAGATAATTTGTGCCGCCGACACACCGAATACATCGAAATGATGCGTGCTAAATGTCTGCGTAATATACACGCGATTTAAGGTAAAAAGTAAAGTAAAGTTTTCGCCGTTAAAAGGAAAACGAACAATACATAAATTAATATCGTTCCGACTATAATGTTACACGCATGGGCGCAATTTGGCAAATCTTAAGTGCCCAACTTTTAAAAAAAAAAAAACCTACACATAATAACTATTATCGTCTCGAAGGGGCGTAACCCGTCGTTAGTGACGTCAAATTCGTAACACTATATTGTTGAGCTCACGTATTAAAAAAGTTAGTTTTTATAAAAAAAAATATAATAAAAATGGTATTCAAAAGGACAAAATGAAGAATGCAATGAGCGTGTTACATTGCTGGTGTAGTCGTGATGACTGTGATGCCGCGAAATGGATGCACTGTGGCGCGGCGGTGCCGTAATTTGTGCCGCCCTAACACCTACCAATGCACAACGAAATTCGGCATTGTCGCTTCGAGACAGAATAAAAACTGTTCAACTATTTTGAATCATTATTTTGTTCCGTAATTGTTTTTGTTGACTTACTGCGAGTCAAAATGGCATATTTTCGACACGACAAAACAACATGAAAATTGCGATTGTCTAATCGTTCACGGTCGTCAAAAACGGCGGGTCGATACATAAATTAGCCTCACTCTCTTCCAAGAAAAAGAATTGCGCCTATACGTAAAATGAAAATGTGCACATTATTTTCTACAGTTATCGTGTGAAAACCGAGACCGATTTCCAGCTTGAAAAACGCGCGTAATCGCGCGCGTTCAGTATAATTAACACGGAAAGAATATAAAAGAAAACTATGCGAATTAAAAAAAAAAAAATTGCAATGATTGTACCAGGAGGTTATAACGATATAGGGGGAAGAGGTTTCAAAAACGTATCGTTTTCAATTATTAAACTACCCGCAATATGGCAAATACATTATTCAAAGTGTGTCAATACGCAAAACTATTCAACGAAACCACGAAATCAGTATATATTGCGTACGGTGAAAAACACACATTTTATATGATATATTGCCCAACATAAAATCGACAATTTTCCGGGAATTTTTTTCGATTATGATAATTTTAACGTTCATTAATTATATTCATATCTGCAGGTAAAAGCGGCTCAAGTTTTCTCGAAATAAGCCATCAAAATCGTACGTACGACACTTAATTTTATACGAACCGTGTTTACGCTCGTCAACCCGACCAATCAATAAACCCATTGGAAAAATCATGTTTTTTTACAACTTTTTGGCCATAACAACAATATGCAAATTTAAGTAATTTTTTTTTTCAACGTATAATATTATAGAATTTCCTCAATATCCATTGTTTTGTATATTTTCGTAACGTGTAACAAACAATATAATAATAATTTATTAATTACAAATTCTACTCGCTGTATATTAAACAAGAACACACGTTATTAGAGCGATTAACTAAAGAAAAAAATTTCTTTTCTACTTAAGTATAATACATCAGTAACCCACTCCAAATAACGAACCTGTACACAACGATTGCCGAATGTTTCAAATCAATTATTATTATTTGTTCAGCGGAATTGAAGGTATTCAAAAATTGTTTGTATACTCTTTTTAAAAATATTCTAACAGGCGACAGTAATTTTATATACTACATTATATTGGATGACGTAGTAATAACAACAACAACGAAACAGACTTAAATTCATAAAACATAAGGCGCGTTACGTCATTATAATATAAGTACAATCATTAAAATCTACCCTCGTTACACGATAAATTTTTTCGTGTAAAAAAAATACGTACATTAGTATTATACGACGGATATTGTCAATATATATTGTACAACATACAAGAAGCGTTTGTGCGGTAACAGAAGACTATATATAATCGATACATATGTAGTGTAAGATGCACACACTATTAGAGAACTATAGATAATTAAAATACTTTATTCAATAAGGCACGCTGTTTCGGATCAACGTAGGAGTATATTGGTAATTAATAATAATTATTATATTTTACTTTTTAGCGGCTATCAAAATATTTTAAACGTTAGCGAAACGTTTACTACGTATTTTGCGTTAGATAGAATATTATAGGACCTAATTCTTTATAATCGCGTACTGCAACGAACAGTAAAACGACAATGGATTTTGTGGCCATACTGCATCATCGTGTAATATTATTCACACAAAGTAGGATACTAATCAACGTCAATAAAGCTTTGTTTAAAAGTTAATTTCGTGTTTTATAATCAAATTGAATCGATCAAAAATTAATCGACGCAAATCTTTACTTATTTTTTATGAATATATACGGTGACTATATATATATATTTTTTAATATACTCGTAGTAATAATCAAATGGTATCAACATGATGCACATTAAGGACGAATCTTACAGTTATAATTGATACAAAACAAAGTAATGAAACAATATAGTGGTCAATTTACTGCGAGCCAGACGGAAGTATGCCGCCCCCTATATGCACGACGTAGGCGTTAATTACACTTGGGGGAATCGACGGTTCGATTGAAGAGCAAGCGAGTTGACACGAATTACAGTTGTTTTGGAGAAAAACCACGACCGCTGACATGTTATCGTAACTTGTATACGCGCGTTAAAACGCAGAAACGTTAATTTTCGGCTATATAAGAGAGAACACTTGTGCATCGGTCGGATTTTTCTTCTTCTTTCTTACTACCTTTAAGACGATTCTTTTGTAAACGTGCCGCGGAATCAACGACCTCTTTCCGCGAATTGAACCGTGACCGAAACGGTTTCGCACCGTTTTTTCGCGTCTGCACGCCGCGCGAGAACGTATATATACGTTGTTATTATACGTTACGCTCCGGAGGGTTTATTGAACTTCTCGCGGGAGGCGTTGGAAAGACGTGGCCGAAAAATCGACGATAATTACTGTATACCATTATTATTATACCTACCTACGACTGGTGAGACAACAAATCGATTCTGCGCACTAGCTATTTTTTTCATAACACACTATGGGCTAAGGATTTTCATACACGCGTCTAGTCCTTGATGCGTATAGGATACATACACATACATGTGGTGAACGTACTTTTTTGTACTACGCGAGACGGAATAATACGAGAATAACGCGAGGCAGATAAGAAGTCGGCGGCGGTCGTCGTATGCGAACAAAGGAGTAGCGAAATACGCGGCGGAGACGGCGATGACCAGCAGCAGCAGCAGCTCAGTCAACCCGCGAAGCCAAGGTCTCGGAGACACAATGGCGTAAAAACAAAAAAATTCTCTTCCGCAACAGTGACACTGACCTGCACGCGTTACTGAATTTCGCGCATCATTTTCGAAGAAAAAAAATCACGTTTACCTGCCCACAGAATTCGAACGTCACGTGAAAATTTTTGATCGTGAAATGTGACGATAGGTGAATAATATACTGTCGACTGTATGTGCGACGCGATGTCAAAAAAAAATAAAAAACCGCGGGATCACCACTATGGGTCTCGCGCGGACAGTTTGTTTGACGGAGTGGCGCTTCGGGTGGACTGGTTTCGAGGTTGCGGTTCAAACGGGTATTACCCGAATTAGCAACCTTCGAGAAAAAAAAAACGATTCTTGACGAGCTCAGTTGACACGCCTTGGTAAATTTTACGAGAATTTCAAACTCGTATGCTCGAAATTTACAAAATCGCTTATAACTTACCGGTTCGAACGTTAAAGTTTTAGCTCGTTCCGATCATATCTTGGATGTCATGGCCAAAATCGTCTGACGCCGGCGTATTCGGCGATCTCGCCGTTTTCGGCACACAACTCGGAAAACGATCAAAACGTCGAAAATTCTTCGGACAAAATAAAATTTAAAACTTTTTTTCGCACACATTTTTTTTTTTTTTTGTATAGCGGCGCTAGTTAAATCTACTTTGATGTTTGAAAAAAATAAAAACTTTGCGTAAGAAACAAAATTAAAACATTTCAAAACCCCGTTTTACGTTTCTCGGGTAATCACACGTAACAAACGTTACACATTTTAGGACATTACACGCATTTATAGGTTTTAGAAGCCGAGATAAAAATAATTTAAAAAAATGTAACACAAGTGGGAGGAATGACATGCGCGCATTATAAAATTTAACTTTTTTTTTTTTTTTGATAAATTTAGTTATAAAAAATACAAATATTTAGTTACCTACTCGAGTGACCTGATTTCTGAAAAAAGTGACTCAAAGTGCGACGGATAAAAAGTGACTTTTAGTAATAAAAAAAATGACCAACTCTCGGCTCCTCTGTTTTGTACAATTTTCGTTGTTTGAAGTCGGTTTTATTTTTTTATCAAATATTATGAGTGTATGGCGCTACACAACTCGAAGAGCTTTAGCAGGTATTAATACGTACACCCATACGTATATTGCATATTACACGTAACAAATACTACAAAAAGATCGTCAATCAATCAACCACTATAACAACACCCGCACCGGCTTTATCCAGCATTGACGAATTAATAAGATTAATGATATCCGAAAAGAACTACCGCGGGAATTCATTATTGTAACAGCGGTGTGTGTACAGCTCGATATTTTGGCGCCGAAATCGGATAGAATAATAATATGTATAATACACGCGTTATGAATAAGTGTCCGCGCACACAGTGGCAGTGGATTTTTACAATTTTTTTTTTTTTATATTATTTCGACGAAGAATATCCTGTGCGCGGCACTATAATACACAATATTATACAGATATAAAAACGTAAAATACGTAGGTGCTGCACAAGGTACGACCTTGATTGATGTGTATAATAATAATATGATGTATTCAATGGCGCGTACATATTATAGTGTTTTCGTCGTATTCGATTGATTTTCAACCGGGCGAATCGATTATTATACAGTACACGCTTTGGAATAATAATATTTTGCGAAAACGCGAACGAAAATCCGCAGACGTGCAGGTTTCCAAAGGGTCGGGTAGTAACACTTGTAGACTTAATTAAAATCAAGTCGCACAGGTATAATTATATAACCGAAAATTTCCCGACGGTACCGAAACGGCTATCAGATTTTAATGCGGGGGTTTTTTTTGAACAAAATCGCGGTTTAAAATATGTTTTCTCGAAATTCCACCCTTAAGAGAGCGACACATAAATGTTGTCGAAAATTCGATAGTATTTTTTTTTATCACGCGGTAACGTTATACGTAGTGGAATAAACTTTTAGCAGTCAAACCCGCACGGGGGTTAAAAGGAGTAAGAATCGGGTGATATTTTTGGTCGGATTTTTTTTAAAATTATTATACATAAATAATGAAAAGTCTTTTTCCAAAAGTGAGCCCCTAAGGAGGGTTTAAAAGGGCGAAATCGGGAAGGAAGTAAAAATGAAAACGGGACATACTAAACCCGGGGCGAATCCGAGTCGGGACGGCGTTAGTACGATACAATAACTCCCGGCGTTTTTTTAACGGCCTACAAAAGTTTAGAACCGAAGTGGGCCAGTGTTGTATAAAATAAAATTCTAATTTAATTTTATCATCGAACGGATACATAACATGTGATTTCGGTTGGCGAGGGACGTTAAATTTGAAAATTTTGAATACTTAAATCATAATATACCTGAGTACGCCGCCGTGAGTAACCAATCTCGCAGCGCCAACGCGTTGGCCAAGAAGTTCATGTTTCGATTCGCAGCGGCCGTGTCCGATCGCATATTCCGAACCGTTTACCGCGTCATACCGTAATAGATAAACAACGACGGATTTGTCGAAATCTCGTCGTTACAACAATCGCTATTAAAGGTTTAAAAAATAATACAACATCAGACTTACATTATGTACTTCGAAACGATTCAAAAAACGCGTGTCCGTGATTGATGAAACAGTACGTAATCCGACAAACCGTTTTACCGAAATTAATACAATATTATAGTATGTTTCATGGTCACTGCAGTGAAGTTAAAACACGAAATGTATATATTCCGATAAAGCGCGCCTATGCGTTTTGTAAAAAACAACCTTTTTTTTTTTTTCTACCTGTGCATTATTTAATTAAAAAAAAAAAAATTTTTAAACGTGGAAAATTACTGTTTAAATCGATCGTACAGAAAAAAAAAAAAGGTTATACGGGGTGCGGCGGCTGCAGAGTATATTATAATCGACCGCACTAAATTCAATGCCGAAAACACAAAGATAATTATTGTAAAATAGCGATTCAAGGGTATTGTATATTATTACTCCGAGTATTGAATGTTTTAAAAAATTCAACAATAAAATATAATGTCTACACAACATGGTGAATAAAATATAAATAAAACCCGCTGCACGGGCGTTATACGCAAATACAGAGTGAGAAACATATTGTATATAAAAAATTTAGAACAGATTTAATACATAGAACCCGAACTCGAGATCGTAAGACTATTTTTGGATACTATACACAACGGGGAAGAGAAGAAGGATCTTAAAACTGTTCTTGGTAGCCTTTTTTCGTTTATTTATTATACGTTCTACTCTCGACCCGATGGTTCGTAAAAAACTATACGACACACAATAAGAAACTCTTAAAATCGCTCCTACGATACGCGTTCGTTAAAATCTTATACAACAAACTTAACGGTGTAATAATGTATACATAATTATAACGTGCGTCGACAATGTTCGTTTGGTAAAACAACATGATCCAGTAACACGCGGGTATTCGTGAAGAAAAAAAAAATGTCTATAAAAAGTTGTAAAACCTTTGTCGCGTGATTGAAAATTTTCGTAAAAACTCGACAACGATAGTTAATATATAATGGTGATTATACTCGATCGTTTTTAACGCAGACCCGAAGAGTACTATTCTAAAAATTACGACACGCGGAGAAGAGCGATTTTGTTCCGACTGCACGCTTTTATCGTATACACGCGAAAACTAAACATAAAATTACTTTTTTCTTTTTTTCGTAACTATTCTCATCAGAACGATTCATCAGTTTGCGATAGAATGTACAATATTAGTCACTATATTATTATGATATACGATTGTTATGTTATAACGTTACAGTATATTATACGAACGCGCGGTGACTATAGAGACGACGACAATGTTACACGCGTTTTAAGTTACGCAGGTTTTAAGTTTTACTACAACGACATAAACGATCAATTTTTCTTCGTGTTTCTACGGGCTTATAATGTGTTTAGTATCATGTGGTTTAGAAATATCTGTAAGGCACCGCCGTTATACGCGGCAAAAAAAAAAAATAGTTGTTTTCTATCGGTTGTTGTTGAAAAATTTGTTGACAAACGTACAACAACTCGTATTTTTCGTCAAGAACGGGAAAATATTCTACGTGCGCACACGAAAAAAAAACATTTCAACCACATAATATTATAATAAACCTCCGACAACTCACCTATATACATATATACTGCGACTGTAAACAGATTATATTAGGCACGTACATTTTTCTCGTTTTTTTTTTTTCGTAACACGACGTACTCGATGCTCGTACGATTCTAACGTTATCCAAGACGATACGAAACTTTCTTGACGAATTCGCGACCGCAGTAATCGATAGGATACTTTTCGTAAAAACAAAAAAAAAACGATTACTTTTTACCGCCTCGGCAGGAGAATGTTTTGGGTATCGTATAAAACACACAACATGCGATCGAACTAGGGTCGCGACACCGCGTGTACGGGGGTCTTATCTTCGCGAAAATAAATATTTTGCAACGTTTCAACGTCCATATTTTTTTTAAACTCAATAGCTCTCCGGGTCGACATTTTTTCTTTCTTTCATACCGTACGCGACCATATATACCAGCAGATACCGGTGCGGCGACGTGGAGCAGTAACGGCGCGGCGGCACCTGCGCAGCAGCGGTAAAATGTTTCGGTCATAAAATTTGCGGCCGAACAATGTAGAGGGAACGCGGGTGTATTATATTATATTAACACACGTTCAGATCAGCTCGAACGAGACAAGTTTAAAACACCGAGCAAAAAAAAAAATGCGACGAGCCGTTGCCCGAGGTCGTGCGCGATCGGTATTATTATTATATAGACGAAAGTGTGTGTGCGCACGCGACGCGTGTTTACGAGCATTTTTTGACGGCCAAAAAAAAACAATATTATTAGCGCGCGCGCATACACGTGACGACAGTGCTGCGGTGTTGTAAACACCACCGCCACCAGCTGCTCAAATGAGCGTTCGAGTATCGCGCGTTTCGATATTGAGGGACAACGTTTTGTCGACATAATTTATAGTTGCGTACGGCGCTCAAATGTGTTACGTAGAACAGAAGAGTTTTTGAGCGAGTCGAGTGGCGATCGATTTCGGCCATTTGTGCGTAGCAGACTACACAGAGGGGAAAAGTAAAATTTTTTTTGTAAAAACGAACGGGGGTGTGCCACATCGCAGCAGGTAGCGCCCGGTAGAAAAATAGCAGACTTTAGTTTTCCCGATTTCACGTCGAATCCGAATTCGCGGTATTCCGTACGCCATAAAAATATTCGGGAACGCCGAAACAACGATTTTCGACAATGGGATCATCATCATTCTTTCGCGCGAAAATAACAATCAAGTACGACCTAAAACAAACGCAGATTCTAAGTATTCGGTATTTTCGGTAGAAAAAAATAAATAACCGGACGAATCTACGAGTTTGCTAAAAAAAAAAAAAATGACAATGGAGGTAACCTAACCTCCTCCTCCGCCCTCCGTGTGTGCGCGCGCCACTGCCACCCTCCATTGAAACACCGAAAATATACCGATATAATATAACAGCGACAATCATAATAGTGAATTTCCGGTAATTAACTGTTTACTTCGCCGCGACAGTCGCACGGTTCGATTATACAGCTGAAGCGCACACGCGGTTTTGGTATAGGTACTCGATTATGCGAGAGAAAAAAAAAAGGTTCTTGTGTAAATATGGGAAAAATAACTCGTTTTAATGTTCTCGTTTTATACTTATACATTTGGTGTCGGTAACTATACGCGATTAGGCAGACTCGAGGTAGGTTAGGCTCGATCCCCTAAAACCAAAAGAATAGCCAGTAAATTTAGTCACAAATGCACGAAAATAGCATTTCGTCATAAGCGTTTAATCGAAATGTTTGACACGAGTTTTGCCGATTATGTTATGGCCCCATGCCGTATTTCAAAGGAGTATTAAGAACACGGCAGCGAAAAGATATTTGAAAAAACGGAAAATTTGGGACGTTATATTTTGTACACGCTTAAATTTTAATTAAATGTAATCGTTCCATCGTACAAAAATATTGAATAAGCACCTACAAATCGAGTAGTCGTTTTAAATGTATCGTTACCGGTATTATTCTTAAGCGACAACAACGCCATAGCTTGATTGTAAACCTATAATAGTTGGGGAGGAAAAAAAAAAGACACTTCTAACGATGTTTATCAAGTTTTCAGCGTTTCTCATTGTGTACAATTGATCCTTTCAAAGGTCCAATATAATATGGTCCACGCCAGTCGAATTGATGGTAAAAAGGTAAAAATACTAATAGGTATAACTGGTTAAAAACCAAGTTCTTCGTATTATTACGTTCACGCGAAATATCTACGACGCAAATACCACTCAAACACTAATCCGAAGTATAAGTGTCGCATGAAAAAATCAAATTACAGTAGACGAGAACATTATTCTTATAGACGTTATAACCGAATACGAATTACGATCGCTAAAACTAGAATGAGCACTACAACCTAGATTGTATTATGATATAGATTGGTATAAAATAAAAACGAAAAAAAATAAATAAAAAACATCGCTTTACATATTTTTACTTCGACAATTTTGACAGGGCGCCGATCGCGTGCCGACTAACAATAATACTGCGCGTAAAAATATAACAAATACTAAAACAACAATTTCTTAATTTTCACTGCACGAGTAGAACAAAATATTCATAAAACATTATGCCGCACGGTATTAAATGCACTCGAGAAAAATGTGTATACATACAAAACTGTTGGTTCGATTAAGTTATAACTATAAAAACGGAAAAATTGATTATTTTAACGGTACTAAATTATTGTACACTTGAACTACCAACATACACAAAACATTAACGACATAAGGTTACACACGTAGTAAATAATTTTCATGTTAGAAACGGTGTGCTTTTTATCACTCAAATAAAATCAACATATTATACAGATGCAACACAAAACCGTGTACAGTCTGTATAACGTACGAAAATGTGAAGATACGTGGAAAAATAACGCATTTATAGAAAATCAATATTGAAAAGTTAAAAATCAATCAACCAAGTGAAAACGCGATCGGCATACAAAATCGAATGGTTCGAAGAATCGGTGGGTAGGCAATCATCATTTCATAATATAATAGGTATATACATCAAAAATGTAAAAACAATATAATAAAATGGTTAAATATTGAGATAATGATATTGTAGTAAAAGGAAACATCATTAAACACAGTAAAAAAGAAACAAAACAAACAACTCGTACGAGCGGTTAAAACGTAAAATCCTCTAGACGCAGATTCTATTTAAATTATTGGAAAAAAATGTCAATAAGGTGGCGGATGAATATAATATTGTACATATTATACTAGTAAAAATAGCGAACTGAACGTGTTCTTTTTCTTATCATATTGAACAGGTCCTTTACGCGAATTGAAATGCTAAAATACACAAAATTTGGATTGATTAAGCATAATAACTCGCAGACAAAACCAAGCAACTTCAATAAATAAACATTAACGAAAAAAGAGAGCACTCTAAAATTAGTTAAGATCTAGTTTTGTTATTTTTTTTTTTTTTCTACAATTTACACAATCGATAATGTACCAGAAATTAGATAATAATTCAATTTTCAAGCAATTATAACATACGTTTTAAATGAATTCAAATTGCTACTTTAAATTTAGAAAAAAACTCTACTGCGGGAAGCACGAATAAAGGGCTAATATAGGATATTAGCTTTTTTATACCTGGCGAGTGGCGAAGTATGATCCCTTGGAATAATATTCTCAATCAGTTAAGACAAAAGTCAACGGTAAAATAAAATTTAATTCATCAGTAAGAAATCACAGATGAATACAATTAATACAGTTTGTACTGGAATTAAAATAATTATTAAATTCAAAAATATGTTTGCAGCTCATCTCAAGACTGAACAGTAGCAGAAAATTAATTTGTTTTTTTTTAATTGCTTTTCCAATATCATAACTATATTACGCAACTCCAACTGCAGCGCGTGTTCAAACAACAATCACAACTTGTAGTATATTACATAATTTGTTTTGCACTTTTTTACAATTTATACTTGCCCTTTATTTCAGAACGCTTTTTTTTTGTTTTTCTTCGCGCTACACATATTTGATGCCTTACACAGGTTCGCTGTAAACGGCTTTGGATTCAATGAAATTTTAAATATTTTCACTCTTTCGAAACAACGAAATAAAAGGTCAAAATCAGTAACACAATTTTGTATCGTAATAAAAATACCTCATTGTTTTTCCAGGATGGTTTTATAAATTTTCAAGTCTAAATGAGAATAGTATATTTCAAGAAATTCCTTTTTCGTTGTTCAAAAATATGAAAAATTAATTTTAACGCGTGGTCCCAGTTGTGTTCGAACATAGCATAAACGGGCTGTGAACACGGAATGGAAATTAAAAAATACGATGTTGGAAGAACCATTACAATAAAAAAGAAGTACCGAAAGAATATTTTAAAGAAGTTAAGAACGTGGGGAAGTATATGCTGTTCCCGGAATACCGGGGAAAAAATTAAAAACACCTGGAGAAATGATATTTTCATCGAGAAATCGGAAAAAATGAAAAATGTTAGGTTTCATAACATTATTATAGGGAATATGCGACACCGGGCAGGTTCTTTTTGATTAATATAGTTTTTATAATGGCGAAACCCACGGTCGCAAGTTATTTATGTTGTACCCACTTCATGCTAACTTTATATGAAAAAAAAACATTGTAGTTATGTTGTAACAGCCTGCTACATCGACGATTTGACAAATGGATTCCGAGGTTCAGATGCGTAGAAGAACTAAGCAGGACAAAACAACTTTAATGTTACGTCTAGACGGAGACGTTTTCAGAAATGTTCATTGGAAAAGGGACAATTTTTGTCATTGAAGCCACCCAAAATAAATAATCTCCGAAACTGAAAAAGCAATAGAATAACGGATAATGTAGGAAGGGGTTTGTACTAAAAATAAAATATTCGTTTGTGTAAACAATGTGTTCCCTCACTCAAGAGTGTCAGTACATTAATGAAAAATAAGACGTATATAATAATTACCTACTAAAATGTACATAAAACGACATTGGTACAAAAATAGAGTACAAATAAAATATTTGAAATCCACAAAATATGTACCGAACGTTCAGGAGAATAAAAATAAACACTATTTCGTCGCAAAAAAAAAATAAAAAATTATACATACATAAAAAGATGAATGATTTTATAAAAAGCGAATAATTCGTACATAAAATAATCGCGTAAAGGTCAAAAAAATAATCATGTATACCTACAATTTTATTTCGTACACGTTTATAATATTGTTGTTAACCTCGACATCATCGACTGACATTTTGGCTAAATACCAATGATACCCTTAAGAAATTTTATAAATTTACCCAAGTTATTTAAAAAAAAAATTGTCTGTCGTCTGCAGAGGTCGCAGCAAGGCGGGATTCATATCTTTTTGTATCATTCTTTATTGTTTTAAGCTATAATCGGTGGGTATAGGAATGGCATCCCAATAATTTTGCCATTTGGAGTATATTTTGTGTTTGACGGATGCTTGGATGTCATTAGTCGGTTGGTCGGAGATTTTCGGATCGGGGATGATTCTCGCGGATCGCAAGGTCTTGTCTGCCTTGTCTGCCGTTTCGTCGCCGGTTATATACGTGTGTGGGACGGTTGGTACGTTCGATGTTTTTTGAGGTCAATTTTAATATTGTTTGTCGTCAACAATAAACAGTACAACAGAATAATTAACTTACTCCCGAGACATATTTCCGTGAAATCTGAATCTTAATTTCAATCCCATTACGGCACGTCGAATAACATACGATCATACAACACAGATCCACTTTATACGACGCGCGATATACATCGTTTTCATTGGATTAGAAAGCAGAATATAATATATTGCAAAGAATAAATTTATCTTCAAATACACGTGGGTACGAGACGTTTAAACATTTCACCGAAACGTATATATGTACAGAAAAGGGTTAAATTATACACGCGCATAACTTCCGGGTTTAATATACTGTTTTGGACGGCGACCTCAATAGGCAATTTACACGCACACACAAAGTCGAGATTAAATAAAAGATTTTCATAAATATGCCTACAACAACAGTTGATAATTATTTAATAAATAACCTCTAATTTGAAATACGTAATGTGATTTCAGCAGATTTTAAGACGTTTAAAAAACAACTTAATTCGATTTAACACATATAAACCCCGAATCGTGTATATACTGCCCCTACTAGAGAAATCACCGCTTCGTCGTGACTTTGCGTAATTCGATCACACACCGTTTGTTTCGTGAACGATGAATAACAAAATAATAAAGAATAATGTTTAATGATTTAAGTACGTGTCGAGGAAGAGACCCCCCGATTTTTGTACGCAATGCTTTTGGAAAAATCAAAATGTGTACATCGTCACGCGTAAAATTAAAATAATAATAACAAAAATATTTTAAACGGTGAAAGCAAATTTAGAGATCAAAAACTGATGCCAGTGAAGTCCTGCCAACACCCACTAATTTTGTTGTTCCCCTTGACGAAACTGCAATATTAATGTACAATAATTACGGAGGAAATTAATGGGTGATTTCGTGATTGGATAAAAACATTAAGAAATTAAAACCGCTTACACCATAAAGGACATATTAATATTGAACGCGTATTATTCCGAAAGATTGCAGAAAAAACTGATCGTAATCAACCCGAATGAGTTCACACCACCACGGCGGCGTTCGACTTTTGTCGTGTTTCAACGCGCGCGTTAATGAAAACAGGTTACACAACTTTTGAGTACACATAGCCGCTAAAATATTTGTTTCCAAAAAGCGAATAAAATCAACTAAAAAAATAAAAATAAATGATGTTGAAATACGATAATTTATTTTAACTCACGAGAATATAACAAACAATATTATACGAAACGTGGTTGCGGTGTACGGGATAAAACCGAGTATGATAACGTGAATGCGAAGAAGCCTCGACAAATTACAAAAAACAAAATAGGTGGACTTGAATTTCCGTTCACTTGGCTGCACGACAACACGTCTAGTTAAGATGATGAAATTAAAGATAAAGATCTAATTAATCACACTGATTTTCTTTTCTACTATAGGTCATTTTTCACGCGGATTTCGATGGAGACATTTTACAAGTTTTCCTGCCGAGTACATCGTAATATATTATGTGCGGTACAATAACGGTCAACTGCACCGGTTTGTTAGATTAATCGCGTTTTATTTTTGGACTATTTGTCAATACGACATCTAAAATACACCCAGGCCAAACTTCACGTAATACAGTATAGTGTGGTTAAATGCTTTGCTGAGGCTCGTCAAAAAGAAAAAACGGCTTGATGCGGATCATATGTACAACGGACACGCAAACAAAACCATACACGTAGTACACTTTGACAGATCTCCTCTATAGTGAGATGTGTGCGTTTTTCGTTTGGATCGGAAAAGGCGCGTATAAAATCAAAGACCGTTTTTTTACCTATTCTCGTATAGTTGGCAGGCTGTATGCATATAGCACAAGTGTATTAAAACGGTATTTAAACCGAACGAACACACGAGACGTACGACGGCGTTTCCTAACCTGGAGTTAACGCGGACGACGGCAGTACGTAGTAATATATTCGATTTTCGAAACCCATTTTTACGGCGCATCATCAATACGATGAATATCGAAAATGATGATCACGCGAAAAATAATATATAAATCCGATCTTTTCCAAAAACTTACGAAAAACGCACACAACGTACGCGTCATACCGTTTTCGTACTCGTATTTCGTCGCAGCACGAGACAATACCTATTATTATTTACACCGGCGGAGACGACGACTCGACGACGGGGCCAGCACTTTGCGCGACGTGTATTCCGCGGAAACTCGCGATTACAACGAAACATTCGCACTATACCGCGCGCGTTATTTACGCGAAAAAACGAATAAAAAACTTTTTTCTTCCGTTGTAAACGTGCGCGTAATATTGAACGACGAGTCGTTCGATCCGAAACACGGGATAACGTTATGTATTTTTTTTTGTTATCGCAGGTACCAGTCGTCGTGTGGAGACAACACATTCGCACGACCGGAGCTACAACACTCGACTGCAGGTTACGGTAGGACGCGGGCGAACGACGGCACCGGCAGCCGGCGCGCACCGCCTATGCGCGCACCACGCCGTCGGCACGGACGAACGGACGGGAGAGAGAGAGATTAAAAAAAAAAAAAACACTTCTCTCCGGCGCGCGCGCGCGCACGCCGAGCAGTGTAGACAATATCGGACAGTGTTTTTATCGTTCTATTTTTCCGTTTCCTCCTTCTCGCCGTCGTCACACACCGGAGAGACCAGTTTTGCGTGTCGGGAAGAAAAATTAAAAAAAAAGAGTTCTGCGAGCAATCAAACGCGACGGCGGCGAAAACGCCTTCACTCGTTCTGCACCACAGTACCCACAACGAACATGTGCGACGTATAGGATCGAGAGATTTGATATTCGATGTATTGTAACATCCTAATTCGACATCCATTTACAAACCGAAGAACCGATTTCTGGGTCTGCTGGATTCGTCTGCACGCCCCGCCCGAACGATACATACGAAATTCCACTCCTGGGGGAGGGTTATCTCAAATCTGGATTGCGCGGAATGTCAGTCGTCTCAAAAGTTCGCAATGTTGTTGAGAGACGCGGCCGAGAGAATGTTTTTTTAGATTCGAGATGGTCAACGACGGAGGAAAAATAGAAAAAGATCGTATCGCGGCCACTGATGTTTGGTCGGTCTCGTTTTACCGCGTCTAACCGAGAAAAGGTCTCCCGAAAAGGTCAACCCGCCCCTAAAAAAGTACACGTGAAAAAGAGGTGAAAACAGTTTTTTCGGTCGGTCAAATCACGTTTTGCCACGCGAATAACGTACTTCAACGTTCTTCGCTGCCGTGTTCCAAAATTAAAACAGGCGGTTAAAAGGAGTTCGCTAAAAAAAAAAGAGTAGCATCGAGATCAAAATAGCGAGTATTGATGATACCCGCACCGCACGGGCATCATCAGGTTAGTTGCGGTTACTTCTCTCGTTTTCCCGCGACACCGACGGAAAGTTTTTCGAAAACGGGGTGGATTTTGAATTCGATATTTTACCGCGCCCGGGACGGATGCATCAGCATGATATCGTATAAAAGAAAACGAGTTGTCAAACGTTTGACGCAGTTTGTGTTTGGTGTCGGAATTTCGGATGCTTCCGCACGGTTATTCGGACAAATCAATATATAACATTACGGTCGATGCACGAATCGGCCGTTTTTCAGTCGTAAAACCAACCGGACTTTCTGTTATAGACATGATAGGTACCTACGTCACGGCCACGCGATATAATACACGGTCGACCCCAGACAGAGTGCGAAACTTTGCTTCGCTTGCGTATACATGTGACCGACCTATGCGGTATCCACGCTTGCCAAAGTGGTCGCGATCTGAGTTTGTCGGAGTTGCCTGGGAGCAGCACCACAGTTTGAACCGTACTGAATCCGAAGAACTCGACAAACTTTTTTTTTTTACTCGTATGCGCAACACTACGTACGGACGTCGAGAGCGATCTCTATAATATATAAAATACGACGAAACTTTCGAGTTGGCGGCCTTAATTGACAGTCGATTTAACCGTATTATAACAGTATAGGCACGCGTCGTCGGTAAAAGAATTACTACGTCGAATCGCAGTTTCAAAAGCGATTTTTACTCCTCCGCCACACCCATACATCGATACGACGTGTTTGTTTTTAAAAAAAAAAAAGGTCATCCGAACGTGACGACGACAAAACACGCAATGTCGACATCATGATTTTCATCATGAAGTCTGCAGTTTTGTTTTTCGATAGGTAAATCAAAAAAACGCTATTAATGACTTGTGAAAATATCAAACCTCCTTTTGGACCATTATTCGAGGAGTTATAACGAATTTAGTGTTCACTGCGACACGGCGTAATTTTATTGTTTTAACCAGATTACACAATTTTTCAATATTTTTTTTTACACGCTTTTAGAATCTACATGGGCGGATTTTTTTGAAAATATTTTATTCAGATAGGCAATTCTGTTTTACATATGTAACTTTCAAATCCTAAATCGCGGGTCACGAAATTTTTTCTCAAAAATAAGCCAAAGGCATGACCAATTTTCGACAAGTTTTCCAACGACTAGAAAAAAATTGTGACAATATGTCAGTGGTCACTGTAAACCGTTAAGGAAATATTTCATTTTTAACTCTCGCGATCGCGGGATACGCGTTAGTCTTGCGCGGTTATACGTTTTAAACACGGTGAAAAAATAAAAAAGGAAAAGTAAAACAGATTATTAACATTTCCGCTCTCCGCGTAAGTACCCTTTTTATGTAACCCTAACACAATGAAATTGCCTGTGGTGTATCCTTCGTTTGTAATCTCGTTTCCGTCTGTTTCTTTGAAAAAAAAAAAACGAAACCGTTTTTGCCGTGAAACACGCACAAAATGTTTCCAAAAAAAAGTGTATTCCCGTCGAACACTATATACAACAAACCAGTTATATACTACGCTATACTAAACGTTTATTTCTCTCTTATGCCTATTGTCACACACTGCAATAGCTCGAGTTTTGTCTAATCTGTTATTTATTTCCAAAACGCCTGATACGCTTACTTTTCTCTGTTATTGTTTCCGTTTCAACTTTTAAAACGTACACAATACAACAGTGCAACAAATACACACTATAGTTTTGCCGAGCAGTTGAGTATAGTTATACAGGTCAGTGGTTCTCAACCTTTTTGGATTCACCATAATACGCGAGAGTCCAACACACTATACGTCTACTCCCTAACAAAAAATTCCCATATTTTTATTTTATCCCCAAGGATTTTGTGTCACCCCTATCCATGTCACCCTGGTTGAGAACCACTGATATAGGTGAACGCGAACTGCAAACGTGTGGGTAGTTTACTATCTGTATTAAATCAATATTCGTTTCGACGAACAAAATTTTTGGTAACTATATACATAGTAGAATATTATATTATTATATAATTTAGTTATGATACACCGAGATAGTGTAAGAGTTACATAACATGGCGTTAAAAAAGTCGGAAATCGTTGGACTGTATTAATATATATAATATTAGATCCAGAAATTTTCGCAAACGACCGAGAGTTTTGAAAAAGTTGTAAAACGAAGCGAGAGTCGACGACGTAAAAATATTTTAGCTATACCACCGGGTGTTCGACACGTTTGCACGGGGTTCCGACAATCATCTACAGAAGAAGTAAGAAGGCTGGGCAAGTCGACTGCAACTTTTCGCGTTCAGTTGGGTTCGTTGAAAAAACGTTTAAAAGTTAATTCATTCTTTTAAACTCGTCAAAAGTCAACCGATGTAATAGTTTACATTGTTCTATAACAGTAGGTTGTATATATGACATTACATGTGCTTCAAAAAAAAATTGTTTTAGTATTTTCTTTTGAAATTTTCTTCTTACCGACACTTTTTTTTTTAAAAATTTTTAAATTATTATACGGATTAACGCGTAAAATAAAAAAAAAAAAAGTCACTTATAAAGTTAACACGATTAACTTGGTTAAAATTGATTTGACTTTTTAACTTAATTTCAACTCTTAACGCGTTCATCCTCGAGAAGGAATACATCTAAGTAATTTACATGCTGGTCGCGTTATGGAATTCGATCGCACACTCTTATCTGCACTACTATTCTGCATCCCCTAACAACAATTATTGCATTTGTTATACATCAAAAGATTCCAAACGAAAATTGTAACACTTTTTTTTATTTTTTTGTAGTATTTCTATAACACCCTGTACGTACCTACATTCGCAGACCGCGTCGTCAATCGATCGCGCGGCGAAACGATCCTCCCGAAGGAATAACTGCGCGCGGGGTCAACAACAAGACCGGTGGAAAACTTTACACAATCCATTTAATTGAAAGCTACACTTTGGCCGTTAATGGAACTGAGGTGTATATGCGGTGACGAAAACTTTTCGAGTGAAAGCCAGCAGCAGTCGGTCTAAAATTGAAAAAAGACGGCCGAAAAAAAATATAAAAACGAGTACTTCATAAATATTTGATTCGTAAGACAAGGATGTTATTATATTGGATTTGCGATATTTCAAAAAAAAATGTTGATAAAAAAAATGTTCAAAAAACATAAAACCGACAACGAAAAACTAAAAACTAAAAAATTATAATGAAAAATAATATGTTATCACTTTTTTTTTTTTTTTTAGCCGGTCCATCCATTTTTTTTTTTCGTTTAATTATAAGCTTACTTTTTTTGTTTTGTCGGTTTTATCTTTATGTTAAATTTTTTTTTTTTTTTGATAATTTCTGGCGGAATACTTTCCGTGTCCATACGTAACAATCATACCGTGTCATTTGCTACTCAAAATAGTTGTTTCCTCCCGTAGAGTTGTAGCGATTTTTCTGTACAACTTGTTTGGTTTTCAAAAAGCACTGAAACGATTTCGATAAAATTTATTCGCTTCTGGACCAATCGAAAAAGAATCATCAAAATCGGTTCGAAACTGGCGGAGTAATCGTAGAAAAATACCCAGAGTTGAACATAATATAGAAAGCCTCCTTTTTTGAAATCTGTTACATCGACGCGTGAACATGCAAAGGTCGATTAACGTCGATACAACGATCAAACCGACTTGTAAAATAATTCGTAATTTAAGGACTGTACCACCAAAGTTATGAAAAATTATATTAAATAAATATCGCATATTTTATACACGTTTATAAAGACTGTTATACACTGAATAAAATCTACGCATATACACAATCAATAGCGAATAGTATTTTTTTTTTTTATGAAGCACTTTAATACTGTTATTAGTATAGATAATTTATATTATTTAAATATCTAAATTATTTCACTTCGTCGAAATGCACTCGATGCATTGAAAACGAAAAATAACTTTTAACGATTCGGTACTAACAAATACAGTAATATAATGTTCTGAAATATATTTTACAAAAATATAATTTGTTTAACGATAACAATAACAGTAAGAAAACAACTATAGTTTTATGATTACCCCATTGGCTTGATTATTATTTACCGACTTGCATAACACGCTATAACTTTCATAACATTATAGTTAACATTTCCAATCAGATGAACGAATTATGCGCGATTCGCCTAGGTACATAACGCGGATATATTACATAAGATTATAATTATCTGCGTTGCTATAAAAATTGTCGTTGAATCGACTTTTTATACTTTTTGTTTCTACGGATTTGTAACAGCACTTCGTAAGAGAGTTTTTTGATTTACTAATCACGATACTTTCAAACAACAAACAAATTGTTGAAACAATTTATAAGACGTGCGGCAATTTAAACGTGTTTCAATGCTATCGCAAAATCGAAATAAACACCCCCGCCTATAAAAAGCTTGTACAACTATTATGCGCCGCACTATTAAACTTGAAATAAAGCGTTTTTAAATGTTTTTTTTTTTTTAAATTAGACAAACAAAATGTGTCACGGCGAAAACTATTTAGAGAGTACGTTACCGCTCAGATAGTAAGTAGAACATTACAAGCGGGCTTCCGGAAAACTCGTCTACACAATATTTCACTAGGAACTATAGACAAATCTATAGGCTACAGAGCCTATTTTATAAGGTTTTCTACGGCGGCTGCTTAAATGTTCTGTGAAACCTACACGACCAATTAGAGATCTAAATAATTAACGGTTAGGTGTCATTACGGTATTCCTACGGGAATATAACATGCGTTGACGGTTTAATGGACTCAGCGTTTTGCTATTTCGTTCGCGAAGCTTTGTTTTTCAAACAGTTTAATAATCACAAGATTACGTCGACAAAAACGGTTCAGATTGTACGCCTATGGTGAAAATTGAATACGTTTCGTGAAATTAAACCATACGCTGCACGCGCACATATCAACAAATCGTCAGTATGACTGTGTTGTGTACAGAAAACTGCGTCGTTAGAGAACGCGCGAACGTTTTAACTTTTAAATATTACGAACGGAAATGTACCAAAAGCATAAGAATAAAAAAAAAAAACATTTGAGGTGAGCGCGGCGCTTTTGATTCAAATAATACGACTGCAGAGATGACGCCACGACGACTGCGGCGCGTAGCAATCAAATTACAAAATATACAAACGTAAATAATACACAATAAAAAATACGTTGACGGGGAAATTAACTTTTAATCGTTTCCAAGGGGAAAAAAAAAAATACTTTTCGACGCGCTCGCGGAGAGCGTATAAGGCTATATTTTCGTTCCCCTAAAAACTTCTCAGAAAAAAAAAAAAAATATATAGAAAGAAAAAAGATGAATGAAAAAAAAAAATGATACAGAATACTTGACACGCGACCAAACGAGCCAGCAGCAATAAACATCTGGTGTTCGGATGAATGGGGCAGATGCGCGACAAACAACAAATAACCCAAGGGCTTCTCTCATATAATATTGATATGGTGTTGATACAGAGTGTTTCTCGTACACGCGCTGTAGTTTCGGTCAAATGAATTTTATTGCGAGAGTACCTAATAAAATGTTACGTATACAATATATGCGCTTTATAGTGTTGCAGTATATATTATACAGAAAGAAAATCACGAGCCAAATAATGAGAAGAAGGGCGATGTCTCTATATCGTTTTGTTCATAAAATCTCCGTAATAAAACGATGACGTTTTTACGCACCTTTAATAGTATTGTGTCTGTGTCAACTATAAATTTCGAATACTGAGTGGAGAGAAGCGATGTCTGCAGTACGATGAGAGTGGCAATTTTTTATCAAGTTTTTCTATTGTTCTACGCGTGTCAAGTACGCGCCTCGTTCGCCAAACACAACAAGCAAATACTAAAACCGCCACGAAACAAACAGCTCCAATGACTTGATAACAAATCTGGAATTTCAAACTGTAAACTATCAATCAATTTCAGACTTTAGATGGTATCATTTTTTTTTTCTTTAAACACTTATTATGTGAACAACATAAAATGATTTCAATTTTTACTAAATTCGATATTTTACTATGGGTCCACGATACCCGCCTACGATACACTCATAACGATATTTTTAATCTACCAATAGTAAGACGAACGAAGAAGAACCGACGGGCACAAACTTTTCAACAAACACAATAGCTGTAACACACACGTTACTCATCGTTGTTAGCGAAAACAAAAGAAAATTCAATAACGAGTGACCGCGAAGTTTGAAAATAATAAGTTTATACGAAATAAATAAAACATTATTTATTTTCGAATTTCCGCGTAATCCTATTATACATTTTTTAGAATGTTTCAAAGAAGCCAACTGAAGAGTAAAAAACACAAAGCCGTCCGATCCTGTTTCTTAAGAAGCGGACAATATTTACATTAATTGAATTCGCAAATATGACGCCATATAAGCTATCGATTTAACCATCATCGCAATTATAATGCGAATAAAAAATCGCACTTTGCATCTGCTTGAACAAACGTAAGTACAATATTACGGACAACATATCGAATTTCTACACAAGACATCACAATATCTGTGTGAAAATGTACAAATTATAAGATGAATTTCTATTCATATAGAGAACGCTTTCTATATAATATACATATTGTTTCGTGTTTGTTCCGTTTGCATATTATATAGAACAGCTCCGAAAACACCCGCGGTATAAAATACGCATGTACGTTCCATTTAAGTCGACACTTGTTTAAGTTCACAGCCCACGAGCGCATGAAAGTTTAACGACACGATTTCGTTTTACAGTGACACACATTTCTACACACACACACAAGTTGTTATAAATTATATTAGGAGAGTGTGAATAACTTTACTACATAAGTATAGAGCATATTATTATAATCGTTAACGTAACAGTTTTTATCGGTTTTATATTAATTTATTTATACGTTTTTAACGGTAAACGACTGTTGTATATAGTTTAAAAAACAGATTTGGATTTTATGTTTGGTAAAAACGTTCTGTGTTTTTGGGTCAATTTTTTTTTTTTTTTATCGTGTATTAACTGTTTAAAAAAACAATTGCGAGAATATAATATGTAAATATATGTAGGTAGGTACCGCGCGTTTTTCGTTTACGTAATTAACAAAAAAAAAAAACGTACATAGACACATTAATGTTAAACTATACGTTACGCGTTTGATTAATAATTTTTATTCAAATCTTTTATTGAAAACGACAAATTTTAAAAACAAATACCTAGTTAAAATGTATAGCTCGATTTGATTTTTTCAAACCGTAAACTGAACTTCCTCGACAACATAATAATATAGTAGAGACTGCAGCCGACTGTGTCGCGAACAGAGTAAATTCAAGTGATAAAATAAAATAATTAATACGTGTAGATGTGAAGCGACATTTCATAAATTCATGTACATTTCATTAACTGTTAATAAAATACGAACGTCTAAATGAAAATCGTTAAATTAGTCAATTATAGACTGCAAAATGTCTGCAGTATAAGTACATGTAACTGTTTGAATATGTAAACGTATTTAATTCAAAACGAACGCCCATTTATTAATAAATGATTAATTTTTGAAAACAATACAAAATCGATTTTTAAACATATAGGTAAACACCCCAAAAACCATCCCCCGAATAGTGTAAAAATGAAGCGATTTGCAATAATCAATTTTCTAAACCAAGACTCACGTAGATTAATATTTCTGTAAGCTTAATAGAAAAAATTGATACGCACTTTTTTTAAGCACTACATTCTAATACGTACACATTGAGAATTAAAAACCATCCACGGAGCAAACGTTTTAAAACATTATAAAAAAATATCCCATACTAATTGTATAAGTCTTGAGTAGAGCACTTTTACGCGTATTACAGTTGACAGATAACTTCAAGTGCGCGTTTTTGGTTTCAAGTTTTTACAAACAAAATACAATCAACATTGAGCAATAATTAAAAGTTAATATTTACAAAATATTCTTACGATAAACATGGGGATACCGTTAAATCAGTGTTACATTTAAAAATCATGAATACAGCTGTAAACGCGTCCTAACGGTTCGGCTATAGGTTTTTGAGGTTACCCGATTGTTCAGCGACCTGTAACGGATGGCCTAAATTTTTAAACGATTTACAAACAATGTGTATTTCCGAGGATGAATTCAAATTTTGCGCAAACAAGCATAAAAATACTTTCAAAATTTACCTATTTTCATTAAGAGCTGTAAGACGCAATTTATTAATTATCTTCGGATGTTGCCCGCACTAACAACACAACTAACGAATGTATACAACTGAAATTCAAAACGGAGATCGAACTACTCTCGGTCAAACAAATATTAGGTATGAATGTACAAAAAATAATAGACGCTGCACTTATTATGAAATCAATAAAATATCAATTATTGAATTTGTTTGTGATACACTGCAGTGAAACATGTGCATACGGTAATTAAATCGCATTTTTATATTTTACAGCTTATTTACAATAAATAAACGTTAGTACAAGCATAATATAATGTAATGTGAAATAAAAAAATTAATTGAAAAAATAATTTCTAAATAAATATATAGCTCCGCGCCAACACTGAACAACTAAAGGTAAACTATGGAATAACGAAAAAAACTCGTGTTTGTCTATAATATGATGCCATGGTCAGCATCAAAGTATGACGAGTTTAAAATTTAAATGAAAACTTTACTTTGAAACATACTTTTTATGGAACGTAAAATAATAAGCAAACGTGAAATGCGCCATATTACATCAAAGCACTGCGGACAAATTATATAATTTAAAGACAGAACACAACTTAAAAAGTAGAATGTTATTCAAAATAACAAAGAGCTAATACATGTATATAGTTATTTCAAAATGAAAACCAAAAGTTAAAACCGTACGCGTACAAATAATTATTGTGAATTATTATTCTTATCTACCAGAGTGGATTTCGCGTACATCATGAAATTCAAAATGCACAACTTTGAGTAAGAAAGAGTATGTATTCCTTTTTTCAAATTTACAATATTGACTTACGCCAGTAGGTAGTTGAATTTATTCACGTTAAATATTATGTGGTTCAATGTACCGAAATTTAGCCATTAATCATCTTGTAAATTCAGAGTACGGTTAACAAAACTATACTAAATTATTTTAAAGTGACACACTATGATATATATTATACAGTGTCATAAATTTTATTAGTTTTAACGATTGGTACAAATTGAAAACTTGCGTGCCGAAAATTGATAAACAACAAAGAAATATAAAAGAGTAAAAATAATTTTTAAAAAAGTTAAAATAATTGTACACAACGCATGAAATATCATACAAAAACTATCTTAAAATAAATAAAAGTTACCGAGATCACGAGAATTCTCGTCAGTTATAACACGTAACTAGTGTATGAATATTATATTTATGGAATGATGTTTGAAAATCGATAAAATGTGAATCAATACTTTTTTCGATTCTGCGACGCCGGCCAATAAATTACAGTTTTTTGTATGTTTTTAAAACCTAAAACTACTATTGTTTACACGGCACTTTATTGATACCGTCAATGAGTTCACGTTATTAGTGTATACTATATAGGTCAACAAACTATAGCAATTACAGATGTATCTATAGGTAAAAAAATAAATAAATAACAGTTCTAATTTCATAACTTTCATTAAAAGAAATTCAAAACATAAAATGCTAATGATTATCATTATGTATTAACAAAAAATAAATCATTAACCAGTAAAGGCTAGGTGTTTCAAACACAAATACATCATATGAAAACATTTAACATCCATTTTATTTTATTATACGTTTTAACGTTAAAGTTTTACGAAAATACACACGTAACACTTGACGTACGTGACGTAGACGTTTCGCAGTTTTGTACAACATTACAAGGCCGTATAATTATAATAGAGTTGCTGAATATTCATTTTCTAATAAACAATATACACAGGTATTGTACACGCAAAAACACATTAAACGTACAGAATAATACAACAACATCGTACGTATTATCGGATGACTTTTTAAGCGGTTTTCCTACGAACGTGGGTATTTTTTTTCATTTCATTTCATTTCAATTTGGAGAAACGCAAATATCGCTGAGTACGGCGGATCCAGTTTTTATAAGCTCGTACTGTTTTTGACGACATTCCATCTCGACAAAACGCACAAATGATAAATTTTACGCCGAATTTCGAAGCTAATACAAGCGTTTAAATAAGTGTCTAAATTTTACAAAGCAAACATAGTGAATGAAATTACAAAAACATAATCATAATTGTACACCGTTAGAAGAGCATGTTATTTTCGCATTCGGCACGTTTATTTTACATTCTCGCGGCCACCTGTAATACAAAATGTGAACGTTATAAAGTACGCCAATTTTCTCACCGCTGCAAAAACTACAGTTAACCGTGCGTATTCGACCGCGGTTCCTCCTCTCGGGCCGGAAAAATAATGCATTCGGTATTTTTTTTTCTTTTCGAAAAACAGATTTTATAAAACTCATCGCTGCTGTAGTAGACGAAAAAAAAATGTGTAGAGTACTATAAAATATAGCCGTTACGGATCTGATTTTGAGGGTGCGTAGTGTAACAGCAGATTAAGCAGTTTATAAGCGTTCAATCGACGAAAATTATGAGCGAGAACGACAGCAGGTCGTATAAAAAAATATCGCGAATTTTACGGCGGAACGTACGAAGTTTTCAGGTTTGTAATGACGGGTAGAAAGAGTGCCTCCGGTCGTCGAAAACCACCCACGCGAAGGTTAGATTTTCGATTTTTCAACGTCTTCGTTATTTTCCGTGTGCCGAAATCGCTATACGAACCGGCTGTAACACCGTGCGTACGAAAGATTGAAAAAAGTTTTTTTGCCGGGTAATTTTCAGAGCATATTTTTTGTTGAACAAGCGGTGGTTGTTTTTGCCAGGACGTAAATCTAGACTCTTCGACGATTCGTCTACGACTTCCGAACCGGGGTGACCCGCCCCCAGAGCGCTACAATACTCCGGAGTCGAACTGCCCCCGCGATTTTCTACGATTTTACCACATTTTTATCAGACTTTTCGAGTCTACACGGCGTCGACTATTTCGTATAAAAACCGAACGAGAAAAACAGGCGGGTTTTTGGGACTCAATTTATATCTGCCGGCGTTTTATCGATCACCGTTATTCGTGCACGGCGGCGGCGGCGGTGTTCGTCCGGGGGCCTCGAGGTAAACGACGAGCGGGACTTTTATTTATTTATTTTTTTTTTCGACGGATTTTACGAGGTTACGAAGTTATTCTGGCGCGGCCGAAATACCGAGTGGTTGACGTTTTGATTAATGCACCGCTAACACCGCTCTTCCGACGACGACGACGACGACGAGACGACGCTGTTCAGTGGTTGCCAAAATAAAAGCCGGGATCGCCGCCCTAGGTCGCGCGGGTAAAACTCTCGACGATGATACGCTTCGGGCGGGTTTGCGGCGGTTCAAACGCGTCATACTTAAAATATCCGAAAGCATCTTCGAAAAAACGATTCTGGCCAGTTGTCGAGAGTAGTTTTCCACGTCCTGGTGGAAAACAAAATTAAAACAACGAAAATCGAACACGTTTCGCGAATTGTTTTTGTACAGTACCGAGATTGCGTTTCTGTTAAAAACGTCAAGACAACGGAATGATTTCATTTACGAGATGACGGGAGAAATAACACGTACGCGATTTTCATGAAATGCGAAAAAAAAAAACGTCTTAAAACCGATATCGGTATATCAAAATGGACTGTGCGATTTTCAAAGTTTTTGGTATACGGTTCGTACGTTAGTACGACTGATGTCGCGTTCAAATTTCAAGTAAAAAAAAAAAAACACAAAATTAACCCATTTGTGAATGAAAAACATCAAAATCTAAAAACGGCTTCATTCTTTCGATGATCATTTTCGAAATCACGGAGAAATAACTCTGTTATTGACAAAACGCCGTTTTTAGCGGTTTCTCGCAAACTTTTCGGTGGCTGTTCCCGTCCCGTCGCAAATCGCTATTGAGAAAACCGTAAAATGACCTCACTAAAGTACCATCGTGATCCGATTTTTTAAAGATACTGTACGTAGAAATCGGTGCGATCTTTCTGGTAGAAATTTTGTTAACAGTATAAAAACAAAACAAACATCATTGTAAAACCACTAGCTATCTCGCTGACGTTTAGAATTACGAGAAAACCGCATACGTGCCATCGGCCGCGGTTAGGTTAATACACTGGATTTTGTTACATTTTATTTTACAGGAATCGGATGCACACAGGGTTGCAGAGATTATGATAAAAGGATCACAGAACCGACTGACATGTGAAAAATGTCGGTACGTAACGAGGAAAAAAGTGCTTGGGTCTTAATCGATATAATTATTGCTTTTTAAATCGGAATCACGGGGAAAAGTCGCGAGAAAAAAAAAGTCTCGGAAAAAAAATCCTCAAAAAATTAAATAATTGGTTTTAATATAAATATTCCATAATAACTAGGTAAACTCTAAGCTCAAATAAAATTTACAAAATATTTCCTGCGGCAAGTGCTAATAACTATTAAACCTAAAACTCGACTTGCAGTGCAATTGAAAAACAACTAATAATTTAATAATACTGCAGAATAGTATTTGACATAAGTCAATACATACAAGTCAATACGTTATGATTATGCGAAAAAAAAAAAAGCAAAATAAACTAGATAAGTAACGTAGTATAAAAATTACACTTGCCGAATTGAAAAATAACCAATTATAATACAGTATCCATAATAATATTAGTCAATACATGTGATATTAGTCAAATAAAATGTGAAAATATGATTTTTTTCTAGTATTTTTACCAAATAGCTTTTTGATACTTTTTTTTTACAGAGTCTATACCATTCCGGTATTTTTTTAACTACTTTTGGCACTAATTTTTCTAAATATTTTTTTCGGGGATTTTTTTTTTCCGTTTACCCCGTGTGTTTAATAACAGTGGTGACGACGACGAGCGACCCACTGACAGTACTAACTATGACAGTGGGTCGCGGCGGTGACGTTAATTATTGTTCGAATCACTGCACTCAAAGCGCCCGCCGCCACTCGGAACGCGTCTACTCGACGCTCCGTCAAGTGTACGTATCGTAATTAAACATCGTGTCGGTGAACGAATTTATAGCGTCCCACCGACCCGGCAAACACGTTCGGTCTTTGATCGTCGAGAGATCGTCGAAAATCATTATAATCCGCGGAGACGGAAAGTGAAATCCGCTCGAGAAAAACGGGCGTCGGATAAATTTCGCGACTTTTTATCGGATGGTTTACAAAATAAGAACAACTGTCCGCGGCAGAGATATGAGCGATAACTGTCCGGCCCAAATATGTTGCGAAATTGTACGACGTTTCCATCCGTTTTAAAAATTCGTAAAAATTTCAATCTCCAAAAAAAAAAGACGTAAAGATAATAAAAAAAAATTAAACAGATATCAACGACGAACACTGCAGCCGCATTCAAATATAACGTGTTTTGGGAATCTTGTTGTTCGAGCTCTGTAAAACATGAAAATGGCAAAATCTACAAAACGCTCAAAAATTCTAGTTACCAAAATGATCGAAACGTTTATATGACGTTCAAAACTTCTCAATAGAAAATCGATAATATATAGCCAGATAATGTCACCATAATTATTATTGTACTTAATATACTTTTATAGTGTTATACCACTGCCATCACCTGCACCGACGAAACGCGAGATGAAATTCGTTTTAATCAGCAATGACGACAACAACAAAGCAATGAAATAACGGTGTATTTTTTTTTTTATTTGTACAAACTAAATTGAAACCGCATTCGTGTGTATTACGATTTTCGCACGGATTTAACAGTTTTATTTGATTAACCCTTAACGGCGGCTTTGTGTGACGACACGCACTGTTTTTTTTTCCAACTCTTGTGAACTACACTGCAGCACGTGCTGCTTTACGCGGAACAAAATATACCGTTTATATATTATACGGCTCAAATGTTGATTTTGAACACTTTAAACGGGGGCACCGAACGCACACGATAAAATAAGCTGAGAGAGTTATTTAAAAAATTATCGATAAATGCCTTTCCGTTAAGCATATTACGCATAGCACACGCGTTCGTTTGCCTATGTTCGTTAACCTACGAACAACAATTTAACTGTATAATACTACGGTGTTTTTTTTTCAATTATAAAAATCTGCAAATTGAAAAACTGAAAAATACTAAAACTAAAACTTACAAGTGCTACAGGAATGTACGAACAACGTTAACTCCTGTTGTGAAACGCGAAATAATTCAGCAAACAATCTCTAATAAGTACCTAATTCATAACACCCGATTCAGATGATATTATATGGGCAGTAATAACGAGTATAGAAATTAATTTCACTATACGGGCCCATTTTATGTGCAGTACACATGAACAATAATAATTTATTACACAAATGAAAAAACACCGAATTCTCCATTACTCAGTGGTGTAAGTCTCCGTTTGCAGGCAACAATAATGACCCAAAAAAATGCTTCGGATTAAGGTCATTTAAATTTTTTGGTATCAATGCTTACAATGTCATATATTATGTTTTAGTGATAATTTAGAGACGATACAGACTATTTATTATATGATTTCAGTTTTTATTCAACTTGATATTTTACTATAGGCCGACTTACGATAGGCGACTGTTCTTTTCTGGAAGATCAATATAAAAACGAAAATCGCTTCAAACCTTCGAGAGAAAACGCTTTAAGGTTGATAATAACCGAACAGTATACGAAAAAAAAATAATCGTCCAAAGAAAAAACCGTCAAGAGATTTGAAAACCTAATTTCACACAAATCGCTCTGAATTTACATCCTATGAAATTGGTTTTGTAACGCACATATTATTATATTATATTAGTAAATATTATAAAATCGATCACGTCGTACGAAATGTAACGCATAACGAATAAATATCGTTTAATTATAATTTATAGTTAGTCATATATGAAAAAAAAAAAAAAAAAAAAGGTTTGGTCAATTGATTTTTTTTTTTCTACTTTTATTGCACGACGAATTACACGACTTTACACGTGGAACGGTGCGGATGCGAATTAAAAAGAAAACGCACATTGTTACAACACGTGTTGGGAAGAAAAAAAAGTTATTACGTTACTTTTTTTCCACCTCGTAAAGCGTTAGCGAATTTCCATCGGGTTGTTTTTTTTTTTTCCAAAACAACATTTATGATTTTTATTCGTTTAAAAAAAAGTAAATCAACAAAACTAAATAAAGAGAAATACTACGACGTATTTGTCTTGTCGCCACAATGCTTTTCAGCAAATATTTTATCAAACGTGATCGACAATACGATTAAATACGATAGAAAAAATTCGTAGCCGGTGTATAAATTGACTGCAAAAAACTATTTTTTTTTCCGTGATTTATGCCTATTTTTTTTTAAAGCGGATATTATGTATACAAGAGCAATAAAGATTTTTAAAAGTTTTCCGGTCACTTTGCAGTACAACATTTTTCTCCCCTCGTCGTCAATTCTCCGTAATGACTTTTAACGCACGCCGGCGTTAAATCTAAAATCTGTATAACACATTGTACTACTCACTTTTGAGGACATGAAAAAGACGATCTGAAATTAAAACGAATTTGGCATTTTTACGGAAACTCGGGGAACTATATACACCTACGTATACATAGAAACTGTAATGATAAGTACATAAACAAAATTGGTAAATTAAAGCGATTGCGATTTGGAGGCTTGCGACGGTTTAAGACAAAATAATATGTTGTTATCGGTCGCTGTTGTTCTAATCTCTTTCTGTGTACAATATAATATAAAGCGCATACGTCGTCTGTAAACTGTAAATAGTACAGATTATATACGTTTGATATTGTACACGTAAAACATGACGTATTATGACAAAAACGACCGAAATTGTGCAGACACGAATCTGATTTAGTACGATTGGACTCGGAAAAATCAAAACGATTTTTTGAGCATTTTTAATATTATTAACTTATTATAAGGAGGATATAAGGAAACTCATAAAAAAAAAATCATTCGTTACCATGTTACTTACATGTCTTATATTCACGGAAAGTCATAAGGACCATTATAGATTATACATTGTTGTAGCTGTCTAAAACCACTGCAACTGTTTACAATTTACTACGTATAACTGTAAATACGAGAATGTCTGTAGAAGTGCGTTTAAATCTTATGTACCATCCTCATGTGCTCGTCAAGTTATAATACATCAACTAAAACCTATAAATGCGACAAACCCCAAAAATTCGCTACAGTTTCAAAAATATAGTGCGCACAACACAACGCCGCTAATTTCTAATTAATTTGTTCTCTATATTATAACGGTTTAATGACTTCCGTTTTTAACTGTTTTTCGGCAGTATTAATTTATGTAC
The DNA here is from genome assembly GCA_017140985.1 of Hormaphis cornu. NCBI lineage: Eukaryota > Metazoa > Arthropoda > Insecta > Hemiptera > Hormaphididae > Hormaphis > Hormaphis cornu. The sequence goes on along the minus strand of CM029360.1, from coordinate 12,882,564 downwards.
CAACATGGTGTACATCGATGTAATAAAATTTTATTATACAGCTTATTTATATTTTACATAATGTTTAAAGATTTTGCCTACGCCAATTTTTGACGATGTGCAAAGCCTTCGTCCGTATCAATATATAAACCTACATCGTGCAGCGGTGTCCTACGTCAAGTATATAATATACAGCGATTACTTTGGTACGATGTTATTTGATAATGTATAGATAAAGAGGTTTTTTTTTTTTAGGTAAAAAGAGAGTGCTTTCTCGTTAACTCTATCAGTTTTTAATGACGTTTTAACATTCTCGGTTTATTACGCCCAAGGGCGGTGGTAAAGGGGCGAATCTTTCTTTATTTTTTTTTTACGATCAATAAAATTATTTTTCGCCAGATTATAAAATACAGTTCCTAGTCGGTCGGAGGAATGCACGCACGCAGTAAAGCGGATTTCCCATATTTATGTGTGAACGTGATAATACAACGCCTATCGATGTATATAATACACGTACCTATCCAAATCAATACAATATTCTAGTTTAACTCAAAATGTACACACACCATTTCAAATACTGCCAGACACAAAATACAAAATAATTCTATAGAGGTGCAGTAGTACCTATTATACAGTCAATTTTCGTATTCATTATACGCAGTGAAAAGTATTGTATTAAAAAGCCATTGGAGTTTTTTTTCGGACTCGAAAAGTGTGTCGAAACGAGTATAAAGTGTCAAACCGAATAAATATGATAGATGATAATTAAATCGATATGAATACATTAAACCACGCATAGCGGTCTACATTGAAGTTTAACAATTTACGAAGGATATTATACTGCCTTCGAGTTCAAGATTATCGAACGCGCACAATGTAACCATGTATAAATTGAAAACTGGCACATTGTAACATTGGGACCATTTCATTATTAGTATTAAGACTTAAAATACTACACGTACACTCGATTATACAATACGGTGAGTATACGGTTTTTTAATCGATTAGTCGTCATATCCTGCAAAACACAAAATATTACACAAGCGAAATAGTATCAAAACACAGTGATAAGCCGTGTTACAGTAAAACTAAAAACTGTACGCAACAGTTTTACACGTGTACATTTTCGTGAAACCAAATTTTTCGATTGATAATGTTTTCATAAAATTCTGCAGCAATCGGCGAATTAGCTGAAGTACACAGACGTATACACGAATAACGTTATAATTTATTATGACTACAACCACCGTTAAATATTTTGTCCAACGACAACATCTATACCACGGTATAGCTGACAACAATGTGATCGCGTTTTTGTTCAACGTATATACGAAAAATCAAAATCAACAAATTTTAACCGTAATTTAACGTTTAAGTAGATAGTAATATTGTTTTTATTTTGGTATAATATTGGTCCAACGTAGCTTAAGGCTATTTGCGGTTGAAATCCATAAACGAAAACATATAGTTGATTAATAATTGTTTAACTTTGAAGTAGACGCGACTTTTACAATCACACCCTCAATAACAACACTTGAAAACAATTTTCTGAAGTGCTAATCGATTTAAATGACATGCATGATTCAAAGGAAAAAAAACACACAACTTTTAGAAGTAGATATAATCGAATATTTTGTGTACACTAGATACAATAGTGAAAAAAATCATTACCTATGATCGATTCGATTTGTGCGGAGGAACAATCGTAATAATTAGAATTCTTTTACATTTTTTACGTTCAGTTTTAAATGTTTACAATTGCTTGAACTTTGAATACGATAATATATGTGTCCAACACACATATTTAACAATACTATATGAGTATACCATGTCGGTTGCGACGTACCAAATGCAATCGAGAAGTTTTAAACGTCGACAGTGACATTTCTTTTAAACTCATTCAGATCAAATTAACAATATTAATCGGGCCGATTCAAGTATTTTTAAGTTAAGTAAATCAAGTAAACAAACCTACAGGACAACGCAAGTGTTTATATTTACTATACGGCGAAGTAACCAATTCAAAAACTGAGGCGACTACGTATTATATAATAATCTCGTTCTCAAGTATACTTATAAGTTATAATCATTTAAACTCAATAACGAATATTGACAATTTTACTACGGAAAAGCAGAGCATTCGTTTGGCAAGTTTTCGTAATAAATTCATACGTTTTAGAGTACCTAATATAGTACCTATACGAAATTTTAGTACTTAACTTTAGCTCCGTCTAGTATGCGTCGTGGTATAAAAACCCGTAGTTATTTGTCCCCCTTGTACGAAATACTCGGCCGCCCGGAATGACGAGTTCCGAACGACAAAACAACAACGTGAAATCGGCTATGAAACGAAATCGTGTGAACCAATATTCTAAATTTTTTGACCACACGTGTGAAACCGTGTTGTTTAGATCGTATTAAAGTCTCGAGACGTAAAAACTAAAAGTTTTACGGAACAAGTATGATTTAAAATTTTCAAAGCTCCCTTAAAAACGATCGAAATCGATTGAAATTTCAGCAGTAAACTCGTTCAACGTCGTATAAATTTCAAGTCGAACGGAGCGATTTTGAAAATTGGGACGTTTTTTTTTTTTCGTTCGTAAGCAAAATTGCAAAAAACGCTTCAAACAAGGCAACTGTGCTAATTTGTAAAGTGGACAAGTACATTATGAACAAAAAAAAAACGAAAACGTCCCAATTTTCAAAATCGCTCCGTAACTGTCCTTATCAAACCCGTTGAGGTATCATGCGTGAAAATCGGAGCGATCTTTCAACTTTTGATCACAGAAAAAAAAAAAATCATCATCGTTCCTCGCTCGGAATCTGAAAAACAATTTTCAGCAGCCACTCGCGGTGTATCTACTATCTATAAAATATGTAGGCTTCGTGTGTAAATGGAAGACCGGTTACGTGTGGGTGAGTAAAAGTAATCACACTCACCGTGGGCGTAAGGCGGCGGCGCGGGTGGCGGGAGCGGCGCCGGCTGCAGCAGCTGCTCGTGGTGTTTGCCGCCGCCGTTGTTGTCGGAAGCGTCGGACGAGAAGACGCCGCCGTTGGCCTGTTGGGGCGGCGCGGAGAACGCGCTGTTGTACTGATGGTGGTGGTGGTGCGGGTGCGGGTGCGGGTGCGGGTGCGGGTGCGGGTGGCGCCGGTGGTGCGGCGGACCCGGATGGTGCTCGGCGGCGGGGCCCGACGAGCCGGGCGGCTTCATGCTGGACAACGCGGTGAGCGGCGCGTACGACGGACGCGGCGCGGCCGGCTGTTGCACCGACGACGAAGACGGCTGCGGCGGCTGCGGCGGCGGCGGTGGCTGCTGTTGCGAGACCGACTGCAAGTGACAAAAAACAGAAACCAAAAAAAATAAACAAAACATAGCAATAACCATATTAATAACGTTGAAACTTCAAGACGATTTTTTTTAGTGGTGCGTTGTTGATTTTCATGATTTTACACGACGTCGATCGTATTTCCGTTCAAATACGCGCGGAGATTAAAATATCGTTCACGAAACGAAAAAAATTCAAAGAAAAAAACAATTGGATCGCATAAAAAAGCATATTTTAGGACTACGTTACATTCCATCAATACGAACAGTATTGTGAATTTAAACAATCGTACGTTTTTTTTTTTTTTTACAGAATATTGTAAGAGACAATTTCGTAGGACTACATGGTGTTTCTGGTATTTTCAAATAGAATATTAAGTGAGTATATTGACCGTATGTTTGAAGATAAAAAGACAACATCCGACATATCTATAGCGTAGGTATCGAGTGTTTGTCCGCACTTTTCAAAAAGAAAAAACATTTTATACGAAAATTCATTATACGAAAGATTGAACAATACTGCAATCACGTTGAAAACACTATTCATCCGTTTGCTAGTTTCGATTTTATCTCAGTTAAGAACCAGATGGATTAGAGCAATATAAGTAATCTATCGATCATAGTAAACAAAAATCATGCATTGAGCTCGTACAAAGAAACTTAGAAGGCTTATATCAAACGCACCGTGTATTCTTTTTTATCCACCGCGTGTTCCAAAAGGTCCGCGGTAGGTACACGCTTTCGGTCACATTTGACGTTTCGCCAATTTTTTTTACGGTTTATCGGTCTCAGTTCTCGTACTAAAGTATTATAAGAAATCTCACTATTTCTAAAAACTCGATTTGTTTGGATTTATTTGAATTTTTTTTCATCTGGTGTACCAAAGCATGATTCAAATGGTACACCTGCCTGGTGTCAATTGGATAAACAGTTTATCAAACTAACAGTATAATAATAGAGATGGCATAACACACATAATAATCATACTGTTTTGCAACAGCATACTGTTGACTATGATAAAACTATGATAAGTTTTGAACGATTTGCGAAACTTATTACGGATCGAACGTATAAGATCAACTAATTTTTGAATTTAATACATAATATATAGTATATAATGTGAAAGATAAAATGTCGACTTAATTTGTGTTGAAAAAAATAGTAAGCGTTGTATAAAAGGACAACTAAAAATTTACGATACAAAAGTGGTGCTGATACAAATATTATTACGAGTGACAACAATAAACAACATTATCGCCAGTGTGACCTCTTTCAGACATTCACCGCAAAACCTCAAAGTAAAATCAACGAAACTCGCAAATGTTTTTAGTACATAAATACGGGTTGTACATATACGTATTTACGCTTCAAAGAATTTATTTTCGAGGAAATAAATGACAGTGTTCCAAAATATTTGATGATATTAATTAAATAACGTTTCGCCAGACGCGTCTTTAAACCATCCAAAAACTTTTAACAAAAACGCGCGATCGTTGTTATTAGGTGTACTTTATATTATTATTATTATTAACGTTATTATCATTTTTTTTCTTTCCGATGATAAAAATTATATCTTTGTAGGCAACACTCTGAGCATATAAATAGGACTGTTTATTTCAAATACGTACGAATGTTTGAAGAATTATAAACGTTTTTTTTTTTCAATATGAGAACATACTAGATATTTACACATTAAAACATTTTCGATCAAACCGTCTTGATAAAAATGACACAGAAATGTGTCTAGTTATTGAACGTTGAATAGTTATTATGATCGCCACTACAGCGATATCTGCTGTCACCATTGAAACAAATGAATTCGTTAGGCTAAAATAAATTTGAATCATACACAACGGAACCAACTATTTCACGACCGTATCACGTTAGGTCAGTCGAACACTTGAGTGTAACAATTAAGAGTAACTGTCCAATTTTAATAAAATTATTCTTAAAAAAACATATTTTTATTAATTGTCATACATTAATAACAATTTTAAAACTGGCCGCACTAATCATATACTTTTTACAGACGATATTTTATGTATATTATACTAATTTATATCATCCGGTTTTTTATAAACAATGCAGATCTAATAATAAATACTTGTCTTTATTTCCTATATGATTTCTTCGAATTAATTTCGTATATTATTAAATATTGCGCGCAAATATCGCAAGCGCTGTGGAGATAACGACGCAAAATTATTCAAATATTATAAGTAACGTCACGTATATTTAATTTTTATGAAAATTAAGCCGGGCGTTTTATAGGAAAATTCCCTGAAAATCCAATTATTCAACGTCGCAATTTACAGCGTAAATATATGTACTCCGAATGAAAACGTTGCGAGAAAAGTTAATTATTTTTAATCTGATTATTTTCGTATGAACGGTGCAGCGTTACAATGTAACTGTATTATCTAGGTCATGCTGATCAAGGTGGAAAAAAAACGGTCGTCGGAGTTGGGTTTCGAGCGGTCGCGTGTATACGTACACTACAGACAGGTGGAAATGGGCCGAAAATCCCAGCAATACTGACTGAACTAAATACACCGACTTTTCTGCAGCTGAGTAATCCGTCAAATTTCGCGATGGATAATTTCTTCGTTTAAACTTTATTACGAGCACGAAAATTTGGTCGGTGAAAATCCTCACAGGTTTTCTGTATTACCCTCCGAGATGATGGTAAAAATACAATGTTATCAAGTCTCCGGCTTTCGACAAAACGTATATAAATTGTTTTTGAGAGCGCAATAACGCGAGAAAATCAGAATGATAAATGCGAACGCGTTATAAATCATAAAAAAAAAAAAAAAATTATACTGTCATCCGAATTCAACTTATTGTTGATTTTTAACGTGTGTACTGTAAAAAACACGATAGTAAATATATTTACTAACAAACAAATTGTGATAAAAAATACGAATGTTGATAGTATACTTTAGAATCTCAAAAATGTGTCAACTATATATGTACTATACTCTAGAAAGTTGAGCGCACGTTGGATAAAATGAAAAGCAGCACCGTATTTATAATTAAAGAAATGTGTACCCAATTTTTATTTATTTTAAAACTCGTATGGGTAAATTTTAGAGTTTTTTATTCGCAATTTTATTGTTTTAAAAAACCGAGACATATAAACTCTGCAGTTTCGCGTGTACGGCAGCCCCTGCTGCACGATGCGATCGTCTGCAGTTAAATAATTACGTCAAGAGTGTGTTTTAATATAGGTTTTCATTTTATTGTCCGTTAAACTTGCCAGAGCAAAGGAACACTAGAAAGAAAAAAATCGAGACCGTCTTCCTTAACCCGCAGTACAACACGAGTTGGCACGTTTAAAACGTACGCGTAATAATACTGTTTATAGAACACGTTTTTATCGTTTAACTGGGCATTTTTTTTTTTTTTATCGTTTAAAAAATAAAATACCATTTGTCGTCGACCCATATACACGCGGTAATATAAGTATTATAAACTCGCCAAAAAAAATTTTATTTGCGGTCACACATATTATTATATTATTGCTGCAGTATATTTCGTCGTTTGTTTTGAATACACATAGTACATCGTGTAATATTTTTCCACAATAAAAACGTTGAATTTTATTCTAAATCGGCTGTAGTAACAACCGACGCGTTTATCCTGATGGACTTATCACGGGAACCGTACAACACATCAGCACAATTGCAGCCGACTGCAGTTCGTATGTGCCTGCGGGACGAAGACGACAACCGACGTTTCAATCAACCCGACAGAAGCACTTGGACCAGATCGTATCCATCTCGAACGAGAAACTGTACGACTATATTCGATTCGCTCGAAACAACAACAAATGTGTTAACGATGTTAAATCAACCACAGCTGTTACACGATGCGAAATCTTTAGTAAATCTGCGGAATGGTTTATATAACATTGTACATTGTAATTTATAATATTGTCAATGGCTTTGCGTGCCATCCGACAGTAAAAACAAATATCACGATCCGAGGCTGCGTTCTGTCGGTTTTATCTAAAAGCGGTCCTACAAAACCTGACTTACAAGTTACAATGTATACGTTTTGCACACGGTTTAGTGACGAAAATAATTATGAGAATTTTTAGTATTTGAAACGTACGTAAGAAACACGATAATTGAAAAAATTTACATAATGGTATACTACCAATACCTAATTTTATTATTCCAAAAGAAGTTTGAACGAAATTTTTTTCCCATCGAATAATCAAACGTAAAAAAACACGAGTTTTGTAAAAAAAAATTTAAAAAATTGCCCGGGAGCTATGAATAAACGTGACTTTCGAGTTACACGCGAAGTAATCCTCCTAATAGGTACCGACATTAAAAAAAGGAAAAAAAAAAAAATACTTAAATGTAAAAAATAATTAAATGAAAACAAATATATACATTTTAAATATTTTTAGGCGCCGCACAGTGGTCCGAAACGTGATTTTAGCTGGACAAAATTATTTTTTACAATTTTTTTAAGAATTTTTTTTTTTTTTCAAACAAGTATTCAAAATATACGTAATTCACGTAAACGAAAATCGAGATTCTGGAACTATTTAATCGTGCGACTGTAAGAGATAATCAGTTTTATTTATATCAGTGCAAAAATCATCCAAAAATATACGTTCGTTTTGTAGGTACCGTCATTTTTTTTCAAACCTTGTAATCCACGCGAATATTAACAAAAAAGTGTTTAGTTTTTATATTCCTTAGACACGCTATATTATGGTAGTACGACACGCATATTGGGTTCATGAATTGAACCCAAAAATTTGAATTCAAAATTGAATTTTTTCCGACAAAATAAGCGTTTTGGTCCGCTTGCAGTGCGTTAACACAAAAAAACGATACATTCCTCGAAACTTTGCGGAAAGAGTGACGGACGTAAAGCCCTCGAAACTCTCGGTTTTATTAAAAGAATTTCTTCCAATTTCAAACTTTCCAGCTGCTCTCTCTTAAGACTCTTTATTGCTCATATTTTGTAGTACGCTCATAGAATACCAGCGTAGTAGTAGTAGTAGTATGGAGCCCTAGTACTTTTAGTGGCCAAGTCGAGCGAGTGCAAAGTAAACTCTTAAAACGCGCAGCTTTTATCCTGGGGATCATCGATTGTCCGCTGCTGCTTCTGAATCGCTGACTGATAGAAGGAACGGAGCAAATCTAATTTTTTTGAATAAGCCGATTGATGGGACTTGTCTTGTTGACACTCCTGCTGCAGGCCGTTCGAAGTCCCTGTCTTTAATTCCCGCCCAGTGTGTCGCCGTTCCATTTTGTTCCACGAATTTCAACTTTTCGAACGATGAAATTGTCCAGTCCATCTTTCTTTGTTTATGCGGCGTTTCGTGTATTGTTCAAACGCTTATGCGTTATGTAAGACGTTTTCGTGGGGCATTTCTTCTTTTTTTAACGTAGGCTTTTGCGCATAAATTGTACTATTAAACTGGTGTTTATTAATGAACTGTTCTACAACACTGAATTCGTCCCAGTTTCTCGTGTACGACGCCGCCTTTCGGCTGTTTTCGTTTTCCTGCGCGCGGACGACAAACCGCGATAATATTATCTCGTAAACATTATTATTATTATCGTGCGCGCGCAGCAGCTGCACCGAAAACCGCGCGCCGACGGAAAAGAGCCGCAGACACCACGCGCCGCGCGTACCCTTTAAAACGTTTAGCTCGAAAAACAACGGCGGCGGCACACATCGCGTCAACCCCCCGCGCCGCGCCGTCCACAGTTACGTCGGCGGCCATCCCCTTTTCGCCCGCGCCCTTACCGGCCCCGGCCGCGCGCGCGGAGCAAATCGATTTTCTCTCTCCTCAAAACCGAACCGTATTGTACTGTACCGCGCCGTGGCACGCCGATCCCGCGTGCGGATGATACACAGCGATATTCGTATTGTTGTTGTACACTGCAGTAGAGAAGTTCTACCCGAAGACCTCATCTTATCCAATCTACCTTCTTATCCTATGATCTAAGTCCTTGAGGTAACGCGTCTTGTTATCACGACTTGTCGGCCATCCTATCGTGTACATACGACTCAGCGTTGGGGACTCGTCGTAGACAAGCGAGTGTATCACTCTATGGTTGCACTATAATACGAGGTACAGCGTTCAGCTTTTAGAACGTTTGTGAAAAATGTCGTTGGTGTAGGTGACGAGAGGTGATCCGTCGCGGTGAAATCACGTTCATAATACATTACAGATAAATATATTATAATATTCTTCGTGTTGTGGCTTTCAGAACGCCGCCAAAACGCGCCACCTATCCCTGTCGTTCGCGATAAATCCTCTCCCGTTTCGTTTAGACCCTCTTCGACTGAATCGATCCACCTTTTCCTAGGCGTTCCCCGAGGTTCCAAGTGGTTCCCATCGCTGATTCGACTGTATAGTTCTCCCCCGTTCTCATAATGTGTCCTCAGATCCAGCTGCTCACTGATGTTACACCGACGTACATAATATTACGCGAAACACACGAGAGGGAGTTGCCCGCGCTCGCTTTCTAAGTTAATATTAAAGAAGCCGGCCAAAACGTGGGTTTTCGACGAAGAAAAGTCGACTACATTTGTCTAGAAAAGATGAACACCGGTGAAATTCGAAAGCGGAAAATATGAGTTATAGTTTACAGGTGGACGACGATTTCAAACATTTAGGTGTAAACAGCATGAACAATATACGCATGTATATATATATAGAGAGAGAGAGAGAAGTAAAAGAAATAATGGCGAATGGAAATAAATGTTACGTAAGCATAAATAATATAGCTATTGAGAACGAAATTACAATCGAAAAAATCAAAAATGTTACTTTGTACACACATCTTAAACCGATATTATAGAAAACTTGCTACACGGGAAAGGAAAGTGTTATGAGCCGGTGTACAATAACGAACTAGGAATTTATGAAAAACGACACATGAACATCTCAATGTATATACATATTACATAGAAGATGCGCAAAAGAGTGGCTGGGTCCGTTTGGAAGCGCAGTTAGAACAAGACACTGTAGAAATGCAGACTGGTGTGGATGAGAGTGAACCATTAGATTGAACTCGTGGACAGAAAAAAAAAAAAAGGAAAAGACTCACTAGGCGGCAGCACAGGAATGGGCGATTGTGTTGGTGAAGAAGCAAAAGATATATAATAGCGGTGTAAAATCCAAGAGCTGTCCGAGATTCACTCGACGACTGTTACACCGAATTTTGAAAATTTTCGACGCATTTTTTTGCTGCATCGCGGAACGAACCGACGCGGTTTTCTAAAACACTATTCGGACGACCTACATAATATGCCTTTACGTATGATGCGTAAAATTCCTAGTAAAAAAAAAAACGTGGGGTGGAATTTCCGGGTGAAACTACGATTGTGTAGTATGTGCTCAACACGCTTGAGGATTACAACGCCACAACAAATCACTCCCGCTGATTATGACACTTACGAAAAATAGAAAAACACCGTAGTAGATTCCGTATATTGAATTATTGTTTTCAAGTGAGCGGGCGAAATTACAGTGAAAACGTGCTAAAAGCTTAACAACAACAATGTTAACACAAATCTAGAACGAATGAATTCGTACGACTGATTTTGAAACTCCCTGCTGATACCCCTTATTACTCTCTGCGATTTGGTTGTTCTTCCCTCCTTCGATTTCCTTTGATAATCTTATTTTCGACTCGCACACTTAACATAGTTTCTGTACGTTTATTTGAAAGTATAAACTGCCCGTATTTGTTAAGACGAATTTGTTTTCATGCAGTAAACTCAGAATAATTGTATTTCGAATGCAACGATCCGCGATAACGTTTTTATATTTGAAGTAATGCTACAGATATATTGTATAGTACAAAAGTTTGGTACGGCGTATTTATTATATAGTCGTACGTATCGACATGCAAAAAAAACTAGATCGAGATGAGGGGAATAAACGAGGAGTTGTAATTCGAGCCAACCGTATTAGCAAAGTAAAAAATACGGAAATGAGTTGATTCAAACGAAAGGAGACAGGAGGGGTGAGGAAATTAAAAAACCGGAAAAACTTAATTACAGGGAGTAGAGAGGTGTAAGAGCATGAAGTATCTACATTAGTTTTGCAAATACATGCTAATAACTAACCGACAGAAAAAAAAATCCTATATTTATACTACGTAGGGAGGCCAGCAGGATGCAGATTTATAAGTGATAAGTGCTTGTACGTAAAAAATTTCTCATTCCTGTTCAAGTTTTAGTTGTGGATTCATTAATATTACGTGTTGAATACCTGTCGGTTCGGAGAAATCGTCTCCTCCTTATTATCTTTCGGCCAACTCGTTGACCAACCTGCTATAATATTATGTAGCTATTTATATACGCGCTCGATGGTGTGACATTAAAATTTATTACAGATCTAAAAATATGAAGTATTCAAGATTATAAAAATAATAAGGAAGAAATAATAATAATAATTCGTATGTAAACGCAAGATGAATACAATACGTTTAGAAATTTTGCGTTTCGGGAAGTGGCGTCTTTCTACGGAATACGGACTTTTCCCATGACAGGGGCACTGGACCATACAACATTTTAACATCCAAATGTCCTGTTACTACTAAATGCTGTTCCTGGCGTGTACTAGCAATTCTCCTACGCGTAACTAAGAGTTTTAGGTCAGCAAGGACCGCAAATGCCGGCCAATTACTGCTACTGAACATTTGACAAGAGTAAATATAAAGCCCCTGCAGAAAAAGTGCATGCAGTATTGTAATTTCATTTGCAAATCCACTCGAAATTTTGGTTGCTTCCTTCAGAATTTAAAAGTATATGTCAATGTAGTCTGTTTACGACCACTCTCGATTAAAGTGGTTCGTACTGTAATTATCGGTGAACGATTATTAAGTGTATACGAGATGAACAAAATCTTAATCTCGATCATAGAAACGTATAGATCAATTATTGATGGTCACTGTAAAAATTTCCACGTTTCGCTTTTTGGGAAAAGTTTGATACGCCGATACTACGCGTTTATTATTTTTTTCTATACCTACTTGTTTTCACGCGGTTTAACGGGGTAAGTACGCCCAGTACGTGACATTTTAAAGTTTGAATCGTTTAACGGCAAAATCGTGTGTGCCCTACTAATTCCAAATCCAAAACCCTCGATTACGCCAGAATTCGATTTAGGGCGACACCCGTATTAGCTCCACCCAGCCCATTTATTTATCGTCATATCGGCCAGAGCTGGCAGCAACCGCACGTCCTGCTGCAGTGCGCGCGCACGTCTATATAGCGGGCGTTACAAATTTTAAATGTACAAACTAAAAAAAGGCATTTCACACGCGATACAATTACACTCGTGCTCTTCAAATATTTGACAGTTTCCGGGCACGCCACCACGCGGGTATAGACAAACGTTGGAACAGTAAAATCACACCCCAGGGAATATTTCAAAATACCCACCCGTTCTATTCGCTCTTCTGCTCATTTTCACATTCCTTTTTCGTCATCTATCTTTCCGGTTCGCCATTACTGTTCGTCTCATGCGTACTGCCCGCAACGAGTCTCACGTTCTTTCTCCTAATTGCGCCAGTTTTCTTCGACACACTACTCGAGTATTATGACTGTATAAATTATATTAAATTATGAAATGTTAACTTGTTACTATTTGGTACCTATATAAGGACAATTCGCTGTGCTAAAATTGGGCTCGCTGCCCGTTATGTACACTATAGAATAAACTAAATATAAAATATTTTAGCCCCATTGTGCTAGGACAACCCTTTCTATACCCCCGTTTTCCTAGACGGAGTAAAATTTTCCCAGTAAAATGTTACCCGTGGTAATATTATGATTATCCATGGATAATATCTTTAACCCCAAACGGCCTCTCCGGGGGGCGTATTGGCAAACTCTCTAGAGTCCCAGCGCCCGTATCTTAATACGCCATTTTCATTGGCCCATTTGAATTTGGCGCCAACGTTAACATTTTACTATCAGTTGGTACTCTAACAACAATAATAATAATAATAATAGATAAAAAAAATACTATTTTATTTTATTGAAGTAAATTCAATTCAATAAAATTGTAGTCTTGTTATATATATATCTTGCGAGTTGATTAAATTAAATAATACCAACTTAGTATAGGGTTACGTATAGACGCGTAAAGTGTCTAGGTTCGGATGCAATAGGTTTTAGGCTATTGTTTTTTATCGGAGCAAATCTGATCGGTTCATAGATGATAAAAATTCCTTCGTCGTCTATGGCTCGTATCCGGTCTGGTTCGGTTAGTAAAAACGAAATTCGGTCAAAGAAAATTTTATCATACAAAGTTGGTATTCTTCAATTTAATCAACTTGCTGCGATTGATAGTAAAATGTTTATGTCGGCGCCAAATTCAAATGAAAATGGCGTATCAATTAGATACGGCGCTCTATAATACAGGGGTTTGGTAATACGCCTCCTCCGGGGGAGGGTACAGTTTTCCCGAGGGAATACCTACGTATTATCCCCGTGCAATAAGGGTGTAAATTTTTCTAGGATAAATCGTTACCCCTCTAGGAATGTTTAACACTCCCCGCCGCGGAATAGGATCGCCCGTGGGCCGTTTTTACGGGGACGAATCGGATATCGGTAATTTCAAACCATTCGGAGTGCAGTTT
>CM029360.1:12798432-12868226 GCA_017140985.1 Hormaphis cornu | reverse complement strand
TTTTCTGGAACGATTATCAAAAAATTGTTTTCGTATCTTGGAGTTTGTTAACGATTTACGAATTACGACAGAAGAACGAAAATATGCGTATACAGTACTGCATTATTTTATCGTAGAATTTGGAAATACGATTTAAATCATGTATACACGGGGAAAAAAATTGCGAAACTGTACGAGTGTTGTTTGTTAATATTTTTTGCGTGTTGACAGTATTATTGTTAAACCAATTACTTATTGAGGTGAATCAGTTGTCTAATTGAAAAAATTCCTGTTAAAATCGGAAGTCGATACGTATAATAATAATAATACAGAAATAGTTATCCCTATGGTAAGTGTATTAAAAAAACAGGCTGAAAATAAAGTTGAACGTTTATTCAAAGCTCGTAACGTAGTATCTATTTTTTATAGGTACAATACGGATTGTTTTAGTGATTGATTGATATAAAAGTATGACTGAATACCTCTGTACGTCATTCTTTGCAGTAATTAACGACGAATAACCCGTATACAATACGTAGCCACCCTAAACAATTTTTATTACGCAATAGGTGTTCAACCGTACAAAATACTACTGCTATTGTTATGAGTATGGCAGTATTAATTGTCAATTACGAATACGCTAGTTTGCTGTGTTTTATGATTGCAATGTGACTGTGTACAGTGAAAACTGTATCGTATTACTACTAGGTGTACCATACAATTAAAATCAATAATTATGTAATATGACGAGAAAACTCCAAGAACATTACCATGTTACACGCAATTTTATTGAATAAATTCAACGTTATACAGATCGTAGGTTGAAAACGAAAATCATACATTGGCCAGTATTGCCAAATTTGATCTACATTACAAATCATACGGAAGTATAGGTATCTATCTAGTAAATGGTACGATTAAAAAAAAATTTTAACAGAAACTAAACGAAAGGTTATGTTTTGATGGATGTATATAATTAAGTGTAATGCAAACATAAAACATTTTTCAAAAATTATTTTCCTACACAATAGTTTAGTTAAAAAATACTTTAGTACTTCATAACTTCGCCAATTTCAATATTTGTTTAAGTTTCAAAGAGAAAATGGAAAGCGGAGAAAAACTCTAAAGCTACTAGAGTCCTATTAAAATCCTTAACACATATAACACATATAACTTATGAATATGCACTTTGCTTCACTAGCAGAACCATTTTGAATCTTACAGTTAACATACTGAAGTAAAAAAAATTCTATGTGCATTTGTCTTAAAAAATTAATACATTTTGACAATCATTCGGTTAGGTTTATTTTAAAAAGAGCTTAAGACTATTATTGTTACTCGCTTTGTTATCTAAAATTTGTTTTTATACGTCACATACTATTATTGTTCATAATATTAATATCTATCAAAAGTGTCTGTAGAACAACCAAAAGGTCAACCGATGCATTTATATAATGATTTCGTTTTAATAGTCATCAAATTATTTGTTGTTAATTGTTTTATAGTATAATAATAGTACAACAAAATAATTAATTACTGATCCATCATAATACTACGTCATGATTATCATGAATGTATAATGTTGACTTAGCATAGTTTTAATATATTAAGTGTGTAACTCGTTTACGTGTCAATTCTCGAAAAACAAACGTGACAAATAACTGTACGCCAACAGTTTGCTCAGTTCTTTGCGAAGTAATTTACATACAAAATTACGTGAAATTGTATTCAAATAATATTCTACAGAGATTTCACATCGAACGGGGTCGTCTCATATAAAGACAATCATGATGGAAAATAAAGACAATTTAAAAATGATAAAACGAAATATTATATAATACATAAAAATCGAAATCGTTTTATTAAAGTAAAGTCGTTTTGCTTTTGAACAAAAAAAGCAGAATAGGTTCAAGTTATTAAAAACGGAAAAATTCGAGGAAAAGTCTAAGTATACCATTTAATGAAAAATAACAAGGTATGTCACTACATTATGTTATACCAAACATAATTTTTAAAAAGCACAGGAGTTTTACCGTGTTACGATTTTAATTTTGATACATAGTAGTAAGAGGCAAAATCTTGAACGAAAATATTATTTTTTTTAACTTCTACTATATTTGCTGCAAGTACCGCGGGTACCCACTCAATAGTCAACATAGTGATTCTTAATATATACAAACTATGAAATTACCACAGTAATAAATCACTTTTTACATTTAGTAGAAATGAGTTTAATAATAATTTAATCTTAACTCTTGAATATCAGTTGTCAAACGCCAATAAAAAACCAAATACAAGTATCAATAATCAATATTCAACATTATTTCGTTTTTTTTCCTATCTCAAATAAGTAGAATATTGAAAAGAAAAATGGTATTTTTGAAATCGCCCGATTTTTCGCACAATCGCTTAAGATGATCACTTTAGAAGGTGATCTCTGAAAATTATATTATTATTATTATTATGTTAACAAAAAACTAATGAAATCGCTAGCACGTAAGTAGGTGGTACAGTTCTAGATTTTGACTACGTAGAGGCCATACAGCATTGTCCCGGCATGAATAGGATTTTTTTTTACAACTGTGACTATAAATTATATCTTATATTTTATAATTGGCGAAACTATGCTCCACAAAATAACCTGAATTGCGTCTACATTATGTACGTTAATTACAATATATTATTAAACATCGAAAATCAAAAAAACGAGTGAGACAAACGTCTTTTAAACACTAAACTGAGATCGGGCGCATCACAAACTTATCACATTGCGTCAACTGATTAAGCTCGAAATTCAATAACTGTCCAGTGTCGTCTACACGCCACTGATTAGTCGTTTTTTGTACTCTATACATTCACCGTCATCGAACAACAAATAAATAAATTTAAATTAAAAACAAAACCCACGAGATATTTTGACAACGTACGAACGGGGGAGTTTCAAAAGCGCTTTCACGCTGGTACTGCTGATCGCGAAGCCCCGCAAGATAAATCGATTTTACATTAGTACGGGTTTGATATTAAAAAAAAAAAAACGCATAAACAACGAATACGTGTTTTGTGAACACTTGAGTTCAACAAAATAATTTATATTAGTTAAATTTAAACTTTTTTTGCTTGTAATACAAACCTGTTAAGAGTATATAAACATTGTTTGAAATGCAGTTAAAAAACAATATCGACGTTTTCAAACATTATTTCCTCAGCGTAAACAAATTAAATAGACCGAAATGAAAATTCTATTTGAATATACCGAGAGCTGCAACTGTAAAAATAAAAGTTGTTATAACCATGTGTATTACCATAAAACGTTTGCGTGAACTAATCGTGTATAATATTATTATAACTATTGGTTTTGAGAAAAAAATTCATTCATATTTATTTTAAAAATTTTAAATTGTATTAACGGATTTACGAGATGTATTAATACAATATATATATTATAGATCTAGAATAATCAATCATGAATGATAGCTGTGTCTCGGCCAAATTTACGAAAATTGAAATTTTTCCCCTTTTATTAACACAAATTATATTTTTAACAACATCTAGTGACTATAAGTTATAATTATATATACAGAACCATTAACTAACGATTTAAGCCTAAAGGGCACAGTTTTGAATGGTGTATAAACATTTTGCATTTTATATTAGAGCAATACATATTGAAAACATTCTCTACAAAGATATCGATTTTGAGCGATTCCCGGGCGAATCAAATACTCAAAAAAATAACAAAAAACTTTTCTATACTTAGTTAAATAAACTGTCGAATTTGTTTTAAATTCGTAACACGTTTGCACTTTACCCATTCTAGTATAATGCGTTAAAATTTTAGTGAAGTTTAACCATAAGAATCAAGAATAAAATTCATTTTTAGAAACATCGTGTTGCACAGCGTTTTCACATAAAACAGACAGTATGTTTTATAAACAAACATTATTATGTTATCTCAACTCGTAGATTTTACTGTACTCATCTCAGTTCATAATTTATTAATTACTTTGATTACATGTCATACACACATCTACGCTTGTGTGGCCAAAATCACTGCGATAAACTTTTATCGCATTAACCACATTTCACTATAGAATAATTTTTGTATTAGGTATAAAGTACACTAAGAGGAAAATTTTAAATATTTTATTCAAAACACCTATTTCATTGACGTACGTATATAATTTATAACCCCCTAACGCATTTGTTCAATACCAATACGTAAAAAATATGTTTATAAAACTCATTTAACAGGTGTTTTCTATTTCGAGTAAAGGTATTAATAAGTTTTATAGCGACGCGCAAATACGAGGACACGAGGAAGGATTTTACACAATTTTTAAGTTTTTGAATATTTTATACAGAATCATAAAAAACTCGTAAAAAATATTGCAAAATCAGAGAACTCAGAAGAATATCACATAAAATAGTATACGTTCATAAATTCTATTTGAAATACTTTCAATATACAATACAATCATGAAACTCCTTAAACAATTAGGTACTCATCCAAAGAGCAAACTCTAACAAAAAAAAAAAAATAAACAAATAAAAACGTTCTGTACAAAATATGTCCAGTTTTAAAATAATTTCAGCCCCTCAAAAAATGTTTTAAAAATTACTATCATTTTATAAAATTATATTACGATTTAAATTATGCTTTTTATATTTTATTCGGTCGAAAAAACCACAATTACTAACAAATTGAAAAATTTCTAAGTTTCACTCCGGATATATATATATCCACTTAAAAACAATCAAAGTCGAATAAAATTTTTATAGTTTTACTTAGCACGATAGCTTTTTGATTCAAAAATTTATTTTTAGCCACTCAAAAATGATCATGGTTGAATAAAACTTGACTTTCCTTAACTCGATGGCTATTATATGATTCAAATATTAGTTTCCGGATGAAATTTTAGAGAAAAAAAAATATATGTAATCAATAAAATAATGTTTACGTTAATTTTAAAGATGTACCAACAAAAATGTGCCGTAAAATTTCCATACATATACGCACAATATTTTAGTATTTAAATGCGAACATTTTTTTAATAAACATTAATTCAATACGTGGACATAGCACAAACAATATACCGACAAAGCCTATATATTATATTATATTTGAATGACAATTAATTCATTATTATTAAGTGCGGACGTTTTACTACTAAAACTACGTCCGTATGTTTATATATTATACAGCAATAAGTAGTACAATATACAAGGACCTATCACCAAACATAAACGTAAAATTAAATTGTCTTGCTACAAAGCGATACAGCGCGCACTTATAATGAGTGTATAATAATAATATTAAATCAATATAATTATTTAGCTTCGAGTACCTTTGCGTGCGTATACAGTTGATTTTAACTAATTACAAAAAGTGCTCAGTAAAAAATTGCATTTGACGATAAAAAATACCATAACTATTGATAGTACTCAAAAAAAAACACAATGTTATTAAAAACGTTTCAAACAAAAATAAAACAAATTATACGCATGTTGCGTTGTGTACACTATATTATAATGTGTTATGTACTATACGCGCGTATAAGAACGATGAATTTGCGCAGAAATTGAGAAAACGACGAAAGAACTATTTGATGGTTTCAAATGTTTTGTTTAAATTTAAAACCAGTGTTGTATTAGCATAGTTAGTAATGTATAGTACCCATAATGTATATTGTAAAATATCGACTATCCTGATGCTAAAATATACGTGCGTATTACTTTAACGTACGAATGTATTTAATGCTAACATGAATTCAATAAAGAAAACTAATTTAGAATCAAGAAACAATGGATGACAATTCAAGGTTACACTTGTTTATTCACGCAAAATCCTGTTACCTGTCGAAATTCTGAAAACAATATAGTTTAAAAGCCTGCTAGATTGAAAACATTTTTAGCGAATTACGCGCCGCCGAATTGCAGAGCTTTGCAAATGATACGCAGCTGAGCCATCCAGTCTAGGCGTTATTTAAGTATTATTAGCTTACAACGAAAGGTACAGAATTACAGAAGGATATATTTTAGTCGGTATAAATTATTCATAAAACAATACCGATGCATACGTCACGACGTACCGCCAACTGAAAATGTTAATTTTACTCAAAATCCAAAATAAAAACGCCGAATGAACAATGTAAATACTGTCGGACAAATGCAATAGTTTCAATTGCCGAGCGGTTTTGTACGAGAAAAACCGTGGTTCGTTCTCCCCGTTTATTTACCCCGCGGGGTTTACACATATTGTCCCATTAGCCACTCCGAACGTAACTGACCATAAATAATTCAGTGTTGGCTGAACCCTATAAAGATGAATATATTACGGAAATCCGATCATTCGGAGAAATATACAAAAATATTATACCGCTCAACACGTGAATCGCTAAAAAATATCGAACGATAAAACTAATCGCATAAGTGTAATAATATACCACTTCAATAGTATTGCCGTAAGTTGTACGTAACAAAACCCGATTGACGGTATAAACGAAAAGACGAGTTAAATCTCGTAGTCCCTACATAATAAAATATACTTGGAAATATGTAACTCCGCATTGAAATACACTGTGACGTGTTTCAAAGGGTATTTCAAACGGTGATTTGATTTGACTGCACACGCGAAAAGTATATCGATATGGCTGAATTTGTATCGAACACGTCGTATTTATGATTCAAGTTATCCTCTCGAACCCAACTAAAATTAGCAAGGAAAATTAAAGGTAAAAAAATCGAATTCATGAAAATATTTCATTTAAAAAATAACTGGAAAATCCAATTACAGTATATAGGTATCGTGGCTGACAATTGATTCTGACTCGAGAATATTTTTAAAATCTACATCAAAAATCAATCTTAAATAATAACACGTATGATGTGAATAACTCGAATTATTTTGTATGCCTGATCAACATAAAAAGAAATTAAGAAAGTTACCCTACCAACAAAATATAATTCGTTAGATATTTTTAAACATAAATATTGATTTTAATTAGGAAAAAAATTACCGCGTAACGATAATAACGTCATCGCGTTCTTCAATCATTTTTCACACACACGCAAACAAGACAGCATATTGTGTGAATTCGGTTTTGTTTATTAAATAATTATTTTTAAAAATGTTTACGGATGAAATTTGAAACCCAAACAGTTTTCTAAACAAAACGGCAATTGCATACGAGTAGTGCGGCCGGTTAGATCACTTTGACGGACGTCAGTGTGTACTCAAAACAATTTTATTCCAGTACCTATTCATTTTTTTTTTTTTTCCGATAATGTACTTTCTTAAAAACTAAAAATTCACAAGCAGCACATGTCTATCGCCAATAAAAAAACAATCAATGATGGCATAATAAACTGATTTTAGTGCGAGACAAATTTAGAATAGGCGTAGGTCATGATCTCAATAATAAATAATAATAATAATATACGTATAATTTAAAGGTACGAGAAAAAATTAAAAGAGTACCACTTTCTAAAAAAATGGATTCACCCAAAAACTTTGTATACAGAAAAAAAATATCTTGGCGAGATCTTCACTAAACTAAGAATCTACAACTATAATACGCGTATCGTGGTTTAAAAGTGTTTAGCCGGAATTTCATTAAGGCCGTTCGCAACAGAAACGAATTACAGAATCCGTCTTTGTAAACGAGTTTTAGACGGCTCAACTTCACGATGTTTTCAAATTATTGATGATGTTCTGCCGGTTGAGTTTAAACAAATGTCATTCATACGTGGATAGTTAAAAATCTAAACGTTGATTTTACGGAAACCATAAATAAAAGGTAACAACAAAGAGCGTAAAATGTCAATGTTTGCAACGTCGAAAAAACTTTTGATCCGCAGAGATGCGTATTTTAATACCTTATAGAAATGAAAAATTTGTAAATGGTGTTCGTTCAAATCAGTTTTGAAGTGGATCGTCGAATGTTTTTACAACATCATAGTCTTTGTATTTACAGTATTCTCGTATTTGCAACTTAATCGCGGAAACGGTCTATCTGCTGTACCCACGGGTATGTAAAAACAAAACTGTGTCGGTTCGTATTGTAGTACATATTTACCGTTAATTTTTATACATATTTTTCTCCGTAAACTGTCGTGCAAAGTTACACCGACCACTAACTTAACTCTTTTCGACCGTACGTATTTACCGTGATTCTCGGCGTGCGTCCCCTAGCCTAAAGGCGGTATAAAATAACATTATCTCTTGTTACGCACTTGTTACGTATTGTATAAATTTTATGGAAACGTATCATCCCTCGTCAACATCCCCCCGCGGTTGACCATCGATGCGACAGTTCTCGAACCAAGCACAGACTCGTTTCGACCGTTTCGCCAAATGCCAAACACCACCACCGCGCGCGAACCAGTCGAAGGCGAACAACACTGTGCACCGGGGGGCACGCGCGTGCGGTCATCAAACGTGTTAATTGGTTTACGATAATCAGTTGACAGCGTTTTAGAGACGGGTCAGATACACAACAGAGAGCTCTGTTAAATATAGTTATACACGGCCCGACGAGTTGTTATTAAACGTCAATTATTTCCCCGACGACAACGGCAGTTACATATATGTTACACACACCGCGCGCGGCGACCCGTCAACAAAACAACACCGAAAGCTATAGGTGTAAATAGCAATACGCGCGTGTGCACAACACTCGATTATAATAATAACGTCACAGGGGCTGATGAGCGTGGGAACCCCTAACCGCGCGAATCGTAACGAGGCGAAACCGATTTTCGGCGACGTGTTCTCGTAGAATCGACGATATTTTTTTTTAGATGATACACGGAAAGTCGAGTCGTATACGAAAAACGTGCGTGCGTGAAATTTACTTGAAAAAAAAAAAAAGCGACATTTTAATAAATCAGACCATTGTTTGAAATCAAAGCGATTGAGAAAAATGAACGCGCGACTGCAAAACGTTTTTAAATTTCAAAAAAAAACACGCGTCGATTTTACTAGGCGAGAGAAAGCGTGTGTTTTTGGTGAAAAACGGTGTCGACTCCGGGGGGTCTGATGAAAATTTCGCAGACTTGTGGAATGTCAATCCTTTGCGACGGTGTCGTCGATCGATTCGTTGTTTTACTGCGTATCGTAATAGCGCAGTGCGTAATTCTGATTTCCGAGTTCTCAAACACACAAACAGTATCGTAACGAACACGATACACGCTGCGGAACCATATAACTACGGCTCACAATTATTAAACTTTGAGTGTATTTATAAAAAAAAAAAACAAGCAAGTGCTGATACGATGGACATAACATTATTCGTATTTTGTACGGTTTTCAGTACGATTCGACTAACGAGTTATCAAATGATAGGTGTTACTTCTTTGCGAGTATTGGGCGCATTGGGCACGATCACACGCTACGGGTTTAAGAATAAATTCAGAATTTAGCTTTCAAGATTATACAAACGCATTATGACTCGCGAGAGAGAAACCGGAAAGGATTTTTTTTTTTTTTTCACGACTAAAGTGTGGACGCTTCGGCGGCACGGAGACGCGTAATGTTTGGAAGGGTCATCGACCTTCCCCGTGCGACCGCATCGACCCGAGTCACTGCACATCGCGGTAACGAAAAAAAATACGTAAATAAATACAGTGTCTGAGGAGGGTTCCTGGTTTTGTACCATGACGTCGGGTCTCTAACACTTCTTCTGCCCTTTTCGGCTAATCACGACAAATCGGATGCACAACACGCCGCCGCCATTACACGCGTTAGTCCGCAGTCACTGTTTCGATTTTATGACGAAACTCCGTTTCCATGTCGTTTATTAAAAGTCGTATTCGTTCCGTTCAAATCGTTCGAAACGGTATTTCGGTTTTACAGTCGGTGTCAAAAAGAAAGAAATGTATGAACCTTGATTTTTTTTTGTACTGTTCTTTATTTCGAATGGTTTTACAGAAATGTCAAACGACCGAATACTTTAAAAAAAAAAAAAACCACTTCAGCAGAACTATACTTTACTCAATCTGCAGCACGGTGCGTTAGAATATAAATATACAGTAAACACGTGGATAGAAAACAATTCAATAGTTAAATATTACATTTTTTCGTTTGGGCCACACGCGCGTTGAATTCTATGCAAATTTATGTCTTTAAAAGTGGCGAAAGTCAATTTAGTCGATTGCCATAAATCATAGACGCTATATATTATCGTAACGATGAAACTCGTGAAAAAAAACTAACGAATGTATTATGTGACGGTTGACTTTGGTGTTACTACGATAAATTGTAGTACAGTATACTTTATTTGATGCGTTTTATTTTTATACTGCGTAATAATTTATGCAACGTTCGTTCATTCATTAAAATAGAAAAATGCAATAAACCATTTATGCGTGATAATCAAATATAATACGATGGGAGTTAAATGTTTAACACGGCGAAACTACGTAAGTTTCACATAGAATTATTTAATTTTTATGCTAAATCACACTTCACCGAGTATCCGTTTTTCCTGCACCGATATGTATTACGTGACAAATTAAAAAAACAAGACAACACGGCTGCAGCGAAAAGTAAAAAACCCACAAACTGTGAACATTTCAGTTATTAGTTTTTGAATTACGATACTCGAATGTATTTTTACTCGTTGTAACACATGGAAAACAAATAAAACGTTAACAGAACAAATACAGCGGACACAAAATACAGTAAACTATCTGCAAAACATGCAGTCTCAATAAATAAACATTCGCCTTGTTAGAAAATCGTTTTACAGTTTATTTAGTAGAATTTAAAAAAAAAAAATTAAAGAACCTACGAACAAAGTAACGTCTATGCCCGATTTATGGTCATAAATCTGACAGTAAAAAAACATCCGAAAATAATAATAGTTTTTCAATATTTGCAATTTTCCTGCAAAGTTTCCAAAGAAATTTAAATAATATAGTATTATTACAAAAAAAAAAAAACATATATATACCTTATATGTTTAATATATGACGTAAAGGAAAACGATTAATTGATTGATCGGTACCAATACGGTTAAAGTATAATCGTGCAATACTGGCATCGACTTATACTGAGAAATTAATAAATTTTAAACACACATCAACAAGCTGCCAAACTATATGATTGCTCAATAAAACAATACAAAAGGTAATTTGATTTTACACAAAACAATTGTTGGCTGCAGTGTCTGGAACTCGAGTAATTGATTCGTATATACAAACGATATTATGTGTTCTCCCTTTTCGCGTTTCTCTGATTTTTACCAGGTATAAAAAAAAAAAAGGGTTTAATTGATAACATACATTTCTGTACTAACCGATTCCGACTATACTGTCGTCACTGCCGCAGGTGGTTTTTAACAAACGCAACAGCAGAGGTGCGCCAAAATAACACCTATATAACACCGTTGGGTACGCATACAGAAATAAAGTACCTATACGTATTATAGCATGTGAGGGGCTGTGGGTCTGGGACGATTTCGGTAAGGGACGACCTATTGTGAGTTTATGAATCCCTGTATACACGATACTCGAGACCAGAAATATTATGAAAGGGGCATAAGAATGTTCGCACGCACGTGGGATAGTTTTAAAAAATTTTAATTCCGCGGAACTTATAATGAAATGAAAAAATCGGAAGGGGTTCACAGGCTTAAAAAATATCCACAACCATCAAAATGAATATTGAACGATACTTTTACGATACTAACAATACAACAATAATGGTTACTTATTTAGACGTTTTTTTTCTTGTCTATAAGACCAATTATTAGATTGGCTAGAATGTTCTTTCCTCTACCAAAATACAGAACATACAGTGCAGTTCTAAGCGATAAGTTACGTCTGTTACAAACATATTGAAGTTTGAATGATTACATTTGTATACAATTTATTAAAAACAATTTGTTGATGAAAAACAAACATTAGGCAATAATAAACTGCGTATTTGTTTCACATTTTTTAAACATTATAATTTCCTGTAGAAGGAAAAACGCAAAATTAAATTAACTGTTCCAACAACAAACTTAATGATTACGAAAAATCGTTCTCTTTGAAGACGTAATGCGTTCATCACATTTTAGTTGAGTTACGTGAATCAAAAAACTCACACTAAATATTGCCCTAAATATATTGTGAAAAAAATTAATAGTCTTTTAAGTACGCAGCAAAAACAAGAAAATAATTCGTTTATGTATCTACCTCGAAGATCAAATTACATTTAGGTACGTTTTATTATTCATTATTACATTATAGGTAGGTACCAACAAAAATAATAATAATACATTTTTTTTGTTTGATTATCATCAAACACTGTGGTTTTTATGAAAACTTATAATTTGGTTCAGTGTATATGCTTTTAATTTAAATATATGCTTTTAATTTTAAAAAAAAACTCTTTGATCGTAAATTAAATATAAAAATCCAAATAAAAACTGATTTTAAATACGCACCAGTGTATATCTATTGAACATAAAGTTCAATGATTGAGAAAAGATTTTTATGGAAGTTTTAGATGTATTTAGTTTTTCTACAGACGTTTTTTCAACGAAGTAAAAATATACCATGCAGTGACACAATCAATTTATAGAATATGATACTCGCTACGAATGTATACGCCGAGAAAAAAATGTTTAAAAATGATGTAATTTGGTTATAACTGCAATGAAATTACGCACTGTTGTGCAATTGATACTAAAATCACATTAACTCCTAAAATTAAATGGTTAAGAATTTTTACACGTTATTTAAATTAATATTCTTTATAACAAGGATGCTACTTTCGGAATTTTCGGACCGTTTTTATTATTGAATTTTATTTTTACCTGGGCATTTACTTGATAACTGAGCTCACTCAGAATCGTTTATTCGAAGACAATGATTTACCTAGAGTGATTCCGTTTTTTTTTTTTTTCATACTTTAACAATAAAACAGAAACACCAGTCGTTAACCACAACATTATTTACAGTTTATTCCGTATACTATAATAACGATTACTCTCAGCTTTCGGCAAAATTGGTAGCGGTAATTAAGTCAAGCTATTTGAATCCAACAAAGAGTTTGGCTACAAAAGTTTTAATTAGTTCTAATTAACACACAGTCGGTGCTCGTAAAATTCCTGTTTGCAACGAAAAGCATTGCAAAACTTTTTAGAGTTCTTCACCAAAAAAATATTTTTTATTTTATACTTTTGAAATGGATAAAAAAACAAATAAACAAATAAAACAGCAAACTACCTACAACAATCCGTGACTGACCCACAATCAGTTACAGAATCAAGATTATATTAAGCGTAAATTAGTTCAATAGCTCTACTTAAATTAATACTTATTTTCCAAATTATATTACCGAATGGTTGAAACTCTTTTATTATAATGATATACATAAAATAAACTCAGTGGGTATTCACTTAGACTAAAAATTTCAACGCCTAAGAAAGTATACTAAGTTAACTAAACAATATATTTTATAAAAACATAGAAAACAATTGCAACAATTGAATTATTCATTAAATATAAATGTATCAGTAGTAAGTATTATATTCAATGGTTATAACGTCAATTTTAACGTGAGAAAATTCCGAAGAAAATTCTTATGATAAATCATAGAAAATTTGCTGTTGTGCGTGATGATTGAAACACATTTTTTTTTTTAAGACAAAAATAAGCTTTGAGAGGTAAAGCTATATAATGACAACAATGGAACAATAATATATAAAGCCGGATGTTGTCGTTTGACAAACAGCGAATGTGTGTAACAAGAAAAAAGGGAACGAGGAAATAGACAAACAAACACGGATTATTTTTTTTTTTTTGTCATCCCACCCTGAATGTTTTTGTCGTTGTTTTTAAACGTCATAAATGAAAACAAGCGAACTTCGAAACAAAAATAATACAGCATACAATCATCATAAATTAAGTCTTAACTTTATAACTGTATATTTGTATGCCAAACGAGCGGACTTTTATGAATGCGTATGGTATAAAATTGTATTATGCGTGCCTATAATCTATAAATTGATGTAACCATTATTTCATGTGTTTTTTTAAATTTACTCAAAACTGAAAAGTACAATAAGGATTTATATGAAACAACAACTGCGAAAGTCTACAAATTTTAAGATAAGCTCTGTGAAACGAAACTCGAGTTTGGTCAAAAAATATCACAAACAAATGCGCTCGATCCTTAGTAACGTTGTTTGAAAATCACAAGACAATTTTCTATTTTTTGGCGGCTTTAAATCATACCGGACCCGAGAAATAATCGAAATTTAAAAAAAGCTACAACCAACCTACTACCTCGGAACACCTATAAGATTCCTTTCACCCAAAAAAGTAACATCAAAGAGAGTATACATTCTTCGCTCCGATCAGAATTTGAAATAGCATGCGAATTTTAATACGTCAGCATCATTCCTTCTCCTCCTCAGTACTCGTTGTTTTGTGAACCATCGCGTACACTGCACCAAAGAGATACTACAAGCGTCGTAACAAAGAGTCCGCGTCAAAAACAAACTGGCGGTTGGCTCCACTCCACTCCCAGACACCATTATAAGCAATCAGAGACGGTATGTTTTAGGTGTCGTCCTCCAATCAGACGTCGAATACATCACGAACCGCCAGTTTGTTTGACGGGGACTCTGTAGTATTTATCATTGACCATAAGTTTATCAATCGGAACAAAAATAAATAAAAGCCTAGATACTGAACTACGATATGCCGTTGAAACCAGCCAGGTGGACGAAAAAATTAACTTTAATATTGTTATAAAACGCTCGATCACTGTACTCCAATATTATACGATACGAATAACATTTGAAAACATAATACATTATGCACTCACGTGATCGGCGTGGAGCAGTGTTTCGGTCGCCACGGCTTCGGTCTGCGTGTGACTGGTGCTGGATATGCGGTACTGGAGTCCGGAAATGGTGCAGAACTCCTCGTGCATCGTGGAGCACCGGGTGGTGCTGTTTACGTACACGCCGGTGGTGATGGTCACGTCCGTGTCCTGATTGACGATGACGGCGAGCTGCGAGGACGGGGGCGGCACGATGGGCGGCAACGGCGTCGGGTGGACCGCGGCGGCGGCCGGCCGGACCGAGGACTCCCGGTGTCCGTCCGAGTCCTCGTCTTCCGCGTCGTCGTCCGGCTCGGACCGCTCGGAAGACGCCTCGGAGCAGCTGGTGGACGACTTTTTCGGGCTGTTCTCCGGTCCCGCGCCCCTCAGCGGCAACTTCTTTTCCGTCGAGTAGCTGGCCGCCAGTATGGCCGACGCGTTCAGGCTGGCCATGCGCTTTTTCACCACCATGTCTTTGAGGGCCATCGTCACGTTGTCGGCGCTGCGTCTCTTCCGCTTGGAAGAACCGCCCGTCGGCGAACTCGACTCCTTTGGCGACGTCACGACTTCTTCCTCTTCTTCGTTGTCGTCGTCGTCGTCGTCGTCGTCCGTGCTCGCCGGCTCGGTAACGATCGGTTGCTTTTTCGTACGTTTGGCCGACTTCGGAGGCTCGTATTTCACGTCATCTATGCCTATATATATGGAACAAAACGAACAATCTGTTAGTAAATATAGTATGTAATACGACACTTGAGGAACAAAAAAGAATAGAGAACGGATATGACTCGGAGTACACTGAACGGGAATTAAAAACAGGGATTCGAAAGTTAACAGCCTGCAGATTGATTCTGGAGCATCAAGACTCCCGCGTTAATTAGTTTACTCGAACAATTTAGACGTGCTCCGTTCCTTCTTCTATCAGTTAGCGTCGACAGAGATTTACAAGCACCAGCGAACAATCATGCGATGGACAATCTATCCCCAGGACTCGCATAAAACAAGCCAAAGAAGGTAACATCATAAAGCCGATCTTCTTATCATGTATGGAAAATACACTGAATATCTTTTTTACGCAACAACTGCATGAAAATTTAAAATAAATAACTTTAAAGAGTAACACTATCAAGAAGAACGGAAATACGACTATATAAGACCATTGTTAGACCAATTGTACTATACACGTGTGGAGCATGGGCATCTACCAAAACTGACGAAAACAAATTAATGATCTTCGAAAGGAAAATATTGCGCAGAATATTTGGTCCAAAGAGAAATGAGGAGGGTAGCTATGAAATAATATCAAACAGAGAACTGAATGCTTTATTTAACGAACTCAATATAGTTGGCACACTCAAGAGCCGAAGAATAAGAAGATGGGCCGGACACGTCTGGAGAGCACAAGACCAACTTTTATTGGCCATCACGAAATGGAAAATTAACAAAAGTCGACCGAGAGGAAGGCATAGACCTCGGACCGAGTCAAGGAAAATATCAGGAGGTTGGGAGTTATGAATAAAGAAAAACTGGCAGGGAACAGAGAAACACGGAGGGAGATAGTGGAAGCGGCAATGGGCCTAAATGGCCTAAAATAAACCGGAAAAAAAAAATAAATAAACTTTAAAGAGCCCCCCAGAAACATTAATTAATTCAGAACACTGGACTGTATAGTTTTGAGTTTTTTTAGGATTTATTTACTACCTATAATTGTTATAGTGTAGGGATAAACTGCCTATAAGTAAGTTTTTTTTTTTATGTTTTCAAGTAAAATAACCTCGAAAATAACGGAAGCAACAAGTACTTATAAAATATTATTCAATACTTTCTCTAAACAATTTACTAAAGCCAATAAACAATACCTGAGGATGAACTGTTGGTAGAACTCGTGTCATGCATATCCCAATGTCTTCCGACGCTTTTTAAGCCCGGGGTAGTTCTTTTTGACGTTCTTTTTCCTTTTCTTGCTGGCGGTTCTGCATCCGACTCGTGTTTATTTTTCACACCCTTTGTAACAGCTGGCGCAACAACCGCACTGACCGTAGAAGCGGCCATTTCATCTATCAATGCACTTTTGCTCTCGTTCTCGTACAAACAATGAACTTTAGCAATGGCATTTAGAGATGCCACTCTAGGTCTTTTAGAGACTGCAGGTCTACCTTTCACTTTGATAGCTTTTGGCGTAATTTTTGTTTTCCCTTTTGGTTTGATTTTGTCGACGATCAATACCGGTTTCTTCGTTTTCTCAGTTTTAACGGATTTCTTAACAGGTTTTTCTTCTATTGTTTTCTGTTTTTCAACTTTTTGTTTTTCATTTTTTATTTTTACAGTTTTCTGTTTATCAGTTTTAGGTTTTTTAGTTATTTGCTTTGCATTTTTTGGTTTTTCAGCTTTCTGCTTTGCGACTTTCGGTTTTTCACTTTTTTGTTTCTCTGGTTTATGTTTATCGGCGACTAGCTTTTCGGTATTGTGAATATCAGCGGTAATTTGTTTCGATTCCTTCTTCAGAGGCGTTGATGTTACATCCATTTTTTCTTCTGCCGGTTTTACAGAATAAGGCAACTGACTAACTGATATTTCCTTGATTTTGATGCACGTATTATCTTGTCTTATCGTTATAGTGTTACAAACGTTGGCATCAAATTCGCATACCGGGCCGTTCTTTAATTGAAAAACTTGCAAAAGAGCAACATCATCCTGGTTTTCCTGTTTTATGTCCATACATTCAATCGGAGGATTGTCTTCGATCTTTTTAGTCGAATTCAGTTTCAATTTATTCTTAGCGGTAACTTTGTTTTTTTTTGGTTTGTCTTTTTTATCCGTCTTAACGTCTACACGTGTTTTTGTAGATTCAATATCACCCATGTTCTTTTCTATACCTTTTTTTACCGCTTTTGCAGGAGACTTTTTCTTTATTTCTTTGACCTTTTTCTCTTTTTGGATTTTTTCCTTAGGTTTTTTCTCTTCTTTTTCACCTAACTTTTTCAACAAGGATTTTTGAAGTTTTGGCGGCAATTTTTCTGTTTTTTCAGTACTTCCAGAAATAGAATTTTTCTCCTTCTTTAAAATTTCTTTAATCAACTTTTTCACTGGTTTAGTAACTATTTTATCTTTTATTAACTTTTGCTTAGGCGACTTCTTCACTAAATCTTTCTTCTCGTCTACATCTTCAATGTCTTTTTCAATTTTTTTAATAGTTTTAGCCGTTTTGGCATTTTTTTGTTCTACTTTTGAAATTTTTTGGGTTGCGGCAGTTTTTTTAACAGGTTTTTTAGTCAAATTGATTGGTCCAGGCAGAGAGTCACTTGCATTAGAAATTTTTTTTTGTTTTACTTTAGCAGCAGTCAGAGTCTGTTTTTGACTCTCGCCACTTGCCATAATGTCACCTTTTCTAGAAGACATGTTGAATGTTGTGCAATATGGATTTGATACACAATTATTACATTTTAATCACCAGATCTGTAAAAAAAAAAAAAAAATTTTGATTAATTTAACACCTAATAACATTATTTATAACATATTACAAACAAAATAGTTAGGTATTGTGTACAATAACTTAAAAATAAAATAATATTATCATGAAAAAAAAATGCCAATTATATTTATAACCACAATGTAAAGTATTGTATTTTAAAATCATATTTATATGCATTGTTGTCAATGGTATAAGAGCAAACAAATTAATCACGCTGTTCTGAAAATTGAATTACAAATCAAACAATTTTGATAATGCAAGTTTTTACTTTTTAGTCAGGCAAAGTTAAACACTGAGAAAAAAATTTTAACATCTAAATGAATATGTTATGAACTCCGAAAAAAAATTTTAATCTGATGTTTTTCATTTAACGGATACCTACTATACCTAAACAGACTCATTTAAAACATTATCTGGCGAATTCTTGTTATTTATTGGATGAAAAACAACAGACTTTAGACATAAATATACCACCTATTTGATTTATCAACAGAGAACACACAACAAGCTCGAAAACTATACGTAACTTTTATTTTGCGCAAGTTTATTATAAATTATATTTATTGCAAAATAAATTCTATAAATCTAAATCCTAAACCTCGCTCGGACGTATAAATTATTAAATAAAACATCAAAAGGTTTAACTTTCAAATATTTTAAGTTTTTTTTTTTTTTTCAGCGTATTTCTTAATATAACACGCAATTTAAGTATACGGTTTTAAACAACTATGCATAAAAAATGCAGTAATTTTAGGTAAATCATTGAGCTTGTTGAGTTAACGATTTCGATTTGTGTAGATCACTGGTTTGAACATTGTAATTAGACGTTTAAATAAAATTAGTAAGTGAATATTGCTTACAAAAATTACAATTCTGAGCGAGCTCCTCGAGTCAAATACTTAACAAGTACTAAATTAGGTACAATTTTTTTTTTCGAACTTTTATGACAAATCAAAATTATATGTTCCATTAAAACGTGTGAAAAACATTCAAAGAATTAATTCCAATAATATCTGTATCTGAGTTTCACCCTCAGTTTTACCTATCTTAACGACGATTTCAAACCGTTGGTATCATTTTTATCGTATATTCTCTGTTATCATAACTCAAAATCTAATCAAAAATAACAAAAATGCTTCAAATAAAGTACGGCTATCTTTGTACACATTCCCATATGTTTTGTGGTGGGACATTCAAAGATTGTACAATCCGTAACAGCTTTTGGCTTATAAAATTGAACACAAATCACAACTTATAATTAATGTTAAACATGAATTATCTTATTTGATTATAATGTATCTAAAATCGTTATTAAAAATATAATTTATGATGCAGAAATTTAGAGAAATTATGTAGGCACACTACTTAATAGTTACATTACTTAATAGTAAAAATATCTAAAAGAAATAAATTAACAAATAAAAAAAGTTTTGCACACAGTTTTGTTAAGAATGACAATACACAATAATAGGAAAAAAGGAAGGAAAAATTCCGTCGGCTGGGCCTACAAGTGTAGAGAAGTGAAGGTGGATTTATTGCCACACAACACGAAAGTGTTCAACTAAATTATCTTAAAAAGTACTCTAGAAAATTTTAAAAAAAGTGCAACACTTAAATCTGTAGTTTTATTAATTTAAAAACAGAAGTCAAATCGGTTCAACCAATGTTATATATATATCCGCTATCCCGCCGTCACATAATACTTATCGGCGATAACGTTAAACTTTTCTCAATAACTACTCCATCGATTTTGGCAAAGTCGGACGGTATACAACTTCGAATAAACAGATGTAATTTTAAAAAAACAGAAATCAAATCGGTTCAACCGTTTTCGCTCTGTCGACACCACTCGTCACCACACGATTCCAATCGGTGACAACTTAAAATTTGGTTTACTCAAAAACTACTTGACCGATTTTGATAAAAAATTATACGATGCACCATTTAAAATATGTAGCATTAACTTGCCAAAAACAGAAATCAAATCGGTTAAACCGTTTTTGAGAAATCGTTGCCTCAAGAAAACTCCATACATATTACATACATATTATATACATATCGGTATGTATATACTTTTCAACGGGGGGTGGTTTTGGGGTCTAATGGATTGGCAAAAATACAAAAAATTGTCCGGAAGTTCCGTCATTGAATACAAAAGGTAGATTTTTCTATAGAAATCTATCTAAAAAAGGTAGGAAACTAAGGAAAAAAAGAAAGGAAGGAAGGGAAGAAAATCAGATAGTTTTTGCGCATTTAGAAAAATTGTTTATTTAGAGAAACTATAAAAATCAAAAAATTGTAATTTATTTCACTTTATATAGGTACTTTTAAAATTTAAAAAACATACATTCTACGTATAACTACGTAACATTTATTCTACGTATTCTATGTATATTATTTTACTCCGAGCGAATTCGTGTGTGTCAAGAAGGCTTTTTTCGAGGCTTTTTTTGTTGTTTCAAAGGTACTCAAGGATATACAAAATACTTGGAACGCCATGCATAAAAAAATAATTCAATTCATATATGCAACCACCAAAGAACATAAAAATAACTTCTCAGTTTTGCATGTAACATATTATCTATATACAATGCATTAAATACGTGCATAATGCAATAACACGTAGATTTGGAATACCTACTATTAGTTTTAAAATTATCCACTCTATTTGTTATTTTATTTATCATTTTTTGCTATTCGTAGCGCGAAAATAATAATAATAAATAATTAATTAACTAGAAAGTTTAAGTACGAGTACTTAATATAGATACTTAGGTACCTGTACAGTAAAATTGGAGGTATCCGGTATGTTTTTAAGGAAGTTAAGTGCATTAGAAATACGTACGGGATGCACGGGAGTATTCGAAATAATAATAAACGAATAATAAACATTTTATAAAACATAATACGCAGAGGATCAACGCACGTTTTATCGAAATCTCACAAAAATTAGTAGATAATTTCAAACTATAAACGGCAATTTCAAACACTCGATACAATTTTCAGCCATTTAAAGAATAAAAAACAACTCAAAAGCTGTATACCCTCGTGTCTTGCCGATCGTGGAGTTCATAAAATGCAAAATTTGTTACCTATACGTTTTCCCTGGTTTTTATCAACTCTGCAAATCTGAACCGTTTCAATATTCGATACACACACACATCTAGCACAATTTACGAGACAAGCTACAGAACTCAACTATGTTTAAGCGACATTATATATTCACGCGCAAAACAAAATTTCACCACCCGAATACAAACGAAAAAGGCGCACCCTGTGTAGTAGATTTTTCACGGCCAACTATGCTACCTATTGACTACTTTTTAATCTACTAAGCTTGTCGTCAAAAACTACGTACATTTCATAATTAAATGTTTGTAAATCACCCGAAGTACCGATTCGCAAGCGATTTATTGTGTTAAAAAAACTACATGGCCGCATAAAAGTTGTTTGTTCGTGTTTTTGATTTTTTTTGATTTTTGAGAACCCAAATAATAGTTCTAAAACACGTGCCCAAAACGAATGGTTTGTCTGGAGTCCAACCAGAACGATTGTTATTTCGACGCGCGTAACTCGAAGCACAAGAATAAAATGTCTGCGCACCGATCGCGGGTGTACAGGATTCGGATTTTTCCGAGGATCTTTCGAGACAGCTAACAACATCGTCGATTTGAAACGGACACGGGAGAGCGCGCGCGGATCCAGAGACTGCAATGGTAATTAAGCAAGTGTTAACAGCATCACGACAAATCTGGCGGTTACAAACGCGAGAGCGGGAGGCCGTCGTCAACGTGATTTCGGAAAGACCTTCGCGACGGCAACGCGTCAACGTCGTTTGACCGCATCGATGTCGCCGGCACCGTCTGTAAGCGGCGGCACCGTCTGTAAGCGGCGCACGTTAACGACGATAATAATCGTGTTCGGGGTGTGAATCGACGAGTTTTTTTTTAAACTTGAGATTTCAAGGATAAAATATTTCTAAACGCACATACGTCGACTGTACCTACCAACCGAATAGTTCAACGACAACAAACACGCTACCTCGTTCTCGCGAACCGCTAAAAATCGACTTCGACCCCGTTTCAATGCGCGTTCCGTACGATCAACGGTAGCGGCGCCCCCCGTACGAAACCTTTTTTCCGAGGGATTTTTCACGGCGGATTTCCCGTCCTCTCCACTCCACTCTCTCGTGTCGCTCGGCAGTGGTGCCGAGCGACAGCCCGGTTGACCCCGATTCGGGGACACGCGCGCGCGGAGGGGACACGGCGACGGCGGAGGAGGCGGCGCGTGGCGTCAACGGCGACTGTCGCGCGAGGCGGAGGAGACGACGACGCGCGAGACGTCCGCGGCGTAAAAAAACGTGTGCCGTGTGACGGCGGGGACGCTACCGTTATTACTATAATGTACAATATATAGGTATATACATATTATTATTATTATTATTGCTATTGCTCGACAGTACACGAGCCGCGGCGGTACACGCGCGCACCACCGGGCCACCGCACAGGCAGCTGCCGCCGCGCGTCCGGTTCCTATCGCGGCGGCGGCGGCTACCTGTGAGACGTGAAAACGATCTGTCGTGGACCAGTGAACGACAATACGATACGGTAAAAAGGAACGCGTTGCGAGCGAGCGCGGTGGGACGGCCGAAAGGATAAAAACGTACCTCGTACCGCGGGCCGTCGTCGGCTGGCGACGGCGCGCATTGATCGGCCACCGACGGCGTAGTGGCCGGCGCGCCCTACGTAGACGATGAAAACGTCGGGGGAAAAAAAAAAACCGTCTTGAAAAAAAGTTCGCGATCGAAACGAACAAAACGACGACGTTCGCGGGCGGTCACGGACTCCCGCTGCTGTCCACTCTGCGAACGCGCTCGCGGACCGCACACGCGCGACGGACAAACACGGGACGACGCCGCGAGCGAGCGAGATGAGTTCACGCCGTCATTCCCGCCGATCCGTTGCATCCGACATGTTTGGAACACACACGCGCGCGCGACACGCCGGACGACGCGGTACCACGACCAACGGACGCGAACAATGCACTGACAGTTGCCGCCGCCGCCGCCGCCGCCGCCGCCGTCGTCATCGGGCGGCGGCGGCGGCGGCGTTCGAGCACAGACGGTTGGCAACGGCCGCGTTCGGCGCGGGGCGTGCGGAGCGGCGGAACGGAGCGGCGCGCGTACGGCGTGCTCGCGGAATGCGGCCTCGGAGGGAGGGCGCCGAAGCGACATCCGGCGGATCGGGCCGGCGTTACGACGCGACGGCCTATAACGGCTTATTTTTTTTTCTCTCTCAAACTTTCGGCAAAGACGCTCCGGGACGCTGGGACGCGTTGGCCGCTGTAACGCACGTCCGCCGGAATCGTTCCTGCGTTGTCAGTGTCGAATCGTTTTTCCGTTTACGGTAATTATTACAGGTATTGCGGCAATTAAGAATTATTGATTTTGGCGGACAAACTCTACTACACAATAATATAGACTGTTGTTACATTAATAATTGTTGTCCGGTATTATCTGCTGTATGCTGTCGTATAGAACGATAATTTTTTTTTACTGTCGCCTTACTTAAATGTTATTGATCGAATTACCGGGCGAGATGAACGATCGATAATACGAATATCTACCGCCTAATCGGTCGATTTTAGCCCAAAAAGCTGTACCGGCAACATTGGGAAGTTATTGTTTACAACTTATGATAAACGGAACATTGTTTTCAGCCACTCGAAACGTCACTTTTGTGGAACATCAAACAAGACTGAAATTTACCATAAGTAATTATGAGTAAAAGAAATCGTAGCAGACGAGTGTTAATTACGTCGAGCCTGATTCGAATACGGATAAGATATTTAAAACGTCGTTAAATTTTAAAAAAAAATTCTTAAAAATTTCAAACTTGTTGAGTACCTACCAGAGTACACCCTGTACTTCACTCACTAAATTTGCTCAGAATCGTAATTTTTGTAAGCAATGCGAGGATTTAAATTTCAACGCGTCAAATTTCCTTCTAAACCACTGACGAGTGACGGACCGAAAGCTACTCCAATAAGCTTAATCTCGCCCAATCCGGTAATCGCCATACTTTTGTATTTCACTTTATACGCGCAAAAACCGAAAAATTAAATCTTATTTTTGTACAATGTTTTTTTTTTTCTAAACGGGCAATAGTGTACTTAAATACTTTACGCTATTACGACGGTTTTTAATAGTGCGTCAATACCGCATAAGAAACAATTTTAATCAACTTGAATACAGCTATTACACACGATGAAAACTCATGGAGGTTTTCGGGGTGTGTAGGTCAGGTCTGGTATAACGAAATTATTAAAAGAGTTTTTACCAGTGGCGGCGGCGGCTTTGAGGGTGAGGCAAGTGAGGCGGCGCTTCACCAAAAATTTTGTAGTAAATAATACTCTAAAAGTATAACTCTTGGCTCATCGATGGCACCGATTTCGCTTATAATTTTTAACGTATTTATGATTTTATGTGAAAAAAATTCTTCGCAAAGTTTAATAATGTGAATTATCATTTATTTTATTATTGAATAATATTCAGAAGCGGCTCCAAGGGGGGAGGGGGGGTCCTAGGGGCCGCGTCCCCTTCCCAAGCCTTTATTTTTCTAAAAAAAAATAATATTATTAAGACAAAGTACATAGTAAATAGTGTCATAGTATGTACCTATATATAGTTAGGGATGTGTAAATACTATCTATACTATGAAGTATAAATAAACCATAATAGTATAAAATTTACTACGGTATTATTTACTATCTTATAGTATGTTTAAAATGCGTAGTATACATTTCTGTACAGACCACGGGAATACCAAATAACTTGACGAGATAATAAAAATATTATCTTGATAAGAATAATTGTTATAACTCTATTCTATAAATAATGTGATTTTAATCACGTCGGTCGTCGTCGCCCGATCCGATACCCACCGTCCAGCGGCCAACAGTCTACAGTCACTACTTCTCGTACGTTCGTGGCGACATGGTTTATTTTACGTAAATAATATAATATAATTTAATTATCATAAAATTCTCATTTATTTGTATTATTTTAATTTTTGAAGATTACTATTTAGTTTATTTAACAACATGAGTGATCCAAAAACAAAACTTCGGAAGTTTCTCTCTCACGTAAAATATTCGGGAGCAAACACGTATACATTTTGTCTCTTGATAAAATGCTAATGACGCGCTGCAGAAAAGTATAAAATAATAATAACGCATCAGACATAGCCAACAGACTATAATATGATATAAATAATTTAATCAATGCTCAGTGTAGTAATCATATAGAGAGGTCGTTCCATTTGTATATTGAAGCGAAAATCGATTCTATTTTATAGGTTACATACTTCAGGAAAAAAAAACCACAGGGAAGACCACCCCAAAAGTACCCAGAAAATAAAGTGCGTTGTTTGTATATTTGCCATTATTTTATTATTATTTGTTAACGTTTACCATTCATAGTTATTTTTTTTTTTTTTTATTGGAAATACCATTATTTTATTATTATTTGTATAACTATTAGCATTGATTATATATTTTATTTAAATAATTTAAAACTATTTTTAATAAATCAATATTTTATGCATTTTTGAGGTAAAAATTTTTTCAATCCTTTTTTTTTTTGTTTCAAGATTATAATTATTGAAACAGTTTTCAAATGCATTTTTTAAGGTTTTTAGCGCATCAAATTCACAGCCCTATAATATAATTGTTACGTTGCAACATATAACTATTGATCTTTGTACATAAAGTGCAGTCAAATCACTTAACCAATGTCAGACAGTTTGGAGGCGATACATAAGCATTCTAATCCGTCTAAGCCGCCACAAATTAGGTAGGATCTACCTATGGAATTTTATCAGCGATTTTCTCTACAGCGGTGACTGACAACGCTGACCGGAACAGGACTAAACGCAAACGTCACAGTAAAAGCCCCGCGTAATGCAGACACCAGCACATCCAGGATTGCACTTGGCCGCAACGCAACAAAACATGTCCAAAACTTCATAAGCCTATTTACAGGTAACAATCGTCGCATTGTACATGTAATGGGTGAGATGGGTGGTCTAAGGGAGTATTGATCTAACTGTAGGGACTCTGAACGTTTTTTTTACAAAAAAATCTACGAAATTTAAAATACGTTCGTGGGTATCGGGTTTTTTTGGGGGGGTGTCCTGTCGGCTGTCCGCCGGCGCGTCGTCGGACCGCGGACGTATGTCGTGGAACGTCGGCGGGAACGCGATAACGTGACCTCCCGCCTCGTCCGCCGCTGGACACACCCACACATTTTCCATTTATACTCGTTCGCACACGAGGGGCTCTAAAATAGCCGAAAATAATTTCTCCGACATTTATTTAAGGCGAAAATATGCCATCCGACCGTAATTTAGCCGACAGATATTTTATGAATCCGAGGTCTGAAAATTTTAATTACTATTTTTATTTAAATTTAAAATTACGCGCATTTGTGGTGTAAGACAGTTTAACTTGAGTGTCTAGATTTTTCAAGACGCTACGTGTTTGGTACTCGCTCGGCGCCGTCGCTTTGCTCCACTTACAGATGATAATAATAGCCTAAAACCATTGATTTTATTATATACTATGATAAAATCAATGCTAAAACCTATTGCATCCAAACCACGGCTATAGTATCTATAGCAGTGATCCAAACCTAGACTCCCAAACAGACCCAAATCTGTTCTGTGCCTAGACACCATAGAGTAATATTACTCTATGCTATAGACACTGACACTTGTTTTCAAAGTTGGTAACACTAAATTTCGATTTTTCGTTTCTTATCATTTTTAGGTGTACGGCCCCTTACCGGTCTGATAAAATAATTGTCGGCCATTTTACGGTCGGCTGCATTATTTGTCGGCTAAATCACGGTCGGATGGCATATTTTCGGCTTAAATAAATGTCGGCTAAAATACTGTCGGCCGAACGCAGGAAAATATTTTGGAGGAGGAAAATATTATCAAACATCGGTTATTTTAATTTTGGAATGTGTACACAAATTTGAAAGTACTTTATATTTCGGGAGAACCCCTAAAACCTTACCCTGTGTTCGCCACTGCTGTTGGCTAAAATATTTTTTGGCGAAAATATTGTCGGCTATTTTACGCGCTCCCTTCGCACACACACACACACACTTCTATTTTACGCAAACCACGGCTATCCACTTTGGCCGTGCTCTATATTACTCTATGGTAATAACCACAGATATATATCTTTTTTTATCTAATCTGTGGTAATAATACGTTTAGTTTGTATCACGGCTATATAATAGATATATATATATATTATATCTATATTATAGATGTGGAGTATGGTTGGGCAACGAGGTGTGATTTTGTGACCCCCAGAGTTTCTTATCTCAAATGTTATAGTGTAACGTATAAAATACTCTCTTATCGATAGCGTGATCTAGCATACAATCAGTGTTTAAGACACAAATTTATACTGTATAGTGTATGTTATATTTCTCTACTAGGGAGCGCTAGTGACCAGTCTGTGAGTAAAATGTTAGATTTGATAAGAACCTAATGGGACTCGTAGCACACATAGGTCGTTGCGCAACCATAGTATCTATAGCTATGGTTTGTATCCACCTTGGTTTGACTCGTAGACCTTATACAGTACATATAATATATGTTATATTATACCTTATACAGTATATAATATATGTTATACCTTATACAGTATAAGGTCTATGGTTTGACTCGTAGAAAAAAGGCTGTTGGTTTGATTGTTTTGGGAACGGTTATCTCTTAACAGTATACGATGTTAATAATTGTTTGTTATCCTTATCTTTAAAACCTTAATACATATTATTATATATAGTTGTTTTGTCTTGTGAGCAAAAGCCGTGTTTGTGAGTTATGTAAGTATTCATGTCTATCAAGTATCGACCACGATTGATTGATGCCTAATGGAAATCTGTGCCATGGACCAGTGCATCGTCTGTGCATTGATTATATACTATTGAATGGTCTGTATAATATTCAATATTGAATTGGATTGATTGTTGTGAGTGCTGACTGCTGTTTTATTATTTATAACATTTCAGAAAAAGTTTTGATTTTTACTTTGCAGAGAAAACAGTTGGTACCTAGGTAAGGCAATGCCTAGATTACCAAATTCCGGAATTTTTACGTGTTCTGGAAAAGAGAATTCTAATGAATCGGTAATTATTTTATTTTAATTTTTATCCAATATTATGCTTTTATATAGTTACCAGCGGTTAGATCTTGGAAGTACCATCCTTTTTTATTTTTAGTGCGGGGGAGGGGGGTATTCGCGAAGGGAAATCTGAGTACAACATTAAATAAATCTTAAGAAAATCACAGGAAATCAGTAGTCTGGTATACGAGATGATATTGTGTTTTTAATTTATAGTTGTGTCAGGAGTGAACTTATTTTATTAGAAGTACGGAGGTAGCGTTTGTCAAGGCAGTGGATAGAGTCCACTATATATTTATTTATGTATAATAAACAGGTAATGACCCTTTAGTGTGAGCAATATCAGGTTTACGTTTTTAAGTATTTTACAGTAAACATTAGAATTAAAACAATAATAATGAAAATACAATTACAAAATGATAATATAACTAAACAATGGTAAATGGTAATAGTTACAATAAACAATATTAAAATAATAATAACATACTAATGGTACTATATTAATAATAACAAAATAATGGTAATTATCTAATTTACGACTGAGTTTAAAGCTAAATATACATTTCTATTAAAAACAATACGTCACTTAAAGAATTAATTTACATGAACAGTAATAAGATTTGCTAGTTTCAATGCTCTAGGGAAGAAAGAATTGGAGCTATAATTATTTTTGTGAAACAGTACATGAAATAAGGTTGAATTTCTTAATCGGTGATTTGTTATATTAAACTCAATCATAGAAAGCACATCTGGGGAGAAAATATGACCATTCAACAAATCATAAATAAACATAATATCTGCAACTTTTCTTCTTATTTTACAAGATATAAAACCAAGTTCACTTATTCGCATATTACACAAGTCATTTGACGTAAATGGAACATTTAGTTTGTAACTCAATAATTTTAAGAATTTATGTTGTCAATAAGGCTAATAAAAGTGATATAATCAGGTGACCAGATTGTTGATATTATAAATTATCTCTATAATTTTTGTGAAGATCAGTATTCTGTTGTGCAAACGTTTGATACTTTGCTACTTTTTACTAAAATAGTAATCATGTATTTGTATAGAATTTTTATCATAAGTACTATAAGAAAAAAAAAAATACTGAGAACCTAAATATATTTAACCAATGAGGTGGTAATATTATTTTTATAGATATGTTTGTAGTAAAAAAATGTAACAAGAAAAGTATTGCAATTCTATTAAAAAAACCGTGTTTTGGAGTGTCCTCTATAAATTTTAAAAAAGTACCTATACTGATGATTGTAGCGCAAACTTTTTTTGTATCTATTATAATAAAGTAAAATTGATAGTATTGGGCAGGTAGTTCAAAAACATTATAGGAATACTATTTCTTTATGAATATTACTATAAACAATTTACCAAAGGGCACTGTGTTTTAAATAATGAAAAAAAAAATAGTTTTTTTTCAAACAATTTCATTATAGGTAATAAAAAGCAAATTTTAAATACAAATCCCATAAATAACTCTTACTAGCAAGTTACAAAACTAAAAACTTACTTAGGTATTAATCTATTAATTCTTGTATAAACACTAAAAACATAGGGGGGCACTAATTATAGTTAGTTCAATGGGGCATGACATAATTTTGGCCCGCATATGCACGACCAACACGACCTGTGTACGTCTATGGTGAATCTTTACAATACTGTCTGATTATAGGAAGCCTTACTTTATTTGAATGATTTGGTATACAATTTATAAAATTATCAGTAATTTTTAGTTTGATTTATACCTATTTTTAAGAATATGAGTATAGCAAAGAATATATTGGTTTTAAAAAGATATTGTTTTTCAAGTATTAGAATTGTTCCAATCTTTACCAATAATCCTTCCAATGAAAGATAATAAAATTGAGTAAGTTCTTTATTTAAAACATTTTTGTTTTTTTTTTTTTTATTTGGCTTACGTTTCAAGTAAAGACCCAAAATTGAAAAAATTTTTGAAAAGTTTTTTTTGAAACATTTTTCGAAAT
Organism: Hormaphis cornu; assembly: GCA_017140985.1. Taxonomy (NCBI): domain Eukaryota; kingdom Metazoa; phylum Arthropoda; class Insecta; order Hemiptera; family Hormaphididae; genus Hormaphis; species Hormaphis cornu. The sequence goes on along the minus strand of CM029360.1, from coordinate 12,837,757 downwards.
ACTTCAAATAATTTTTCATGTATTATTAGAAAATGTAAAATGCATAATGTATAATATTATTAAAATTAGATTAAGTTTGATTAATAAAGTTTAATCAAAGATATAATTTATCTTTTTTAGCTAAATATAGAAATATCTGTTTTACTTGTACTTTCTTAAAATTATTATTTTAGTATGCATTGATTTATCATTTCTTTCAAATTCACAAAGAAAAAATTTGTTAACTTTAAAGCATTTTCATTCAAATACTTCATTTAAGTAACATACCCAGTAACATTGCTTGTTACTATTTTTAAAATAATGTATATTTTTTCTTTTTAGGCTATTTTAGCTAGATTAAAAAAAGCAATACATGAGATACCACCAGTACTAAAAAGCAGTGCTGCTGTGATTGATGCTATTAATAGTATACAAGATCAAGTTATTAAAAAAGGCACAATCGATCCAGAATCTCAAGTAACCTTATGACAAATTTTAATTCTAAAATGTTAATCAATTAAAATTTTTGCTTTATAATTAATTTAGAAATTATTAATAAGCTACTATGAAACAGCTCTGCTAGAAAATACTAAAGAAGAACGTACAATTAAAAAATCACTAGAAATAATATATGCAATTCGGAACCTTCGGCATCAAAAAATTAAAGTAAATACAGCTAATAATATTAAAATTTAAGAATTTTATACTTATTTTTTACTTTTGTTTATTTTTACTTTTAGTCTCTTCTCCAATCTCAAAGAAGTTCTTTATTCTTTAAGTTATTACAAGTTACAGCAGCAAGACTTCCACTATGGGTTCCAAGGCATAATGAACCACCACCACAATTGTGTGGTGCTATAGAGGCACTTCCTTCGTATATTGCTAGAGTATGTATTTTTTAAATAATTATATAACGTTTTTTTATTACAAGTCTTACTATTCTCTAGAGCGGTGATTTAGTAGCAGCATTGGTGAAACAGTCAGGAGAGGATAGATGGATTGTGGCAGAAGCAGTTGCTTTTAAACATGGAAAATATGAAGTGGAAGACATTGATGTGAAAGAAACTAACCGTAATTTTACCTTGGAAAAAAAATGTGTAAAGCCATTACCACTAATGAGAGCAGATCCAGTACTTAGTCCTACAGCCTTCTTTCCTAGCAAAACTTACGGTTTGGGCAATTTATTTAAAAATTGTATTTCTAGTAAATTTAATTACTTTACATTTTCCTAAGATATTTGCTATACCTATGTTGCTTAAAATATTGTAATTAGAAAAGCTGGCTAAACATGGAGATAAATTTATTTTTATTTTTTTAGAACTTAGCTCACTGATCTTGCTCAGAATTTTTATTTTTGTTACAATAAATAATATGGAACTCTACGCTACACCTGAACAACCCAAAACAACAACTTAATACTATTTCTACTTTTAGATGCTGAATGCAGCAAGGAATGTACAATGTTGTTTCTTTCTGTTTTTTACATAATTATCTTTAAAGTATCTCTATTTCAGTAGATCCAAAAACAATAACCGAAATATCATCATTTGTCCCAAACAACATAAAATTTTTACAAATCATTAAACAGAGTTAGACACGTTTGTAGATTAAATTAAAATCAATTTGGAAATTTTCTTATTTGCAGCTAACAAATTTTGATGATTGATAATTTTTTTTATTTTTAGCGATATTATTTTGGTATTTTTGTTGACAATAACTCTTCCAAAAATTATTTAAATTGTTTTCATATTTTGGAATGGATAAAGTTTAAACGTCATAAAATCTTTAAGACAATAATTAGAACATAGTATATAACTAAAGCTTTAAATTTACAACTTGCCAAGCCTGCTCAGAATCATAATTTTTATAAGTGATCCATTTCTTACAATTGTATATTCTATCTGTTAGTAAAAATTGTTTAATTACTTTGACTCACAAACATAGACAGACATTTTATTTAGTTTTTGAAGGGGTTATTAGTTTGAAGATAGATACAATATTTTTGGGGGTAATAGCGTCCCAAGCACCCCCCATTATCCTTTGCTCAGTAAGTCAATTTTGTCTATTTATAAATGCATTGAAATTTGTAGAGATTATGTAAATATTTACCCCTTAATGAATAAATAGCTCTCACCAGTTCCATCAATTATAATATTTAAATTCATTAGATTATTATAAGTAAAGTATAAACATTGATTTTAAAATATTCTATAATCAATGGTATAAGTAATTAAAAAAAGGGCTGTTTTCATATTTATTTATTTACTTATTTTTTTTTTTTTCTATACGATTTTTCACCAAAAACACGCTTTAGGGGAAAAATTCTTTTGCCTCTTAAAATCAACATATTCAAATAATTTTTTTTTTTAATTGAAAGAAAACATTTTATAAGTTGCATTTAAGTTAATTATTTAAAACTTTTAAATGCTGCTTTGGTTTGAATAAAAATATTAGTTTTAAGGTAAATTTCATACTCAATTATTTTTATTAGTTTTAAATAAAATCATTGTGACTTTAAATCTGACTTACACAATTACACTCTGTAATCTAAAAAAAAAAAGAAAATCAATCAAGTTGATTGTCTTGTCAAACAATTGACAAGACAAGAGAACTGAAGTGAACATTGCCCATTTAAATGCATTTAAAGTAGTACAAATTGCCTATAATTTGTTTCTCAATAAATAGCTGACTCCAACACCCTTAATAGAAAAATGTTTATGTCCAAGTGTACCAAGTTTAAACTGTCTGTTTTATAAGTTTCTAAATTTCATTAGCATTATTGTATTGCTTATAATAATTGAAATTTAATATTTATAAATGTGTTATAGTTCTCGCCATGTATCCACACACAACTTGTTTTTTCAAAGCACTTGTAAATGCGCCTCCTAAAACCAGCTCCGACGGTTATGAAGTATTCTTTGAAGATGATTTCAAAAAATATACTATAATGATGATTGTTGCTCAACGATTTGTGATTTCAGCTCCTTCACCTGACATTGTATGTCAAGATGATGTAAATTTAGTATAATACTGGTATTTTGACCTTCATTGTAATTAAAATACAACTTTAAATTCATTCATGTTAACACATCAAGTTAGTATCAATATCAATATTTAAACAAATTGTCTATAATACGTTTTATACTTAGCTTCATATTTTGTTTAAAATTCTTATAATTATAAATAGGTAAAGGATTGCAAAACTTATTTGGATACAATTTGTTATTATTATTTATAATTAATATGTATTAAAATTATTTCTTTAATCGTATATAATATAATAAATATTAATAATAATAAATTTTTTTCTAGATTTTAAATCAGCAAAATTTTGTATTGCTTCATTTAGATCTAATTTAGAAACTATATCATTTTCTATATTGATTAGTGCCAAATTGTTGTGACGTTCTTCTGTCATTGTTGATCTCAAATACTTTTTTATTAACTTTAATTTGCTGAAACTTCTCTCGCAGCTTGCAGTAGTTACAGGAATTGTCATCATAATTCTTAAAGTAACCCATGAGTTTGGTAAAGTATTTTGTCATTTGTTATCATTTATAAATGTTAAGATTTCCAATGGACAGCTATCTTTTTTAGAGTATAATGATCTTACAATCTCAATTTCATTACACAAATCTATACCATTCAAATCGCTCTCTGTCTTATCTTTATTCTGATCTTAAAGTTTTAAATGTAGATCCTTACACGATTTTAATAGATCTTCGGGGCGCCCCTATAAAAGTAGTGCCCTGGGCAACCGCCTGGTTTGCCCGTATCTTGGGTTGGCACTGATAATATACTAAAAATAAAATACCCAAATGACAAAATAATACACTTTTTAATTGCCTATACGTTACGATGTTGTCATCTTCAGTGCAAATCTACAACTGACCGTTAAGCGCTATATACACCAGTATTTATACACAGTTAATAACCGATGAAGCCGGCTGCTGACAGTGAGTCATTGATCACGGCCACTGCAAGTTCATACTAATGTCATAGGCTTACATTAAATTAATTTTATTAATGACTTAAGTCCCAGTTTAACAAGTTATTTTTATTTTTTGACATTTGTTTTGCTTCTCTTATATTTAATTCCCTATAATTATTAACATTTTTTAAAAGTTTTGCTGGTTAAAGAAAAAAAAAAATGGAAAATTACTATTCCTAGTCTTACTAGTTAAAAAGTAAGTTTTTAACCAATTAAAATTTGAAATTTATCGTAAGAGAATCCACACGTTCAGATATATCCATAAAAATTCAAATCTCCATTGGCAAAAAAAGATAGAAGCATTTAATGGCAATGGTTATCACTCTTAATAATGGGCCAGAAAACAAAATAATTAGGCCAGCAATGGTATTATATCCCAAAATTTTGAACGGCTTAAAAAATATTTTCAAAAATTATGGAGTTAATGTATATAAAATTAAAAACAATAATTTAAAATCACTATTAGGAAACACAAAGGATAAAATACAAGAAGGTGAAGGAAATCAAGAATTTATAAAATTCAATGTAATGAATGCAATAAATGCTATATAGGTCAAACAAAAAAAAATATAAATATTAGGTTCAAAGAACGTTTAAGAAACTTCAAAAATCAAGAAGCTGACAAATCTCCTGTTGCGGAACATTTATTAAACACTAACCATAATATAAAATCAGCAAAACTTTTAATAAATGTAAATAATTGTAGGGAATTAAATATAAGAGAAGCAATAGAAATGTCAAAAAATAAAAATAACTTGTTAAACTGGGACTTAAGTTCATAACAAAATTAATTTAATGTAAGCCTATGACATTTGCATGAACTTCCAGTGGCCGTGGTCGATGACTAACACGGCCAGCTGCCAGCTTGAGGTGATGTCATTGGTTATTAACTGTGTATAAATACTAGTGTATATAGCGCTTACCTGCCCTGGATAAATTCCTGGCTACACCACTGATTACGTAAACTTTATTTGATATTTTATGAATAACACATATTTAAAATAACATTTGTATTTTTAATATTTATTCAGTTTGTATTAAAATAAGTTTTAAAACATAATTAATAAAGAAATCCTATTTTTATTTTGTGTTTTACAAATGTTTATTAGCTATTACTTGAGATTGGATTTGTATGCACTTAAAATATGCATCCATGATTCGATCATGCTCTAAAAAAGTAAAAGTATAGAAGAGAAAATTAACTCTTGCAAGTTAATAAAATGTTGGTTACAAAATCTCTAGGTAATTAAATTAATAAATTTACACGTAAGCTACTAAAAGTTTGTGTGTAGTTTTATCATGTTGTGCCATGCCTCAATTATTATTACTTACAACATAGGATGTCAAAGTTTTTGTTGTTGATAGTTTAGATTAAATGAACTTACTTTAAAGTATAGTTTGATACATTTTGGCCTTAAAGGTCTTGGTTTGTTTGTATTATACCAGCAAGCAGAATAACCAAAACTGGGAAATATGAAGTAAGATGTTTGAGTTGTATGAGTATTTAAAAGTTTTTCAGCTCTTACAAACTGGATGCCAAACTGTGTCCATAATGAATTAAATTAAATTCTTAATCTGTTGTTTCTATACATTTTGAAACGCAAGAGTGACCTATGTAGACTTATTTAATAAAATTGATGTATACAAAAATTGTGTTGTTTACTGCAATTTCTAATTTAGTAATGTAATAAATGTTAAGTTTATGTAAAATAAATTGAGTGACATAGATTGTACTTAATTAATCTATAATGTTATACTTAATAACATTTATATCCCATTTGTGAGAACAATACACACCAACTATTATAAATTGCACCAAAAGATTCTATGACAACTGACAATTAATAATCGTACATACTGTAGTTTAATAGTTAGTCAGTTAAAATAAGAATTAAAATGCTTAGAGTAGTTCAATAAACTGGTGATTTCACAATGACATTTTTAGATTTATGTACCTGAACAAAATAGTCATCAAAACACAGAAGTTTGATTATTTTAGATTAATTCAATCATATAATGTACTTCCATCTTACATAATGTACACTTGTTTAGTAGTGTTAGCTATAATTTTATGAAATTAAGTCTGATTTCAACTTATAATAAAAAGACAAAATATTTTCATTTAGAAATGGAACTAAAAGATTACAAGTTATTACAAATTAAGACTTAATCATAAATAGTAAATACTTAATAAAAACATAATATTTATTTCATACACAGGTATTATTATGTACATGTAGAGATTTTACTCTTTTACATTATTTATATTATATCCGGATGCTGAGGTATAAGTGAAGTAAAGAATGTACTTATCACAGTCCATAAAGTAGTAACTAAACGTTCACTTGGTGCTACAGCATTATCATCATTGTTTTCGTTATGATCTTGAGGTACATTTCTGTTGTCTTCAGATTGTTGCTGTGCTTGAGGTTCTGGTTGAACTCTTCGTCTGTTATGCTCTTGTATGTGTCTTAAAATTCCATTTTGATACCTACATGCAATCAGAACAATCTTTTAGTATAACTTGAAAGTATCTAACACTAGTTATAAAACTTACAAATACAAAAGTAGTGCAAAACCAGCTACAACAATAAAACGACCAGGAGACGAATAAAAGTAGAGAATACTCATAAAAATGATAACTCTACTCGTAACATACAACCGATCTAACCAATCTTGATTGGGACCAGCTTCTTGTACATTTCTATTTGCAGCATTATTCCCAACTGCATCGTTTTGGTTGGCTGGTTGATTATTATTATCTAACATTTAAATAAAAAAAATTAGATAATAGTTTATATTATTCAAAACTGTGACTATAGTTCATAATAAATTTTTTATTACTATTAATATTTGGTAAATCTTGAGGAGACGACTCATTGTTAACGCTTTGTGTACTTGACTGTTCTGGTGTTTCTAAACTTGACGCTACTCTGTTGATCAGAGACATTATATTAGATTAACATAACAATAAATAATTAAATAAAAATTTAAATACTTACGATTGCCAATATGTTGCCATTTGAATAGCATACATTTTGTTTACCCACATAATTTGCTGAGTAGCTATTTCTTCTGGTGTCAATGGATTATAGTTTTCATTGATTTCAGGTCTAGTTTGGTCCTGTTTTGTTTTGGTTTCTTGCTTAATATTGGAAAAAAATGATTTAGGTTCTTGGTTAGCCTCTGAAGACACATTAATACTAGAAGTGCTAGCTCCATAGTTAATTTCATCAACTTCAGGGCATTTCCGGGGTATTTCATTAACATATTGCTCACTTTTGAATTTTTCTAAAATATAAAACAACAAATACATTTATAGTTAAGTAAGCCTTAAAACAACTTATTTGGTTTTTAATATTTTGCATACATAAAGTATATATTTACTGGGTTTTTCTCTCACCAAACTTTACTTTGTGACATAAAATCACAGTCATTCCACATTTGCCAGTTTGAACGTAGAGACCTCAATATTTCTAGGAACCATTGACTTTACCCACCTTCAAATATGACACAACTTACACTTACATTACCCATTAAAACTAGAAATAAACTCTTCCCCTTTATGTACTCGTCATTACAAGAAAATAGTTTGAAATTTCAGTCACATTTTAACTGCCCTTTTCTTACCTCTAATATACTTCTCTTTTCATTTTTGTCTACTTTACACTACTTCTATCCCAATTCTAAACTTCTTTTCAACTCTTATCAATTATTCCATACATACAAACTACTAGCTCCCTAATTAAAAAAAAAAAGTAATAATTCATAGCAGGATAACTGCATAATATTCACATATTGATTGTCATTTGTCACAGTATTTGCCTACCTATAATGTCATTGATAGAAGAATATAATTAATAAACAATATACACTATCTAATTATTTTTCAGTTCAAAAACCTTAAAAAAAATAATTAAATTTTTTTCCTTCTTCCCAGAAATCCTATTTTACCACAATAGTTATTCTTTGGACAAACATAAAAACATGAACAAATTAGCTAAAAATTGAAAAGCACTTTATTGACACTCTCACAAATTAAAAATTTTTGTTTTAAATAGATTTATACCTTATTGCCAAATATATCAACATTATTAAATGGAAACAATTTGTTAAAAATTATATGATTTTAATGTTTAAAGCTTGCCAAAATATTGCAATTATTCAATATTTCAATTTATTGACACGTTTCAACTTGGTAACTTTGAACTTTTGTCTTGATATTATGACTGTAAAATTTGAAAACTTTTTAACAAATTGTTTCTGTTTAAAAATGTTGATATTTGTTTTCATAGGTAATTAGGAGAAAAAACTGAAAAAATTACTATAAACATTTTTGTCTTAATTAATATGAGATGGTTAAATTGCATTTGTTTCCACAATGAGATATAAAAAAAAAGTTACTTAACTTTGAAAGCTTCTTAGAAAAATTCTTTCCATATAAAAATTTGGTAATTGGAGAAAAAAACTAAAATTAATAAAAAAAAAATTTGTAATTTACGTGAGGCTGGTGAAGTGCATTAGTTCCAAAAATTCTATGACATAACTATGTCATAAAATTGGTGATACACGATCTTGGACCATAATAAATTAGTTTGTATGAAATTGAACAGAAAATTAATATGAGACACAATGGTAAAATCTATTCAATGTTAATTTATGCATATCTACGTTGATAAATAATGAGTAGTAGCGATATTTTTTAAAAACAAATGCATAAAAAAGTATACCTATATTATTTTTTGTACTATTGATGTTGTACTATAGTCTATAATCCTTCATAAATCATGTCCACGTCCACCACTGATTAGATATTGATATTGCTGACAACTTAAAATATTTATTTATTTATGGCTAATTTTTACTTTAACAGTAAAGGATTGTTTAACCAAACAGGAAATGCAGATAGTCGAGGCATAACTAGTACTTACCGTGCGCACGACTATGTTTTCAATTAGGTTTAGCTAGTTATTATTACCAAATTAAACTTAGTGGATGTGTTAAATGTTGAGTCGATTAATTCAACTTATAAATGTAAATCAATCTAGTTCAACATTTAGAGCAAGTAAAAAACTTTTAACTCAGGGGACAGATTGATTTATATGTAATATAAAACAAACTAAATGGCAAACCTTTAGGCGGAATACAGCACGATGAAGATGCACATACTAAATGGACGGTACGATTGAGCTGACCATCTTCATCGTAGGGTCTCAATACGTCTTTCAAAATAACACTGTCAGTCAAAAGTTGACCTGAATATATCAGCCGTTGATCCTCTGTTTTCTGAAAAATAAAATGAATAAGAACTAAGTAAAAAATTTCAAAAGTCCCATAAAGCTCAGCTTTTAGGACTTTTATTTTTGCAATTATTACAAGAGTTATTTTCTTAGATGGGTACAACATACAATAAAGCACCTACTGGTTTGTTAGGATACGTTTCGTGTATGTATCCTTTGAGTTTCGCCACTGACCAGTCAAGTTTACATTTTATTGTTTGATCATCAATCTGTTGGTTTGGTGCTTTGATGGTCAGCGTTATGCTCGGATCCGTTAAACCAATGTCCATGGTTTTTGACAGTCTGAAAAAAGATTATATTGACAGTTAAATTTCTGAAAAATGCATTGCGATTTGTGCCCTTACCAATACGAACAATTTTTAAGAACTGTATGGTGTTTAAGCCGTTTAATGCGTAATTTTGTACGATCCAAACGACTGACGGACACAAAAAACGTAATTTATTATCGTAAAATATCCACTCCAACAGAAGTTCTATGATTATCGTCATTATTTTACTACTTTCACTATCAACATTTTGCTATCAGATATTTGGCCAATTTTCATTGGTCGTCGTCTATAAAACGCTTATCAAAATACATCCCCAGTCCCTACCGATATATAAAATTTTTCGATCAAAAATTTGATTTTGTTGTCCAATGCCGGATATTTATTTTAATGTCATAATGATTATTACACAAGTTCAGAGTGAGAAAAAAAAACAAAACAAAATAGGTAGCTAGCATATCACTACTTAACAGTAGTTGAAAACAAAACGGTTGTTAACTAGGTACCTACTTTTGTAATATTGCATTGGTTTTACGTTTGGGTCGAGAGTTATGTGGCGTGTAGTCAACCTAATTTCTTTTTACTATTTATTAATTATTTTTTATAACTAAACCTCATTATTATTGTTATTATTTTGTAATAAATAATTTGTTTACATTTTAAATTATTCTGGTCAAATTCTTTTAAACATGAGTTTCTGGAGAGAAGCTTCTAGCGTGATACTGCTGACAAAATCAAACAGTGTGAAAAATGTTGGTTTGGATCCTTTTAAAATACTGTGCATGAAACGTAGCGAAATCAATTCATTTTTACCAAACTATACAGTCTTCCCTGGGGGAGCCACCGATAAATCGGACTCTTCCCCAGAATGGTCAAATATTATACCAGATTGTTTAAATCTTAATTTCAATTTGAATATTATAGGTTGCAATGGTAACTAAATCATCGTGCATTTGTCTAATAATTGTTTGATATTCTTCCAAAAGTTTTAAATTGTACATATCTTAGGTAGTCCAGCCTTGAAGTTTGTACCTGACAATGAGTCTGGTTGTATTCCAAAGTATCTGTCATTAAGAATAACTGCTATTAGAGAAACATTTGAAGAGTGTGGAATTTTGTTGTGCAAAAAAACAAACTGTGGAAAAGTTGAAACTTGTGTCACAACAAATCATCTAAACATAGACAGTATTGAAATGTGGAGGAAATTAGTTCAAAAAAATGCAAATAATTTCATTAATTTATGTAATAAAAATAAATGCTATCCAGATGTTGGTGCCTTGCATTTGTGGAGTAACTGGTTAACTCCTTCGCTGTTAAAAACAAAATTTGATACTAAATTTTTTCTCACAATTATTGAATCTCCATTTGATGCTAGTCCTGATGGCATAGAAACATCTCAAATGGCAGTAAGTACTAATGAAGCATATTGGTTATGACATTGGAAATGTATACCTAATACTAGTTTCCAATTTTTCTTTGTTTATGATTTTAGTGGTGTACATCAGATGACATACTATCAAGGTTTATTAGTGGTTATGAAAAATTAGTAACCCCCCAATATTATGAACTGTTGAGGCTTAAACGGTTTTATTCTATTGAACATTTGAAACATTTTTCATGTAAGAGAAATGTTGAAGGATGTGAGCAAGTGTTGCCAATGGTAATTGCTACTAAAGATGGATACTTAACGCTACTTCCAGGTAAACTATCTAATAAAGTTTTAGGAGTTTAATGTATCAACAACAAATGTATCATTCTAGCATCAACGGTTTTAGTTAGTGCTTGCAATAGGGATGATGAGATTTCCTTCTTTAAAAAAAAATATTTTAGTACACCCTCGTTAATTTAATGACTCATATAGTACAGTACATGGAAGTAGGAGCACTCCTTATTTCTAATCTAATTTAAATAATATTTCCCTAATAGAGTTTTCTCAACTCAAGCACTAGATTATAAATGTAATGTTATATAAATTCCAATTTACAAATTACCGTTGTGTAGGAATCTTCAAATATAGAATAAATTATTTCAACATTTGAACAACCATTAGCAAACAAGTCAATTGGTTACAGTTTACAAAATTCAGTTAATATTAACTAAAATATCATACTTGTTTTTAAAATGCAAGTATTATCTTTATTCGTTATTTTATGATTTTATGTTATTTATTGATGTATAATGTTAAATAATTAATTTAGAAGCAATATCTTAAAATAAATACTTTTGTGTATTTGTAATGCTTGTACTAGAAATTTGAAGAGTTTTCATTTTGTTTGATCTTTAGTTTTATACATATTTATTTTTTAAACACCATACAAAGAAGAAAAGACTGTTGATAATTGATACATAACTTAACCAATGAGTACCAATGTTTGATTTTGATAATGATAATCTTTTTTTGTTGTCCATGGTCCTTCAGTTAATGGTGCTAAATAATAATTTTTACACATAGGTCAATTTCTAGGATCAGAAGTATTAAATACATAATTAATTGTTTATAAATGTTAAACAAAATTATAGTATTGTACATGTTATTACCTACAAATTCATACTATTTTAAAATGTATAGGAGATGAAAAGTACAAAAACCGTATGGATGTGCAATATGAATTGAATAAGCATATGCAATATTTTGACGCTCATGTTATGCATAGATTACACCACACTGAAGATTACTTGCCCAAGAAATTGATAATTAAAAATTATACCCCAAAATATGGACATGTTCTGCCTTTAACACCAACAGAACCAAAATTCAAACTATGATAACTATAGCAACATTAATATGGGAGAAAGTAACATTCCAATAATTGTGTACCTGATTAAAAAAAATTTGTGTTTGTATAATACAAAATATCAAGATAATTTTTTACCTCTGTAAATCTAATATGATCAAACTAGCCAACTTTCAGTTGTTTTTAAATTTATTTGAAATGGTATAAGTTTTTATATTTAATGTTAATCAGTTTTAATATGTAATTAAAACATATTTAAGAGTTGATATGTATAAAAATAGTTGTTTTTTATTTATAATATACTAAAACAACTGGCTATTAAAGCCATACATGTAAAATAATTTTACATTAATTGAATTTTTTTAATATTGACACAGTTATAGAAAATTGTTTTGATATGTTGAATAATGTTTTAAGAAATTTAAGGCAAATTACTATTATGATGGTACTCCAATGAGCATATTATTTTTTGGTGTACATGTTTGTGGCTCCAATTTTGAAAGAGTAACACTGTAGCCGACTTCTATGGCTCTAGTTGCACGATCTTTGTCTACTGCTGCCATGCATGTATAACCTTGTTGGGTTTTTGTACACTTTGGATCAAAATGTGTTTGATCAGCACAATGACACAACACCAAATAGTCTTCAAACGAAAAACTAGCTTGTTGTAAAACTTGACTCCTGGGATATTCTAAAATATGATTATCCTGCAAAAATAATTATTAAAATTCATACAAATTTATATTTTACTAAAAATTCTAAAAACCGAAATATAATACAAGCTTAAAATTGACGCTTTAATGTGTTGAGCAGCCACTGGCCCTCAAAAATAATTAAAAACAGCATGCATGTGTATCACTAGCATGAGAAATTTTTAAGACTTACTTGAACACCGCCATAACAGCAAGGACATATAACAAATGCTGCTTTTTGCAGCAGACATTTTTCTAATACCAGATCTGTGGCTACACCACATCCATGCAAACACAATCCTACCTAAAACATTTGAGTATTTTTAATAACATAGCTTTAAAGAAGTTATAAAAAAAAGTTTTTACTACCTGAAAATTTGCATTAAAATAGTTCAAATTTGAATGAACAATCATAACATTGGACAAATTTAACTTTTCAACTCGCTCTTTAGCTCTTCTTAAAGACTCTTCTTTATTATCAACCAATATAACCATAAGGCGTGGGTTAAGATACGCAATTACAATTCCCAAATGTCCGCTCCCACAACAGAAATCTACAACAGTGTCGCCATCTTTTGCAACCTAAACAAAGTTAAAATTTAAAACATTATAATTTTCATGAAAACAAAAATAATAATTTAAAATTTAAATACTTTTAATGTAGACTGAATCAGGTTTTCTAGTTGTTGTGTTTTTCTTATTAATCTTTTATTGGGTATATCACCACCAGAAGGACGAGCTTCAAATGGCAGTTCATCCCATTTGATGGGATTTAAGTCATTTACACTCAAATCTACGTTAATGTTTAGAGTATCAAATACCTGAATTATATCTTGAACATTTTGTTTGACATAAGTTTTTGCTTGTGGGTTATATCGCCGTATATCACGCTTGTACAAAGAATGAAATGGGACTTCAGGTAAGATGACATTTTTTGGCAATACAACTTTATCAAAAATTATACTCTCCAAATGACAACCTATTTTGAGACGTTCCAAAACAGATTTATACCATTTTAAAGTTAATGGCAAGAATGTACTCATAGTGTCCTCTCCTAGTAATTCATAAGCAATGTATATATTTGGTAATATTAACACATCCGAAAGTGTTGGATTGTCATTATCCGCAAATCTTTCAGTAGGGTGGAGTGATTTTTGATTTAAGCGTTTATTTATATTGTGAATTTGCAATGGTTGTGATAAATGACATTCAAATCGAGCCAACTGTACAGGGATTTCAAAAGAACTTTTATTGGTCAACTGGTTGTCAAAAAATTTGTATATTAAAGCTTGTAATTCTACTTCACAATATTTAGTCCATGATGATACTTCAGCACAAGCAGATAAACAACCTTGTTTAAAACCTAACATCCAAATCCAATCTTTTTCAAGGCTCTTTATAAGCTATAACAAATAGAAAAGTTCAAATTAACACATTGTATTAGTAAGTAAAATTATTGATTACATAGAGTAAAGTATACAAGAAATTAAGCACAAACCATTCTTAATGATGAACAAAAGCCAGCAGTGCAATAATATCTATTGTCACTTTGGAATACTGGTAATAAACAATCTGCCGCAGGTCTAGGTAACTCATTTTCTAGTATTGTTTTATAACATAAATCTTTCGTAGAGAATTTGAATGTGTTAAGTTCATCTTTAGCATTTTTGGGTACTACAAGAATAACTGGAGCTTTCATATACTGACAAACAAACAAAACAATTGCAGTTTGTAACGAACAATTAACATGTCCATGGAGTTCATCCAAATCAGTAATATTGACAAACAAAGAAGACATTTCTTTTATCTGAAAGTTTTAAAAAAACTTAATTTATAAAAAAAATTAATTTTCACTAGGCCCAAATTGTGAAATTCTTACATTTTTAGACAACAGAATCTAATTGTTTTTGAATTCTTCTCATAAGTTTTGTGTGAAATTGTTTTTTTTTGTACTGTATAACGCACAAACTAATCACAGCAAGTACAAATTGTGAACCTTGAAATAACCAAAAGTCTTTTTCTGACGTTTTTACAAGTGGCTTGTTGCAACTATAAATTAAAACATAAACTGAATATACTTTTCATCAATTTCCAAAAAAAAAACTTTAAATTGTTGTACATATAAAACTAAACTGTAATTGCTAATATTGAAGGTACCATTTATTGGTTTTAATACTGTAACTATTCTAGTTGAAATAGGGTTTGAACAGTAAAATAAAAGCAACAATGTTAGCCCTAGGCAAGTAACATATGTACTTCTCACAAAATAAAGCAAATACTACTAATGATTTGTAAGAATTTGATTACTTTTCATAATTTATAAACTCAAATAGTATTTGTATGGTTATACCAAATACTGTTTGAATTTTATTTTATATTATATTGTAAATTTAATCAATGGTATAACTAACAGCAGTTATTAGTATTTAACACAATTCTGGCTAGTTATTAGTTAATGAATCTGTAACAAAAAAATAAGGTAACTTAAGAACAAATCAATAGGTAACTTTTAAAAATGTTAAGTACCTACTTATATTACTATACAGTATACACAAACGTAAATACAACTAGGGAACTAAGCCTTTTCAAAATAAATGTATAAAACAGTAAACATTTAGCAATACAATTTTTTGTTATGAAAGTTTATTATAGTCCCTCAAAATATTAAACTTATGACTATGAGTAAGAGAATGCACATACGTTCTATACGTTAATCCAGAATTTTTGCACTCAATTGTTTCAACAAAACGTGTATTGATACATTCAGGTCTATTAGAACATGAATGACATTCTTTAACAATGGTGATTTCTTCTCGTAACCAACATTTATTTGATACGTTCTTATGACCTTTTGCTCCTTCAGGGGTATCTGTAGCAAATGTAGAACTGACACCGGACAATCCACTAGATGTAATTTTTATCAATATAAGTAGACTAATCCTATAAAATATAATTATCAGTCTTAAATTAAATACATAGGTAAGTAACAAAAACATTATTTATAAATTAACTCGTAACAAAGGCAGAAAGTAATAGGAATCTATTGCTTCAAATAATTATGGTTACTTAATTATTACTATGAACTATGAAGGTGAAAAATACTCATTTTTATATTTAAGAATACAAAATTATAAATCTTACGATTGAAATACCACAAAGTACAGTTGTATAATATAATAATATTTTAATTACCCTCCAACAAATATGACAAACAACAGTAATCTTTTCACAGAACAGGATTCTAACACCATTTTACATTTTTGAACGTGTCACCAGATGTTTAAATTACTGGATATAGTTTACAGAAACAACAAATAAACAAACTAAGAAAATTAGAACGGCTGAATATACATAAACAATAAATATTTTAGTTTTTACTGTTATCGATATAGTAAACTCTTAAGTCTTAACTCATTACCTCAATATAATAAATATTGTAATTGTAATAATTTGTAATGAGCTTTCACAGGACATGGACATGCCATCACGATCACGGTTTATTATCTTTAATCGTGGACTACATTGAGAATTACTGTGATAAGTGATTGTGATGATAAGTAGCTGGTGTTATCACAGCATGATAAAATATAATATTTATGCACAGACATCTATATATTATAATAATATAATATAGATGTCTGTGTATTTATGTCATAGAAAAGATAACGACAACTTAGTAATAACTGTTAAGCTCCCGGAAAGCGGATTCCCAGATGCACCTCTCTACGATGCATAGTTATTTGATGCTATATCGCTTTTCTACATAGCTGAAATTTGTAATTCTTAGCATCCTTAAAAATATTAAAAGCCCCCTCTCCAAAAAACTTGAACGCTCTTCAAGTTATCTGTGCTAACAGCCCTTTATTATAAAAATAATAAATGGCCTCCCAAAAATGTAATAAAATATCCGTTTATGAAGTCAAAGATTTCCTGATGGAGAACTAAGAGCACAATATAGATGGAACACATAAATAAGTCTAGAGAGCTTAGTCTAGATTTCTAAATAAGTCTATGGTGATTGGTGCCTAAGAGAACAGAAATAAAAATATTATTATAAAAGTAGTGGGGATACGCCAATTAGAAATCCATCTAAAAAAATTAGTTGAGTTTCTGACATCCATTTTAAGATTTACAGTTTACTCTAAAATTGATAAGCATTAAGCACTTACGCATGAATGACAAAAACACAAGGCAAATAATTCAAACTTCTGTAATTTATTCAAGCATAGACCCTGTACTTAAATTGACCTCAATGGTTTAGGTACCACAATTATCTTAAGCGCTTAAGGGCTAATTAATGAATACACCTACTCTCTTGGATTAAAAGAATCTTCAGGTTTAAATTAGATTCACACAAAAAATGTTTTTACTGGGGGGCAACTGCCCCTGTAGGCTGTTGCCCCCACAAAAGCTACGCCCTTGATTGACCATTAGTCCATGATTTCTTGTGACTCTTTGGCTCCAACCACAGAAATATACAGGTAAACAGGCATGATTCCACCTAGTGATACAAGCTATTCCGTTTCCGTAGGCACAATGTATCAGAAACGTTTTTTTACTCACTTTGCCTTGTGAACAATACTCAAATTTGAAAAATCGTCAAGACGGGCTTTTGCAGTTTGGTCGACAAACAAAATTGTGATAAAATCAAAAAAAAATAGCACAGTGGTGATGCCAGAGAATGCACTAACCGGTTAAAGCCACCCTAAATAGTTGTAAAACTGCAGTGGCTATGATATAAAAATGTGTTAAAATTTAGTAGTTAGTACTCTATAGTTATATAATATACTATACATAATATAATATTGTATACAGTAAACAATATAAAACTAAATTTTAAGTAAGTAAATAAAATATTTTTATTCATATATATTTTTTTATTAATACAAAATCAATCTAATTTTTAAATTAAAACATCGAAATTATTGATAAGTTTCAAAATGATTAATCATTTCAACCATAATTTTTACAATTTATCATAACCTTATTAACCATTTAATTAATGCCTAACTTGTTCCAATATACCTTGACGAATTAGTGGTTCTGCTTGTGATCTGGATATCAAGTACTGACTATTTTTTCTTAAAATTAAAACTTCTCCACTTTCTAATTCCAGTTTACCAGCATCAACCAAACTTCTTACCTAAAATATAAATTTATGAAGTATTAAATACAAATACAAACATTTTCCAACTGAACAAAATTAATTTGAAAATCGTATACAAATATAAGTAAAATCTAACTTTTAATTTATTAAACATTTGAAAGGCTGTTTGTTCATTACGATACATGAGTTCATGAGTTGAAAAACATATAATACTTAAGGTCAGCTGTTTTAATTGCATTTTTACAATACTAGAATTGAAATAATGATTCTGTTGCAATATTATAATAAAAGGTAAAATGAAATATCAAAGAACTAAATTAAAAAAAAATATTATTAATTCAAAGGTTATCTATGAAAGTACTCTTTGATCCTATTAAATGATAATTTAAATGTCTGATTTTAAGTTGACAATCATATGCATACATAAGCCTATGGTCAGATAATAAAAATTTTAAATACCTAGGCAAGAGGATAGTATATTAAAATTGAAACGTACAATACTTTATTCTTATTTAAATAATTTGTTGAACTACAATTCTTGATAAAACATTTTTAGCAACACCCTAGACTCAAAGGTCTAAAGAAAATAATAAGTATGTATTATTTAAAATCATAATTTTAGTAACTTTTTTGAAATATTTACTTCAGTATAAAGTGACTTTGGTGGTTTAGTGTCTTGAAGTATGTTAAGTCCAGTATCCGGCCCTATAGACTTCATATATGAAACTAGAGATTTATTATAATTCTTGAACCAATCAATCTGAAAATAAAAATACATTTAAGTAACAGCAAATAAAAATAGGTCGAAGAAACAAACCTCGGATAGGGATAGATTTTGTCTAACATCTGATGGTAGTACAGCACCAATTTCCCATCTCATTTCTTTTAATCGTTGCAGTCTTGTCCAACTAAAACAATTTTTTTTAGATTTCATTATTTGTGAATTTGAATAATAGCTAATTAACTAAAAATTAAATTTTTTTCTTTTTACATGTATGTCATTAAACATCTTTTATTTCTTTCTATAGCTGCTCGCCGTAAGTGAAGTGCATCCATTGGCCAATTTTCTTTTTCTTTACTTCTGAATTTTCCGAACAGTATGAGTTAAATAAATGAATAAGTTAGGTATGAATTGAGATGAAAAAAAAAATACTCACAATAACATTTCCCTGAGTTCGGTGTGCAATGTAGTGATTTCAGAATATATTTGATTTATTCCATCATTCTATAAAAAATTAAATCTGATAAACTAAATTTTTATACAAATTAAAAAGGCAAAAGAGTATGGATACAAAAAAAAAAAAAAAAAATGAATAAACTGCTATATAATATGATTATAAAATAATAATAAATGGTACATTATACGGAGGTATTGTGTCATCACGAGTACGTTCCAATTCTTTCAGTAATTCAATTGCTTTTTCACAGTACATTACTATTGTTGTTAATATAAACCATTAATACTAAGAGACGACAGAGTATGTATACTTTTTATGTAAAAAAACTTTTTATTTTATACACAAAAACAAAAAGATATTGAGTTAATTATTTTATACTTAGCATCATGTGAACATATTAAATTGACAGTATTTACGATTTTGCTAAATACTAATTACAATTATAATAGAATAAGTTATTGAGATTTTAAGACACTAAACAGCCTTAACTGAGTTGAACAGTCAATTCAAATAAGTACTGAACCCGAAGGATACTTCATTTTTTTGAAAAATTATTTGTTATCAATATTCTGTTATCACAGTAAAAAAAAACCATAGATAATACAAAATGTATGTATTATATTTTAATATCTATAAAAAAAAAAAAGCAGCTATGTTGAATTACAACAAAGACGATTTAAATTTCAAAATATTCACAACAAGGACGCGGGGATTTTGAATAATTAACTCTCAAGTCGCCGCAAGCTTCGATTTTGATGGGAGTAAAAGCTGCTTCCCCTGAAAAAATTCATGAGGACGTCTAACGTGTGTTTTCCCCGTGTAAATCAACATTTTGATTTATGAGTAGGTACTGCTTTACATATTTATCCTAGAAATATGGTTTTAGTATCAAAAGAAAACTCAGAACATAAACTGTGCTTTCTCTTTTTTTCTGTTTTTTTTTTTTTATGATTAGTCCTAATTCAGTTTCATGTACAGAAAATAAATTTTTTAAAAACGGGCGTATCTGTTATAAATTTTCAAGAGGGGAAAAATACAATGTTTCTTCTTTATGTATAGGTCTAACGATATTCAGAAGCATTAGTTTATTTATTTATTTTTTTGGTTAGATTATTCATCTAAAAATTGAAACTTTTAACCTTGAAGTACACGAGATGCTGGAGAGATGGGAAAAATAACTACCAAAATGCATTTCGAATAAAAATTATAAAACGAAGAATAAAATTCATTTAAAATGTCTGTTGAAAGATAGTTCGAGTATCATATTATTTAAAATATAAAATCACATTTTAAATTAAAAAAAATAAGTACAAAATGTATTAGTCAAATTTTATTAGGTAATAGTATTCAATTTTAAATTTATAAATTATGGTGATGTACTCAGTACTTTGTTTAAAGTTAATAAAACTAAGTATGGAAAAATCATTTTAACTGGTAATAGTGATGCAGTTTTAGTAATCTAATTCAACTTTTTATGTTTGGGGATCATTGTTGTTACACTTTTTAACCGAAGAACAATGTTTACTAAAAACACCATATCGTTTGATCAAAAAAAATTCTTGGGTTGGGCAAATGTCCCTTTTGCCCCCCCCCACCCTCAAATACGCCACTATTTAAAAAAAAATTTATAAAAATAAACGCATAAGGCTTTAATTTTGTTTTCTGTACATTAGGATTACTTGGAAGCAATTAATAAAAAAAACTCTACGACAAAGCACAGTTTATGCTCTTTCGTTTGATAGCAAAAACCACAGAATAAATTTCGTTAGTAAAAAATAAATAAATTTAATTTATTCCGTAGTAAAACCATATTTCTAGGATAAACAGTAGAGCATAATTATTACGTACGTCGTACAAGAAACAATACGCGGTGAAAACTGAATACACGCGGTTTGACGCCCTCTTAAGAGAAATTCCCCCCCTGTACGATTTTATACAACTGTTTTTTAAAAAAAGATTGAAAAAACAAATGCCATAAGCCTTACACTTATGGGCCTTATCAGACCGATTCGGCCGACAACTGTACATTGTGATCGTTAATTACAAACAGTGAAATAAAGTCTACAAGTGAAATAGAGGCTGTGGCAAGAGTGAGCACTAAACTGTTAGATTGTTGCAAAAAAGGCGTACCGATTAGGTTTTAACGAACAACACGTATAGCGCGTAAATTGTAATTTAGTATTCCTATACGACTGTTAAAAAAATCTACAGTTGTCCACACTCCCGATTGTATTTATAGTGTTGTAAACGAACGAAATTTCGTCTTTCTGGAATCTAACCCGAAATTAGCTCAAACAATAGTCTGTTGATTTTCGTTAATATTAGCGCATAATGTTTTGCACAATCCACCAAGTACGTTCCATTAAACACGTTCTAAACAATTATTGTAACGATAAATTTTTTTACCACTACCTAATTTCATTATTGTTGTTGTTGTTGTTTTTATAACTTATGGTAAATACACGATGTCGGTGATCACCATACAGCGGGGGGGGGGGGGGCAGGGGAGTGTGACAAAATGGAATCGGACCCGCAGGACAGCACACGTTCACACTCGACGCGTCGCATGCACTTATATAATAGTAATAACATTATATATTATTATAGCAGCAGCAGCTGCTGCTGCTGCTGCTGCTGCTCGACCGACTCGTTTGCCGTGGTGGGCCGCGAACGCGCTCTGTCGGTGTAATCCAGAACCGCGCGTCAGTACAAACAAAGAACGTGTCCGATGCACGATCAAGAAGGTGTACGGACTGGAAAATGTGAAAAAAAAAAAAAAAAAAATTAAACATATCACCGAAGGGTGTTGTTTACCGTTTAGCAGCTATCGTATTTTTCCGTCCACCCGGGCGTACGTCTTGTTAATCGCCGATTTTCCCGTGCGTTCGTAGCAGCCAGCCGCCGCGTGTCGACCCGAGACGCACGATATTATTTATATTATACCCGCCCTACCGTTAATATCGTGTCCGCGGGCCGCCGCCGCCGCCACCGACGTCGACCGGACCAGTGCAACAACCACACACGCCGGGCGGCGCAAAATGTCACACGGGGCCGTGCGTGCGATCCGTCCGAGATCAGCCATTTTGTTTGCCGTGAACCGCTGTTAACACTCCGACGATAACGATAATAACAATATAAATAAGAGGAAAAAAAGAGAGAATACGCGTCGTCCTGGAAGAGCGTTCGCGAGTTCGCCTAAGCTCTCCCGTACGCGTCGAAACGGTCTTGATGTACCACACCGGAAACGCGATCCTCTACGTCGGGATTACATAACTTTTAGTGAGTACACTCCGTGCACGTACCCACCCGTCGTCACTCGTGCAAACAGTAAATTCTTACGCAGTTATGCGTGTATAGTGTGTGTGTGTGTGTGTGTGTGCATGTGCATGTTCCTCCGTCGTTCCGGTATCTCTTCCGTATCGCGGACTCTTCGCGGACGACCCGGTATCCCGCGTCCACCCCGGTGCTGCGACTAGCCTTCGGGGTCTGGCCACCAGCACAAGGGAATATGTGGTTTAAAATATGTATAGAAATATGTGGTTTTTGCGGCACCGGTTGTTGTCTTTTGGGTTCCGAAATGATGTAGTCATCCCGGACTTTTCACGCACAAGTGACTTAATGTTTTTATTTTTTTTTTTTGTTTCTGGTTTTGTTGTGTGCTGATTTAGTTTTACCTCAAAGTGGTGACCTTGAAACTTGTCTGAAGTCTAGACCCCATTTTTTTTTATAAGGGGGACGATTGCAGTCAGCCAGTAGAATATATATTTTCGGACGCCCGATGTGTCCAGCTGTCAATTAGTTTGCACTCTATGAATACATACATTAAATAGAAACAAAACTGTGCACTTGAGGTACAACCTACTAATTATTTTTTCGCTCGTGTACCTGGTTTATTTATTATAACGAAACACCTATTTTTACACTAATACTATGCACATTGCACACACTCGACACTCGTAAAAATTCTTTGATTGTTGTTGCTTACACATATTCCTTATAATAATTCTGACGGTTATGTTTGCTTGAATTTGTTATGCTCAGTTCTGTAGGTAGACCAGGTAATATAATTGATAGTAAAATTTAAATAATTGATACAATTTTTTAATGCTAATTGTACCTACTTAGGGTATCGATTGTTGTAGGTGTTTCGCTTGGTAAATTGCCAACCCATATTTAAACCCCTAAACTGTCCTTGTGAACAAATTCACAGTCTATTTAAAATGTACCTTCCTCTACCTATATTCAATTTTTTTTTTTATGTTTGTTGGTAATTTAGTAACTGATTAGGGTTATATTTATGGTTAAATTTCATTATTATATAGTTAAATTTAAACATTGGTCCACACTGCACATAATACAATACGAGTTAGGTATGTTGCTTTAGTAAATTACCTAGACAAATTAAAATTAATCCTAGGTAGTTATAATCTGAAAGATTTATTATTTACTAAAATGCACAAACCAATCACAGCACTTAACCTGTATTGATCTAAGACTGGCTTAGCTTATTAATCATAGTACATATGGGTATTTTATATTTAAATGATAAGCATACATTTCCCTAAATGTTGAATAACATATTGCTTTATTAAGTTGTACCTATTTGGGTTTAGAAAAAAATAATAACAATTAACTACTTGAAAATTTTATAATATATTAGTAAGAGATAAGTAGGTTTTTTAATGATAAAGTAGTGTTACACTACAGTACAGAATAGGTACCTAAACGTCCTAAATAAAATTAAGTATATTTACTTACCCATACCTACTATATATTATTCTTTAATTTTTCATTGTTGGGAACAAATTTTAATAATAAAATATTTATTACTAAATTAATACATATATGCCTGTGAACCCTTGGATTTTTCATCCGAGGCACCAATAGTAAGTTTGATGACCTAAACAAGGCCATAAATCAGATGTGAAAAATTAATACTTCAATATTACCTTTCTGTACTTAAACATAATACTATTTTATATTTGGTAGGTACGTATGTAATAAAATGAAAGCAAATATTTATGTTTTCTCTACTTATTTGTAATTATATATAGGTATATAGGTATATTACAGACATGACCTTCCTACATAAATATTAAGAAAGTATTTAAAAAACTATGGTAAGGATATAAAATAATAATAAGCCCTTTCTAGTTGGTATTTGGGCCACTAATTTATTAGGAACATCCCCAAAATATAATCTGGATGCCTATAAGTTACCAATTTCAAAATAGTTAAATAGAAATAGTAAAAAGGTATTTCCTGGTTCTAACACTAACTTATGTACCTATTGGTTTTATAGAAATTACTTAATAAAACTCTTTGCAATTGAATGTTAACTAGTAATTTGGTATTTTGATTGATACCTGCTAATTATTATTAAAATATACTGCCTGGAGTATTACCTTACCTATAAACAAAAATTATAAGTTATAACTCGCAATTTTGAAATTTATCTATAGTACCTATGGTAATTTCATAATGCCACAAAAAATATTAAACTAAATCCTAGAGTATAGAGTGTGCTCAGTTAAAATGTTCAGTATAAAAATGTCCATTTTAACAAACATCTAATGCGCAAAGTCTAAAATGTTCATATTTATAAAATGACCAAGAATATCAAATGTCCAAAAATATTTTTATAAAAAGACGGGATCACTCTAGGTCGCGTGGGTAGTTTGACAGAGTAGCGACTACGCTTTGGGTGGGTCACTGTAGTTTAGAAGTTGTGGTTTAAATGCGTTATTTCATATCTGTAAGCAACGATAAATCATTGCCCTCGATAATACGATTCTGAGCGAGCTCAGTTGTCTAGTTTACGTACTGGTAAAAACAAATTTAACAATAAAAACTTTTATCAAATCTGTATCTTTCCTATTTTAGTATTTTGTAAAAGTTTCAGCTTGGTCTGATCTTTATTTTGGATGTTATGATCAAAAAAATCTAAATCATTGTGTAAAAAACATGTTTCCCTTAATTATTTGTTCCCTCCGTAAGAAAACACAACCGCCCGGAATGACGAGTTTTACGACAAAATAACAACTTAAAATTGGCTATGAACCAAAATAGGTTACCTAACCACATATGTAAAACTAACTTATTTAGATTGTATTAAAGTTTTGAGACTTAAACGTATAAACTAGAGGTTTTATGGAATTATAACTGCATAAAATTCAAAAAAATTTAAAGTTCCATAACTCTCTTAAAATTTATCAAAATCGATTCAGTTTTCAGTAGTAATCTCGTTAAACTCATCTTAATGACATATATAAATTTAGAGTCAAACAGAATACTTTCGAAAATTTGACCGTTTTTGTTTTTTGCTCATAACTCGAAAAATAATCAAAATTTCAAAAAACGTTTCAAATAACATATTATCCCGGATCAGTTATCTATTTTTTGAGGTAACGTACGTTAAAATTGGAGCATTTTTTATACTAGAAAAGTGATCACAAAAAAACAAAAAAAACAAAATCTAAATCGACATTTAAAAAACATATTTCATAATTATTTGTCCCACCCATAAGAAATACACGGCCGCCCAACATAACAAAAATTTCTCTAAAAAAAAACTCCCTCAAAAATGATCAAAATAGATTAAAATTTCACCGGTACTCTCATAAAATACATCTTAATAACATATATAAATTTCAAGTTGAACAAAGCCGTTTTCGTTTTTTCCTCCAAACTTAAAAAATAATCAAAATTTCAAATAAAGTACTATCTTGGATCACTTATCTATCTTTTAAAGTATCATACGTTAAAGTCGGAGCAGTTTTTCTACCAGAACTTTTGATCATAGAAAAATAATGAATAAAAACATCATTGTAAAAACTGGGGTAAAAACAATACATTCTTTGCTGACGCTCAGAATCTAAAAAAATGTTTTAAAATTTCGGATAAAACAACTGTACTATTTGTTCAAGAAGTGATTATTTGTTATTGATTATGTTCCATATTTCACTCAAAAATGGTTGAATTTGTTTGGAATTAGTATGGCGTTCAAATACCATATAGTCAAATAGTATGTGCAAATTTCAATAAATTTTAACAATTTTTCAAGGAGAGAAAGATTTTTCATGGCTCAAATCACATTATGGCGTAAATGACAAAATAACAATGTGAAATCGTCTATTAACCGAAATTGTGTGAACTAATTTTCTAAATTTTTTAACAACATATGTAAAACTATTTTGTTTAGATTGTTTTAAAGTTTCAAGATTTAAACATAAAAACTAAAGGTTTTATGCAATTAGAACTGCATAAAATAACAAATTAAAAAACTTCAAAGTTCTCTAGCTCCCTTAAAAATGATCAAAATTGATTAAAATTTCAGCAGTAAATTCATTAAACCTTTCCTAATGACGTATAAATTTCAAGTTAAACAGAGCAATTTTGAAAATTTTAATTTTTCTTTTTTTGGCTCATAACCAGTGGTATTCTCATTAATATTTTTAAAAGTATACCAATGTGTCTGCAGGTACCAAAACATGAACATTTAATACAATACATTCTGTTTTTTTATGATCTTAATGGATGAAGAAAGCGTTAGTAAACAGTGCTTGATTTAAAAAAATAGTAAGGGGACATAAATAAATAAAAATTACATTGTATGTTAAGTTGCCTATACTTGACCATTATATAGTTGCGTAATTAAAAATGGGTACGTTAAAATAAAGTCAAGGACTTTGTTTTCCTGTGCACTTCCCCTCTAAGTCAAGCACTGTCAATAATCAAAAAAGAAAAAAAAATCTAATTTTTACTAATTTTCCTTATGATTCCTTACAAAAATTAAAAAATTTAGATAAATTAATTGATACAAAAATCTAATCACATTGATTGTCAAATGCTTATAGGTCACATCTTTTGGTAGGTTACTGGTTTGGTAAGTGTAGTTTGATGCTGTAGGTTTAAACAAACTTAGTGAGTCAAATACTCAAGTAGTAGTAAATTTAAAAGTATCTTTAAATATTTGGCTCAAAAGTGGTTAAACATTTTTGAAACTACTTATGATATTTTTAACTATGTGTTTCATTAAAAAATACTTACAAAATTATAATAACTTTAAAACTTCTATAAGTATACCACTATTTTTTAAACTAATTAAAAAAAAATTTTAATCTTCATATAGTAACATATAAGTATATTGTTTAGATTAGGTGTATTTAAGTTTCTTTTTTTAAATAAAAATTAAAACTAAATTAAAAATTTAAGATTTTATAATACTAACTAAAATTTTTTAAATACTGTCAATCAATTAAAAATTGCAATCCCAATGACACTTGAACATTTTATAGCATTTTTGAAATTATTTACTTTTGTTAATAAAATAGTTAATATTTAAACTGTTTCGATTGTTCAGACTTTTCCTATTAATGTCCAATGAATGTTGATCTACCTACCTATACTACAAATTAGAGAATTACTAAAATAAAACCTACCTATGTTAAATAAAAACAAAATTGTTTCTTATTCCACATTATTGTTTAATATTATAATTTACAAGTTATTGAAAACCAAAAAAAAGTCTATGTACTAGGTAGCTAATGTACTTTTATACCACTAATATCTTTTAGTCTTTAATAAAATAACAGTCCTTTGTTTGCAGTTTATTGGAATATGTTGTGAATTACTGAAGTGTAATTGGTATGAAATAAATAGGTACTTTTTACATTTTTGTCTTATTTCTATGTTAAAATTAATTTAATTTGATTATTTTAGGATAAAATGGTGTTAGTGGTCGGGGCTCGCGGTCCTGGGCACGGATGGCGGCCCCAATGAGAGAGGAGCTGGGTGGGGCGGTGGCGGCGTCCACAGATAGTGTTGGAAGCGGCAATGGAAACAACAATAATACCAATAGTAATGCAAATTTCGAGTATGATGACAATGAATGGGATATTGGTATAGGCGATTTAATTATCGACTTAGACGCAGACATTGAAAAAACAGGATCAACACCAACAACTGCAACTGGTGAAACCCTTGGTGTTACCAATAGTCTGGTAACAACAGTCGATTTAGCGGCTGGTAGTGGAGCCATGTCAGGAGCAGCTACCACTGCACCTACAGCCACTACAGCTGGCAGCAATAAAGCTACTGTTGAGCATTCAGCAACTGTTGACAAAGGATTAAAAATGAAAATAAAACGAACAAAAACAGGAACTAAGAGCTTTGAAGCTAAACATGAAATCGTCAAGCCTGGCGAACAAAATGGGTCTATAGCTTCTGCCCAACTTCAGTCAAGTGGCAATGCCTCTTCAAATGACTCATCTGGATCTTCTGCTGAATCTAAACAAAGTGGTAATTGTATATTTAAATATTTTTACTTGCTTAAAATTTTATTTAAGCATCAACTAAAAGTATTTTATGTATTTAGGAAAACATTCCAGTACACCTAGTACCAATTGTACTACTCCTTCAACTAGTACCTCTTCAACTGTGAGTTCAATGAAACGTGGTTCTAGCAGTCATCGAAGAGATAAAACAAAAGATAAACCTCATAGTTCATCTACCAGTGGTGATAAATGTCATAAAGTAAATTCTAGTTTGTCTTCTGAACTAAATGGTCGAAGTCCTGTAAATCAACCAGCTCCTAGAACCAGCAATTTCCCAGTTTTATCCAGCAATACGCAATCACCTAATGTACCTGGTCCTGGACCTCCTGTTGGAGAAGCAGGAACCTCAACTGCTACAAATGTGGCCAATGGTTCAGAACAAAATATATTGTCCCCGGTAGTTCCATCGGAAAACACTCAAACTTCTACAAAGTCTTCTACAGTGTTATCTACATTAGCAAAACCACTACAATCTACCTCACCGCCCCCAACAAACAAAGTAAAGACTGCTAATAGTTCAACTTCTGCTTCTTTAATGGAACAAAAGGTATATAATTTTAAATGTTATATTTTGTACTGGTTATATACATCAATTGAATAAAAAAAAAAAACATGTTTTTAATTGTATTGTATGAATTATAACAGTATTTTTAACTAAATATTTCTATTGGTATCAGTAAATAAAATAAAATAAATCCACAATTTAAAATTATTTTAATAAATTTAGTGAACCCAAAAATCACAATAATAATATACTTTTTTATTGCGTATACGTTATGCATTTTGGGTTTATTATATTTTGTATAAACAGACAAGTGCTCAAGTATAATTTTAGTATAAACATTATTTAAAAAAATAATTTCTTCCTCATTAATATGCTTTGTTAAATTCTCTTCTTTTGAACATATGCATGTAAATAAACTAATTTTTTTTTTATTTTAATAGGTTGATTTATTAAGCCTTAATATTTACCAACCAAATTGATTGTATCTAATACTTTATAATATGTACTTAGAAATTATTACCAATGAGTATACTATTATAGAATATAGTTATGCGTCCATATAACTATAATATTTCTCTTTAGAGTCTACTCATTACTTCAAGAACATATAAATAACAATACAATTTTATTTTTTCATATTTAACTTTTATAGTTTATTTTTGTATCTATTAGTTACTGGAATAAATTAAACCATATTTTCTAAATAATTTTCAGGAAACAGCTGATGCCTGTGTTGGCACAAGCATAAGTGTGGGAACAGTAACAGAGCCTGATTGTTTTGGGCCATGTGAACCTGGCACTCATGTTAATTTAGAGGGAATTGTTTGGAACGAAATTGAAGGTAAAAATTAATTAATTTAAAACAATCATTAAATTAAATTGTTTAAATTATTATTATACACTAGTACTTAACATGTTTGCTGCGGGTCATTTGGTTTGTTCACCAATCTGTATCATTCCGACGGTATTATTTATTATTATTTCAATTGGTTTTGATTTGAGCAGAATTAGTAAGTTAAACCTTGTTTTTCTTTTTCAGCATTGTTCAACTTACACTACTGTATTTGTGTGTGAAAGTCTTACATTAAATTTTCTATTTTTATTATTATTATTTTTTTTTTTTTTTCGGTTCTTTTGACCCTCACTACTCTGGTATGTGTACCTATTCCAAATTGATTTGCAGTGAACATGTTAATAATGTGTACTTGTACTTATTCAGTATTCACTTATTAATACTATTATAGGTGTGCTTGTTGTTAATGTGACATGGAGAGGAAAAACTTATATAGGAACGTTATTAGACTGTACCAGGCATGATTGGGCCCCACCTAGGTAATTTTAAAATTTAAAATTTTTGTGTGTTATTATTTTATGTTATACAACTTAACAACTGCAATATGTTTATTTAAGGTTTTCTGAAGCTTCTGCTGGAGAGCCAGAATGCCGTTTACCCCAGAAAGGACGAGGTAAAAGGGGACGTGCTAGCTTAACAGCTAGTCCTAGTAACGATTTAGTGAATTTTACTGAAACTAGATCTTCAGTTCATAGTAAACTTCGAAGCAATGGTACTAATAAATGTACTAGCAGTAATAATTCAAATCGAAGAGGAACATCTTCACCTACTCCTACTTCATTTGCTCCTCCACGTTCAGATTCTTCTAATTCTAACAAGAGGAAGAAACCACCTGGTTCTGAGGATGAGGCTTCTGGGAAAAAAATAAAATCAGAACCAGCAAGTCCACCGCCTTTGTCACCTACTATGTTAGAATGCCCTGAATCAAATTGTTCCAAAAAGTATAAAAATGCTAATGGCTTGAGGTATCACCAATCTCATGCACATGGTGCTGCTTTGGATGATGAAGATGGAGACACTAAAGAATCAGGTGGAGCAAGCACTTCTGAAAATGAGGATGATACTAGCCCTGCTTCTGTGAGTAATTTAGTTGTTCCAGAAAACATAAAAGAAGACCAACCATCTATTAATAGCCAATCTATTGAAGAACCACAATTATCTACTACTCCTCCAATAATTGAAACGGACCCCCCTGCTCCTTTACAGTCTCCTCCTCTTTTGGTTGCAAAACCAAGTGTTTTACGTTTTGGTCTTTCTGGCAATGAAGAAACTAATGGTGTTACCCCTTTATCGACTGTGCCTAAAACAGTTCTGTCTGTTCCTGTTGTACAGCCAGCTCCTACTCCACCACCATTATTACAACCACCAACTCCATTATTACCAATTGCTCCAACTTCTCAGTCACCACAACCCCAACCTCCAATTTTACATGTGCAAGGTCCAGCATTGCAACCGTTACCTACCTCTCCACAAATTCAACCTTTGGCATTAAATCAGCCACAAATTCAAAAAGTACCACAATTCAAAGTTAAACCAGCTTCTGCTTTAATGCCCGCTGATGATAATATGAAAATTGGTAAAGATGCTAAAAATAAAACCCCAACATCTCATAAGAAGAAAACTCGCAAATCGCCTGCTAGTAGTCCCAGACCTTTTTCTATTGATCAACCACATTTTGACAATTCAAACTGTAGTCGCGAAGATGTCCAAAGTCCAGCTTATTCTGATATCTCTGATGATACTGCTCCAATTCTTGAAGTTGAAATGAACGATAATATAAATAAACCAAAGTTATTGAGTACTGACAAAAAGTCTGAATCAAATACTGCTCATTCTCCTCATTCAATTCAACCATATAACATGTATCCTTCGTATTATGGTCAACCTCCCTATTTGATTTCGTCAGTTCAATCAAATGATCCGTCTAAACAACAAATGAAAGAGACCGAAAAAGTTACCCAACATTCACAAGATATAAAAATGTCATCGTCAGCTGCAGATAAAGATAATAAAAAAGATGTACTATCAGATTTTCAGCAACAAAAACTCTTACAACAATATTTTAACTATGACTCTTTTGTTCAAAATTATCCTTATAATATTGGACCTGGTTATCCAATGTCAATGGTTCAAGATAAAGAAATGAAACCAGAAGATAAAACACATCCACCTCCCATGGCTTTAAGTGTTCCTCAGTCAAGCAAAATAAAATCTGAACAAATAGTTTCTAAAGAAAAACTTTCCCATCAAAATGAAAATCATCAAATTATGAAAGAGAGTATTGAAATGAAGTCTCAAATGAATTCTGCATATATGTTTTCCCGGCAACAGCAGCAGCAACAACAACAGCAGCAACAACCGCAACAGCCGCCAGATGATGGAAGACGCTATTATTATCCAGAACAGAGACGTAAAGATCATAGTTCTGGTGATCATAGTCATTCAAAATCTAACACACAAAGTACACCCACAAAACATTCTGTGGCATCAAACTCTATCCACAAGCATAAAGAAAAACATGATGACAAAAAAGATGATAAACTGAATAAAGGTCCTTCTCATTTGTCTGAAGGTGTAAAGCCTACAATGGAAACACAGGGCCCTCCTCCACCACCTACATCTTATTCATATATGCATCATCCAAGCTTTTTGCAATCTCCTCATTATAGTGGTGGTGGTTTAACATTTGATGCTATTTATAGAAATGCGATGAATCCAATGTTGGTTCCTACACCATATAGCAATACTCCACCAACTCCATATTTACATCCTCAGCTTCATGCTCAAATGCAACGTTATCATGCACCTGAAGATCTCTCGCGGCCAGCTGCATCTACGCAATCATCAACACCTTCTCAACCTCCATCTGGGTCAAAGGCAGCTCTTGATCTCTTACAACATCATGCTAGTCAATATTACTCAACACATAAAATACATGAGTTACAAGAACGTGCCATTAAGTCACCTACACCAAAACCAAATGTACAACCTGGTATTGCCCCAGCTCCATCACCAGGAACAAGACAGTCACCATCATTAACATCTACTGGCATAGTACCATCTGCCACTGAGCGTACTGCCACTTCTACAGGTCCTTCTTCTTCAACTCAACCGTCCGGTAAATCTGGATCAACTGGTGACTCAAAAGACTGCCGTTCACCACCACCCCAAAGACATGTACACACACACCACCACACACACGTAGGTGTATATCCATTATATCCAGCACCTTATCCTAGCAAGCCTTTATAATTGTTGGTGTATTCCAACATTATAGATATTTGATAATTGATTGGATGTCTATAATCACAAATATAACTGCAGGATATTAAATGATATGAATCACTTAATCATTTTGGATAAATCTTTTTTATGAAAAAGTTTTGTTTTGTAGCAGTTCTTCAAGTCAATTTTTTACTTAATTTATTGAGTCATGGCTTCATTGATTAATTGTTACATTTACATTACGAATATATCATTTGTGAAAATTTGAACAATTATTATGTGGTTTTCAAGCAAATTAGTGTGTTCCTGCTAATAAGATTCAATTTTACATGGTAATAATTAACTTAAGCAGTCTACAAATGTATATTCGACACTTATCAAGTTTTTAACATTTTTGTTCTTGATTGATTTAGAATGATGATTAAAAAATTCCTATGACAATGTTTGTTAGTAGTAAGTTTATTTCATGTTTTACATTTGGTAAACGTTTTTGTATGGCTGAGATAGATCAAAGCTTTAAGCTAACAGTGGTTTATTTTTATCCATTTGCTAACTATAATTTCATATAACTATTATTTATTGCTATAATGTTATTTTTATTTTAAAATTATATTAACATTATAATTATTTTTATTTTTATAATTTAATTATTATTATTATTTTTTAAGTTATAAATGTAGGGTTTTCCTTGAATTTTCATAGTAGCTTCAAACAATATTAATTCACTTTGTTGATACATATAACTATATTTAAATGCTTTACTATTAGATTGTTTTCAGTCATTTTCTGATAGGTTTTTCACTTAATTGAGAGGCTGTGATATCAAATCTAAGCAAGAGATTTGGTTTTAGAGTCTTAAGGTGTACATTTTCTTAAAAAAAATAAAGTTTTATTACTAATGATTACTTTTTTGTATATTAGTTTGTGTACATATTGCTAGTACACGTATTCATTCAACTTGTAAAATATGTTATAATAATTTTGTTTAAAATTTGAATATAAGGTACACAATTTGATAAAAATGTCTCTAATTGTAAATGTATTCATAAGTATAATACAATATATTATATATAATTATACAATATCACAAATAATATAACATACTTCATTATTATAATGTTAATAATTATATGTATGATATGTGTGTGTACATAAAATAGGATGTTAAAGTAAATCTCTATTTGTAAATATGCTAGGCTTTATATATATGAATACATATTTAAATTGTAAATATTTTACGTGGGATTTTTTGTACAATTTTTAGTTGGAAAATATATTTTAGTATTTTTTGATTATTAGGTGAATATATTTATATGATTACTGTACACTTAA
The DNA here is from genome assembly GCA_017140985.1 of Hormaphis cornu. Lineage (NCBI taxonomy): Eukaryota > Metazoa > Arthropoda > Insecta > Hemiptera > Hormaphididae > Hormaphis > Hormaphis cornu. The sequence goes on along the minus strand of CM029360.1, from coordinate 12,803,259 downwards.
TATATAGAAACCTAATTAGTATATTTTTGTTTAATTACTTATATTGAAGACTACAGCAATGGTGTTTTTTTTTTTTTTTTTTTTCTTTTGGTGATAAAAGACTGCACATTAAAAAAGTAAAAAAAAAAAAGGTTAATATGATGTTAGGAAATGACTTAAATTATTTTGTTTAGAATATGCCTAAAAAATGTGTATTAACTTTAAAAAGTTATATTTATTGACTGTAATTAGTTATTGACATTTAAAACATGTCCTTAATTAATCCAAAAAAACATAATTTTTTTTAAATTTTATAACATTTTGTGTCCCCCTGCCATATTGAAAATTTAATATTTTATTTTGCCAAAAAATAATCCTGTTTTAAAATGTAAAAATAAGCTCTCCAAATTTTTAAATCTACATGATAAGGTTGATGAAAAACTAAATACTAGCTATGCTTAATATTATAGTTATGATTATGCTGATCTTTTTATGTTTTATTTATTTGATCTTTGTTTATGCTCTACCACAAATTATGAACTCATTGAAATTTTAAAACTTAATTAAAAATAATGTACATTGTTTACATTACTTTCCCAAGTATTAATTAAATATTTTATATTAAAAAAAAATTGCATTTAGTTTTTGTCTAAAAACCCTAACTTTTGTTCAGTAATAAAATAGATAATTCTTTATTTTTTCCGAGAATTGTCTTGAACACACTTGACAATAAAATACTGTGCCTTAAATGTTTAGATGCACAAACAATAAACATTTTTAATCTTATAAGTAATAATTTTGAATGATATTAAGTTACTCATTATATACTCACATATCTAAAAGAGTTAAATCATAATTAGTAAATAAACATTTATTGATTCTATAATTAAATAACAAATATTGTTCACAGAACTAAACAGACCGCATCAGTTGTCTAACATTTGGTAACAATATAAATGACCAATAATTAGTGACTACCAATAGCCAAGCTTGCGAGAGTGAAGATTTTCCTTGAAGTAGTAAGGCACAGATTTGGGTGGATCACTGATTTGATGTTCACGTTACATTTATAAGAAATGGATCGCTTACCTACCACAGATAGCAAATGACTGGTTACTATGTGTTATAAAAAGTGTGTCAGCAGTTGTGAATGCCATTTGCTAACATAACAATGTTTATTATGTAATTATATGATAAAAACAATATTTTTTTGGGATATTACCATAAAAAATATTGCATTCTATGATATGAGGAACATACCTATTTAGGGTTGTAAAGCCATGAATTAATTGCCAACAAATTTCACGCTATTAGTAAGTATAGAAATGTCAAACAAAAAAAACCATTTATATCAAATTCTAAGCGTAACAGAAATGTATTGGTTAGTGTCCAATCGTAAATTGTCATAGCACTTAAAAGTTAAGAAAGTATCAGATGATACTTTTTTTTATTGAAATTTTGATTATTTTTAAAAAAATTTATGGCCAACATCTTAACATTTATACCTAATTACTTGTATGGGTTGCAGAAGGTTCCAATTCTAAATAATTTACGTTGACTATCACCTAAGTTTGAATTTTGGTTATTCCGCATATTTTATTTGGCATTTTGATTATTTTTTTGAGTTATGTGCTAAAAATTGCAAAATCATAAAATTTGATTAATCGTGTTGAATGAGCAATTTGATCAACGCACTTAATTTTTCAAACAAATTATGGAATTTTATTTAAATTGTAATAACCCAACCAACTTTTTAAATTTTCAAAGTTAATTTGTTATGACCCAAAAACACAAATTTAGACTAAAAAGCATGATAGTATTAAGCCAATGAGATCAAACCAATACCATTCTATTTTTTTTAACTTAGAAAAATGCCAATAATTCATCATATTACTCACATCTAAGATTTAATTTTTAAAATTTCCAATTATGCAGTTTTTCTGCAGTACTTTTATAATAATAGGTATATTATAATAGGTAATTGGACCTAAATTATTTTCCTGAATCTTCTGTTAACTTAGACCGCGGTGTAATATTACATAGAAAAAAAAAAAAGAAAGAAAAGGATGGGAGTAAATTGAACAAAGAAAAGTAGTAATACATCAGGTGAGAATTTGTTTAGCAAAACTACACTTTGGAGTGAGTTAGGTACTTCTTTGTTTATAGCACCATATAACAACTATTGAATAATTTATCAGTGTTTGCAATAATTAAAATTTTAACATCTATGTTTGAAAGTGTTGAAATATCAATTAGTTGATAATTTTGGCGCAGTTTGTTTTACAAATAATTGTTCTAAATTCGGACCTAAAAAAGTCGTATTTTTGCCTTTATGTGGCATAAGTACTATAATTTTGCGATATTTTTTGTTAAATTTTTTCCCCCCAGAAACGATAGTTAACCAACCTAACTCAGAATCATTTCCTATACTATATAAAAAGTTTGAACAACCAATACTTCAAAAGCATCAACCTTTCCAAAAGTGACCCATTCCAAAGCATAGTCACAGATTCAATACTCAGTGTGGCATTTTATTTTTTTTAAATATTCAAAAGTTATTTATACAAGACCCATTCCACCCTATCAAAGGTAAGTATTACACATAATAATAATAATAAATAAGCCTATTATAGTAAACATACTAAATAGACCCAAATACTTAATACAATATTATAAAACACATGTAAACACTTGATAAAATTACTAAAAATTAATTATACTGACTACAATGTTCAATTTAGTTCTTCATCAGCGTTTTACATATTGAAAAATTTTCCGTTTCCAAAATTAATGTTAGGATTAAAAAGTATAAAAATATGTACGTAAAAAATCACAACGTATTTATTAAAATTATATTCTTAATTACAGAACATCCACATTAAAATAAGTTAACTGTTTTAGTTTTATGCAACAGCCATAAATAGGAAAATGGAGCTTTACGTTCTATAAAATGTATGATTGCTGTTATCAAGTAGTTTATCGTATTGAGTATGTATGAATGGAAAAACAACATTCTACCCAATAAAAAAATATTGAATACAAAATAATTATTTAAAACAAAGTAGTCCAATTCAAATAAGATTAAATCAGCCTTGTGGTTTAATTTTAAACCAATAATTTACAGTTCATCTTTGCCATCTTTAGGTTTTCCAGACCTATCATAACCTTTAAGTTCATCAGTAGCCTTTGATGCTATGTATTTCACAAAATCATCCAGGTCACGGCCTCCCTGAAAATTAAACAAAAAATAATAAGAATGAATAAAAATACTCAGCTTTTCTAATTACCTCATAACGGATTGGTTTATTTTTGCCATCTTTGGGCAACCAGTATAAAGTTGGGAACCCACGAACATCAAAAGTGGAAGGAACATCATTTGCAGTTGCATCAATTTTAACTAAAGATACAGCTTCATCTTTAAGCTAAATTAAAATTATTACAAAAATGTATCAATTTGTAAGAAATAATTTAATAAAACCAAAAATGCTAATTTCAACATGGTAAGTACCAAAAACACCCAATTAAATTATCTTTATGAATATTGTCTATTAATAATTAGTGATTAATTCATAAAAGATAAAACTGATTATAAGTTTGTATAAATTAATATAATTACTTTTTCAGCAACTTGTTCGTAAACTGGAGCTAAAGATTTGCAATGGCCACACCATGGGGCATAAAACTCCACTAATGTATCAACTCCATTATTAATAACTATCTCATCAAAGTTTTTAGCAACAGCTACTTTTACTGGAGTAGTGTTATCTTCTGGAATAGGCTCAGATTTAATATATGCTTCTAATTTACCATCTTGGAAATCATGAACAAACTTTTCAAGATTTTCCACCCTACAAAAACATTACAATTTAAAATATTACTTAACAACTATAGTTTTATTAATATAAACTATTCTTTTAACTTTCTTGTATTAATTATTGAACTTATTGTCAGTATACATTTTTTTTTTTTTTTTATAAAATCACAGCATCTCCCACAAAAAATCATTTCACTGAAAACCAGTATTACACCAAAATTACGATTTTTTTTCTGTAGAGTACATATATCATATGTTGTTTTTTAGCATATAACGTGCAATCACCAAAATGAATTTGAATACATGATATTTATATAATTTATTATATAATTTTAATAACCCCCATACGAATTATTATTGTTTAATGCTAAGACTGCAAAAAAAAAATTTACAGAATTTCTTAGTTTCGGGTTATACCAAAAAAACCATCTATTAATGCTAATTGTTGTCAATTATATTATTTTAATATTTCTGTTGATTGTTTTGCCATTTTCTGGAGCTCTATGATCTGCATAAAATTTTACATAAACATTTTTTTGGGGTGAATGTTGAATAATTGCTAAAATACTGCTACAACCACAAATTATTAACATTAAAATATCCTAGTTGTATACTGTAAAATGGACACATATAACCTAAATCAATTTAAAATTGCCATAATTTCTTAAAGTTCGTGGAAAACTATAAGTTTTTATGTTTAAATCAGATATGTTTTAACCAGAAATATTTAAAATTAAATTTATTTTTTAAATTGTAAAAAATAATAACTTACGAAAATTCAGCTTTCATTATGTACTTCTTGTTGTCAAGAGAACGTGCCAAAACAATAGGTTTTTCATCTGATACAAATTCTAATCCATATTCATTGATTTCATGTTGAAAATCATCTTTGTTGTTTATAGCAAAAGTGACATCTTTTATAGACTTAGCCACTTTCAATACTCTGTTACGCCAATAATTGGTTCCTTTAGGGTTTTTAACATAATCAACAGCATAGTAAACTCCAACATAAGGAGGTTTAAATGCTTCCATAT
>CM029360.1:12734103-12798422 GCA_017140985.1 Hormaphis cornu | reverse complement strand
TTTCTTTTTGACGATAGCCTACCAATCCATGACTATTATAAAAAATTTAAATAATAGTAAATTTATGAAAACATTAAATACCATTTAAAAATGAATTGTTTGGTAACATTTAATATAATACATTTAATAACATTTAAATAGTAATGTTACGCACTGTTTAATTTTCATACCAAACTGAACCAAACCCCCCCGGGTTCAAAAATTGAACTCAAAATTTGAAATATTAGAACCTAACCAAACACAAAATACAAATTTCAATTTTTCAAGTTTAATTCAAATATCAAACTAAGAAAAAAAAAAAATTTGAACCTAATTTGTCAAAAAAACAATAAAAGAAATGGAAAAATGTGGAATCCTTCTTTACTTAGACTTAAAATTATGTTTAAGATGTACCTACTTAAAAATTATAAACATTGTTTGGCATAAATAGTTGTTTATAATATTATATTGTTTTTTATGAAGTTTGGTTTGGGTTCAATGTTTTAATTGAATAGTTTGGTTTGGCTAAAAAATTGTAAGTTTGGTTTAGTTCAACCTCAAAAAATTGATTCCGTAACATTACTACTTTTTAACAATAAAATATTTCTTACTAATTAGACGTTATCCAAGTATCTAAAGCTGCAGTTGTTTCTTCGCCATCAAATACAACAAAATCTGATTCAAATTTGTTGCTTAAATGCTTGGGTCTGTAGAGCACAACATTATTCCTAAATAAAAAATACAAATTTAAAAATTAACATTTTAAAAATTTATAGGTAGTATTTAAAGGTATAAATTCAGGTAATTCATACCAGTATAAATACCACAATCAATGTTTAAATCTAGTAACTAATAATGTACATAAAAACATTTAAACATGATTTTTACAATTTAAAAACTTAAAAACAACTTATTGTTAAAAAATTAATATAATAAACAGTAGATAAACAGTTGGTCTTTGATGAAATTTTAACAATTCATATTACAAAAGTATTTACTTGTAGTTGTTTTTTTCAAGTATAGACTTAGAAGTAGTGTGACCAAAGCTGACTTTTTCACGTAATTTGTTTGCAAGCTGAATGAATTTGCCCTTGAGATCCGTTTCAGTTTCAAAGAATCCAACAACCACAACATCATCTTTAGATAAGAATTTTGCAAAAGCTTCTTCTGAAGACAAATCTTTAGAACTTGGTCCTACTTGCGCTTTCATGTACTTAAATATTCCAGCTTATTACAGAACAAAAGAAATATTATCAATAAATAAAATACAAAATATGTACTATATAAATACCAGAATCACGAGGTCCATTATATTCCTTGGAAACTTCACCATTTCGGAAAATTTTTAAAGTTGGATACCCAGAAACACCAAACTTATTACATGTATCTTTACCAGCTTCAGTACAGTCAACCTTTAAGAAAATGTTTTAGTTTAAATAAAATTGTACATACTTATCTATTACATAAATTATTTTTTAATATCAATGATAAAATAAAACGAAATTTTGGAAAAATAAAATATAGTAACTACAAATAAATATACAATATACAATACAATAATAATAAATAAATAAAAGAATTTGAATCATTTTAAATAATTAACTTACAGATGTTTAATATTTAAACCTAAGTAAGAAAAAAAAAACCTTTTTAGTATGATATTAAGCACAATTAAGTACCAAAATTAAAGTACTTAGTTTTAAAATATATTTGTAATACTTTTACATTTGCTGACAACCAGAACTTTCATAAGTTTTAAAACTTGATACTATTATGTTCCCATGTAATTAAGTAGAAAACATACAAAAAAAATTTGTCAAAAAACATAATTGTCTCCTAAAACTCTAGGGTTTTTAATTTTAAACAAGTTCAGGATAAAATGCTGCATTAAAACTGCATAAAATCCACAAGTATGAATTGGCTCAGACACTAGTGGCAAGACAGGTTCAATAACACAATTCAACAAAGCCGTCCGTGAATATAAACAAAGCAAAATTTAATATTTTAACATACATTATAATCAGGGACAACTTTTGGGTAATATCTACATAGGTAGATTTAAATATATTATATTTTTTTTTTAATACGCAACAATCCTAAGCGAGTACCAAAAATTGGAATATTATCTAATTAATGAATATTATTAGCAAAATATAAACATGTATTATACAAGCTATTAATATTAATCATTGATCATTCCAGTGAAATTCAGTACAATAGTTTAAACAACACAAGACTTCTAAGCACTTACATAAAAATCTTAATCACAGAATTCTGTGCTTTAACAAAGTAAATTCATCAGTGTTCAAAACAGTAACTATTTGGAACCGAAACACGTACCTACATTTTTAAAATATTCTTAAGTAAGCACATGTGTCAGTACTTAGGTACAGAAACAAATATTTTTTTTTTTGTGAACCGTACCATAATTCCAGTCTATTTCAAGCACTGATCTCCATATACCTACCTAATAATTATTAAATAAATAGTTCAGGTGTTCAATTCTCCAATTTTGTTTCTTCAGAATTTTTTATTTTTTACGCGCGTTAGGTACTTTACCTTAGCTAACGTTACAGGCGGATCTTCTTTAAGCAAACTCTTGGCTGCCTTTTCAAACTCGGGTTTCAGTTTTTTGCAATGGCCACACCTATAACAAAATCATAACAAACACCGTTAACCACCGATTCTCGGCGTTTTGCGCCGTCGACCAAGTTGCCGGGCGTGCGCGCCAATATTATGCTTACCATGGCGCGTAAAACATGATCAGGGCCGTATCGTACTGGGCCACCGACGACTCAAAATCGGAATCCGACAGGTCGACGACGGAATCGGCGAGTACGGTGCTCAGCAAAAAACCAGAAAGCACGACCAAACCGCGCATTACGAGTTTCATTGTTGCGCGCGCGAACGACGGGAAAAAAGTATGTAAGGTATTCAAAAATAAAAACAAATAAGCAGGTACTGGCCGATACTGGCCAATTACGAAAATCACTCGAGAGACAACGAAAGACGGCTGGGTAGCACGATCAAAGCAGTAGAGTGATCAAAATGATCGGTGACCGGCTCGCATCGATGGGTTAGCGATTCACGAATCACGATTTACGAAGTGCACTTGTGTATATACAATGTATTGTGAACTGTTGACGATGCATACGTGTTGCCGTTTTGTACTTGGCGATTTCTAATTGGCCGATTCGAAGACTATCAGTGTAGTTGGTCACACTCGCGACCGGCAAGAGAACGAAAATCGTTTTCTTTCGAGTTTCCGGCACTGCATGAACGTATTTACCATCCAAATGCCGTCGCCCATTGGTTCTCTATAGTCACACGGCTAAATAGTATCTATAGCCTTGATATAGTCTACGCTATACAGTATACACTTCACAACGCACGTTATTTCAAATCTCAATTGACGCTGTGCCGCATTTATACATTTCTTTTGGTGATTGACCGTACATCCTCCATGTTGAATTTTAACGGATAATGCAGTACGATATGACAACTTCTTTTGTGATCGAATTTTTTTTCTGTTTAACACTTTAATTATACACTTAATCAATAAACTTTAATGTATTGTGAAAACGGAATACCGTGACTGGAGAACGGGTTACGGAATTCGTGTTACGAACAACATTTCAATCCAGCAGCAGCTACACAACTGTACACATTTATACTCAAAGTGAGTGTTTCAATATTCCTCATATATACCTACGATTTGGCCGTTTTTTACGAGATAATAGTTTTATATTAACTACTAACTAGTTGCCTTTAAGTGTCGTGTGATCTTAAATTCACACGGTTGGTGATTTTTATTTATCATTCATTGAATGACTGGCGTTTATGGACCGTCAAAAACTAGGTAAAAACGACCTGTAAGTACATGGTTTGGTTCAACTGAAATTCTACTTATTCGTTCCTATTAATCCATTTTTTTAAAACTTTCTGTGTTGGGAAATTGTTACCATCTTTGGAAATTTCGTTGTACTTCTGTTCATGTTGGTTGGTGGTAAAAGGTTGTTTTAGAATCTGACTGTAACGAAGAATGTATTGGTTTTCACATGATGTGTGTTTTTATTTTTTTTTTTTTTTACCACTATATACCTCTAATAGTCTAATGATAGATATATAGACCCAGATGATACTTTGAGGGACCATAGACTTAACTGTAAAAGAATTATTAAGTACAATCCATAACTTAAGAAAAAAACATTAGAAATTACTGCAAACGCAATTTTGTTTTATAGCCAATTATAAGTTGTTATTTTGTCGTAAAACTCGTCATTTCGGGCGGCTGTGTATTTCTTATGGGGAACAAATAACGTGTTTTTTCCAAATCAATTTAGATTTTTTTGATCATAACATCCAAAATAAAGATTGATCGTTACATAATACTAAAATAGGAAGGATACAGATTTAATAAAAGTTTTTATTGTTAAAGTAATGTTTTTACTACAACGTATACTAAACAACTGAGCTCGCTCAGAATTGTATTTTCGAAGGCAATGATTTATTGTTGCTTTCAGAAATTAAATAATGCGTTTAAACCACAACTTCTAAACTAGTGACCCGCCAAAAGCGTAGTCGCTACCCCATCAAACTGATCCCGGCACTTTTTTTTCTTTTATTATTATATTTTATGTAATTTTCTTATTGGAACTCTCCCTTTCGGCACAAGCAATACTTTTTGAAAATAATAATTTGATAAGAATTAAGATTATGACTATGTTATCTATTCTTATAATAATATTTAATTATGGAAATACCTACAATTTTATTTATTTAATTTTTATTATTTACCTACCCACTTATATTTTATATTTTTATGTTTTGATTAAAATCAAAATTACAAATAATCATAAGTTTTATATCATCTTTATTTATTTGTATAATATAGTCAAACTTTTATTTTGAAAAACATATAACATCCTATTTAATCATTAAATGTTTTGATTCTCCCTTTTTTTTAAGATGGATTCTCAATCAACAAATGTACTTGAAATAACTACTATAATTTCAACTGAAATTGCAAAACATATGAAAGAAATTGATGGAGACTTTGAGGTAAGTTGAGCTAAGTTTAATGTACTTACTATCTTGTTCAAATTTCAATATGAGACCGTATCAGATTTTTTGCGCATAGGCTTGTACTGCATTATGGGGCTTATGTGCTTGTAGAGAAAGAAATGCGATTGACATTTTTTAATGTTACGAGCATAAACTAGTTGCTGCCAAGATACGGTCTCATTTTGAATAGAATTATATGTAAGTCTTCGTTATTAATCAATTTATTTAAATAAATGTATAATTAAAACATTTCTCACTAATTAATCTTTATTATCATAGTTTTACATTTAATTTAAATAATTTAATATGTTTTCATAGAATCAACTATCAAGATTACATCAGGTAGCCAAAAATTTGTTAAATTATGCTACAAATTCAAAATCAAACTATCAACAAGATAAAAATATTAAGAGTCAATCTGGTAAGTACATACTTAGTATAGCTTGTTAATAAATATTAGTGGCTAGAGAGGTATTTGAATATAAATAATTATATTATAATAAAAATACATAATAAATATTTATGTAATTAATTTTCAATCATTTAAGAATAGTTTAACCTTCATACATCTATTGTCTATTAAAAAAATAATAAAAAAGTGAAGTTGGTGACACAAAAAGTGCTCTCTGACTGTCACTAAAGTTAAAATTAATAAATTGATATAGTTGTAATTGATTCAAAATTTTAATTTAACATTATAAGAGAATTGTTTTAATTCTATTATGTACTAAAATGTTTTTGAAGTTGTATAATTTATTATATTCTATTTTAGAAAACATGTAAATACTTTTAGAATTGTTATGACCAATATGTAATTATAAAGTAAACTAAGCTGCCAAATTCCAACTTTCTAGATCTTCTGCTAGTGGGTTAGGTATTATATGTTATTTGTATGTCAGTGTGAAAATTCTGATTTTTAGACATTAATTTCTCAAAATCTTCTCTAACCATCTGAGCTGTATTTGTGAAATAAATAAATTTGATCAAAGGAGTTAAGTACACAAATTTTATGGGTTTACAGATTTTTGACTCATTAAAAGGTCAAAAGTTCAAATGGTTTGTGTAATAAACACACAACAACTGCTGCGTTGTGAACTCGGATTAACACGCTGCCGAGTGTCTAGATTATTTATACAATTTATGCTTATTGTACCTTATTATTGTTCTATATTCATTAGCCTATAGGATGTATATTATTTTGGTATGAGGTTGCTGGTGGGTCCAGACTCCACCCATCAATTTGACATCTTGTGTATAAAATATTGTGTAAATGTACTTTATTCTGTGTGTAAACTACAATGTATTAATTTATTTGTTAAATTAATTTAAGATCCATTAATAGTCTTGCTAATAGTTTATTTTATTTATAGAAACCCAAAATGCACATGTTGGAGATTTATTTGCTACTGAATCAGGTTTTCGACAACCGGCTGCTCCACCTATTTCCAGAATTACTAGAAGACAAGCTTCAATAGTATGCATTTTACAGAAAATTTTTTTTTGTAATTGTTATGTTTATGCAAGATTCCAATATTTTATATTCTAAATTTCTGAATATAATGTTGTAGTTTAACTTTTAATGAATAGAAATAAGACTATTGCCAAATTAGTGATGCATAATTTTAATATTTTGGGGGATGGGGAAGACTAAATATCCTTTTAAGAAAAATAATTATTTAACGTTTATTTTTTTTTAACACAATATTTAAAGGAAATTTTTATTTCACCCAAAATTTACTAATGACTAAAATTTATTTTTTATGAAAAATTAGAGTTTAAAGTAATTTTTGTATTAACACATTAAGCGCCATACAGCCGCTGCCGGCCTCATAAACCCAAGGATTTTTCTTTGGTTTTTAGGTCGCCGGTTAGACAGAGAGAGAGTTAAAAAACTAACAATACAAATTAGTTTTGGTCAATTACAAATAAAAGAATTTTATATTTGAAAAAAAGAATAGTAAATATTTATTATTCAACTAAACAAAATAAATTTATAAGTAATTGAAAACATTTTGAATTCTATAGTAAAAAATTAAAATTTTTTTATTTTGTTTGATGTTTTGTAAAACAGTCAGTACGGCAGCAGGCGGCCGTATGGCGACTACTGAAAATGAACATCTGAACACCATAAGGCCGCCGGTTGTCTTACGTGTTTTATCTTTTGTTGATAAAGTATGGGGAAAACAAAATATTCCAGTGTTGGAATCATATTTTAGGATTATTTGTTCACGAGATATCGAAAATAGCATTCTGTGAATGATAATAAGAAATACCCAAAAGCGCAATTATAAACATCTATGCGGCCGGCGGCGTCCATATGGCGCTTAATGTGTTAAAAAGCTCTTATTTGCTACAAATTTAAAAAAAAATGTTTATTGAGTAAAACAAATCTCTGTAATATGAAATTAACTTGCTAGTTAAATTTGCAGAAACATTCCTATATTTTTTTTTTAATGCTCTATAGATTTTATTCATTATAATAAATACATAATGTTTAAAAAAAATTGCAGGCAATAGCAGATAAAACAAAAAATGTTAGAGAATCTGCTACCATCAGCTCTTCAACAAGTAATAACCAATTTTCATTTTTTAAATACTTCTGAGTATTAGGAGATGAGTTTTAAGGTGATTGTAGTAGTATGGAATAGGATACTCATTAAGTATGATACTATATGATGTGTTAATGTGTATAAAATTATTGATAATTAAAATTGTGTGCAAAAACTTACACATAATTGTCATGCACTAGAGTGGATGACACAGACACACGGTTGTCATCCAAGCATTGGCACACCCAGGCACATGTTAATAAAGTACAAATACAATTTAATGTCCATTCTCTGTTATCTTTGACACAATTTTAAGACTGTCTGTTTGAATTTTAAATCTATAAAAAACTTAAACTTCTATAGATTAATTGAGATTAATTGAGGCAATATGTAGTGCACAACATGTTAACATTTTAAACATTTTTTTACTTCATTCACAATTTTGGTTTATAGTCGATTTCACGTTATTTTGTTGTAAAACTCGTCATTCTGGGCGGTCATGTATTTCTTATAAAGGAACAAATAATTACGGGAAACGTGTTTTTTACACATCAATTTTGATTTTTTGAATCATAACATACAAAATAAAGATCGGACCAAGCTAAAACTTTTACATAATACTAAAATAAGAAAAATACAGATTTGATTTTTCACGTTAAATTTGTTTTTACCAGGATGTAAACTAGACAATTGAGTTTGCTCATAATTGTATTTTTGAAGGCAAAGATTTATTGTTGCTTTCAGATATAAAATAATGCGTTTAAACCACAACTTCTAAATTAGTGACCCACCCAAAATGTAGTCGCTATCCCGTCCAAACTACTCACGCAACCTAGACTGATCCCGGTTTTTTTTTTTTACAATTTCTTTAGCAAATTAACTAATTAATTGTTATTTTACATGTGTATTTATTTAAGCAACTAGCCGAGCAAGACCATTTTCTACATTTTCTACATGTATGGATATAGCTTTAGATTTACCAAAAGCAAATTCTACCTTTGTTGTGGATAAAAAGTTAATGGTGAATGGAGATGAATCCTTATCACTTCAAATATCTCCTTTTGGAAATAAAAAGCCAAATAAATCCAATGAAACTTACAATGTACCAACTAAAGCTATGAATATTTCAAAGAATGTGGGTTCCAACATGATGTCTGAAGAATCTCCTAGCCATGTTAGAAGTAACTCACCAGCTAAATCAATGAGTTCTAAGAAACAAAGGTACGATTGATTTATAATTTTTGTATAATTATTATTTGTGAAAAGATTATTTATTTAGGTAATTTATATTTTATATTGTGGCGGTATGCACACATGCGCGCCATTATTGTGACCCAGGTGTTCATGCGCTGATACGGATCTGTTTGTAACATTCTCACTTATGATCATTCTCACCAAATAATACATATAATACTCAATGAGCACCTGGACCAAATATTTTTCGGGACGCCAGCCGGTTACATTTTTTTGTGTGTGCCACCGCCTATATATATGTACATATACATTTGATTTTCATTAATTTTAGTGTTGTCAAAAAAAGAAGTCGTGCCAAACTAGATGATATTGATGTTAACATTGAGGAAATTCCTACACAACCTATGACTAGAACAAAGAAAAAAAATCTTGAAGAAAAAATTAGACATTTGGATCCAGTTCCATTAGAAATGATTACAACACCTCAAAAACCATTGGACAATAAATTGCCAACTCATCTACTGAGAGAAAATAAAGCTGAAAAAATTAGAGATATGTACCTGAAATCTAAAGCTGATCAAAAGTAAATACATTTGTTTTAGTTTCAATCATAGTGAAGTGTATATATATTCTGCACTCTTAAATGCCTCAAAGAACATATAATTTCACAATGGTTTATTTTTTTTTTTTTGTGACCAACCAATTGGTAGTTAAATTTTTCTGATTTTTACATATGACCTATAAAGATATATTAAAAAGATATATAATAATCGGTTGTACTTGTAGATAGTGCTTATTATTAGGAAAATTTTTATGTTATGGTCCAAAATCAAAATATTCAGTAACTTCCAGTGTTTCAAATAACATGAATTCTTAAATTCACATTATTTGAAAGAGTAATATGCATTTTGTTTAAAAACTGCAAAATGGTTTTAAAAATTGTAGGTACCAATTATAGAACTCCAAAAAAATTCATTAAATAACTGAGCTTGCTCCGAATCTTAATTTATTTATTTAAGCAATGAATTGTTTTCAAACTTAATATTAAATGCCAAATTACATTTTTTTGAAAAATGACAATCTAATTGCCCGATTTTTTAAATAAATGTTTCAAGTATTTATTGTTTATGCAATATGTTAGTAAGAAATTCGGTGAACAACATTTAAAAGTTGCCAAACAAAGAGAAGAACAGATGAAACAAAATGAAGAAAAAATGAAAAAAGCTGCTGAAGATAAAAAGAAAAGAGCAGAAAAACTAAGAGAAAAGGAGTTATTAGCAAAAGAAGAAGCTCTTAAGAAACAAAAGCTTGCAGATCAAAAATTAGCAGATATAGCTGCTAAACGAAAACAAGCTGAAAAAGCAAAAATGTTAAAATTGGTAATTTTATAATTTGACATATTGATTATGGTTAAAATATTTTAATTTTACCTTAACTTAAAAATGTTTGTTAATCATATTAATAATTTTAATTTGTTATACTATTATAGCAAAAAACTGAAGCAGAACGTAAATTAAAAGAAGATGAAAAAAAGAAATTGGAATTAAAGTAAGTAATTACCTTTGATTTTTTTTTCTATTAAAATATTATGGTATTTTTGGCGATGAAATAAACAAGTATTCTTTAAAGGAGGGTTTTTTTAGTAACTAAAATAATTCAAATACAAAATATTTTATAATGTTTTGCCTTTACAATTTATATTTATGAATAATGCTTGCACAATATCCATGACTTTTACAATTTAATAACATATTATATAATATTAAATAATTTACAGATTAGAAAAACCAAAATCTAAAGTAACATTAAATACACCTTCAATACCTACAGTAGTTCCAAAGCCAAAATTAAAGGTAAGTCAATTGTATTGTATTAAATATAATATTTTTTAAACTCTAGAGTGTAACAAAGAATGTATTTGTATACACATCAGGTGTATTTTTTAAATATAGTATTTATTTTATCACTGAATAAATTAAACCACTATAACTTCTTCAATATTGCTCAAATCTTTTTACTTGTACTCGGTTTCAGGTAAAGCTACCAGTAACCGAGTACAAGTACTCTACTTCATCATATGGGGGTCTTAATTTATGTGTTAAAAATTGAGAAAGTTACAATAAAAAACTGTAAATTATGACGTGTTTTTGACATAAATTATAATCAATCTAGTTCTAAAATAATAAACGGAATATTCTAAAACTTTTACATGATATTAAAATAGATAAGATACAGGTGTGATACAAGTTTCTAGAGATTTCAAAAATGTTTAGCTAAGTAAGAACTTTTAAATTTTGAAACTATACTTTTGAACATAATTTTTTTTTTTGTCGTTGAAAGTTGGAAAATTGGAATATGCTGTTTTATGTTGGTCACAAAATATCAATCTAATTTGTGAGTTGGCCACTCTCACTGTAAAGGCTTTATGTGGTATTTGATAATTTGTAATGGGGTTTTTAGTATACATTTTAAAATAATTTTCTTATGATAGTATAATTAAAAAGTTTTGTAACTATCTCGCTTAATAAAAAGGCTTATAATAAATTGTATTGATTTGGCTCAATTTTTATAGGTAAAAAGCTGAGTTTTACTCAGAATCATTATTTTGCTAAGCAATTGCAATTTTACAATTGCTTACAGTTATAATACTTAAAACATCATCAAACTACTCAACATGAGAGATTTCATCTTTTTTTTTACACTTTTAGTAGAATGGTTCCAATATTTGTGTTAAAATATGTGTATTTTTTCAAAATATTGATACTTGGACCTTAATTCTATTTAATACCATTGTTATGATCCAAAATTTCTAAGTGATTAAAATTAATTGAAAAGTTCCAAACTTCATCAAAAATGGTAAAATGTATTTATCATTAAAATGAGTTTGATCAGTTTTGCAGATTTTGCTTTAATTTTTAGTGTATATTTCAGTTCAAAAACTTTAATACAAGCTTCAAAGGTTTCTGTTTGTCTCTTTGTATTTTAGACCTAAAGCATGTCTGGCAAGTTTTATCAGTACATTCCAGAGGTGTGGCCAAAATAAATTCTAAAAACAGTTTTGGGATCAGAGTAGTGTCTTCTTTGTGTCCCACATTTTTGATTTGTTTTTTTTATTAATATTATATAACAAAATAATAAATTAAAAATTGTGTTTAAGAAGACTATATTCAAAAATGTAATAAGTGGGTTAACACAGACAATGTTGTAAGTTTTTTTCATCTGTTTTCAAAATGTATAAAGGTATATTTTTTTATACTTCTAATGGAACTAGCAAAAGTCTTAAGTGTGTATGATTAAATTTTTCAGGTTTAAATAATCAATTTTGCTGCAAGACTGGTGGTATAGTATGTGGCAAAACCACAATAATAACTTTTTTTTGATACTGAGTGTCAGCAAATAATGTATTGTTTTTACAACAATATTTATATTTTTTTTTTCTCTTAACAGCTTTAAGGGTATGCTTAGATTTTTAAAGCCAGTACCTCTAATGAAAGGTCTTATGAATGCTTGATTGTACTTTAAGGGGTCTTAAATTCAAAAGTTTTAAAATTAAAAATTTGTAGATAGATACATTATGGCAAACGTGTTATTTTTATATCAATTTAGTTTTTTTTTACCATAACATCCAAAATAATGATTGGAGAAAAATTGAAGCAATAACTTGTGATTAAAATAGGTATGATACAAGTTTGAAGTAATTTCAAAAAATTTTGCTCTAAGTATAGAATTTTGAAATTTTTGAAAGATTTACCAGGTCCGTGTAAGTAAAAGTACCTATTAGACAACTTAGCTTGCTCAGATATTAAATAATACTGTTAAACCTTAATTTCCAAACCAGTAACCCACCCAAAGCTCCACTTTTGGTATTGTTTTTACAATGATTTTTTGACTTATTGAGGTTGCTCAAAATTGTTATTTTTGTAATCATTGATTTTTGATTTTTATTTAGTATATTATAACCATTTTATAATATGATGAAAAAAAATTTTAAAATATTGTAAAAAAAGATAAAATCTGCAAACATGATTTTTGTTTTCCTATTTAGAAATTTTTATTAATAATTTGGTTTTATTGTCATGTTTGTATTAAAAATTAAGTTAATATTTTAATCAGCAAACAAAAGACAATGCTGTAAACAATGTTGAGCAAAGTTTAACAATGTATTGTTTTTAGGCATTTTGTTTTACTGAAATTTTATATTTTGTTTAATTGTTTAAAGGCTGGAAAGTTTTATAGTAATATAAATGATTATGGACTGAACGATGTATCTGCACGCGATTCTTCTGATGATGAAACAGGACCCAAAAAACCAGTTCCTAGTTGGGCCACATGTAAGTAACTATAAACTATTTTTTTATAGATCAATTTAATTGTTAAAATTTAAATTTAATTTGTTTTATTTTTGTAAATAAAATAATTTTTAATTTAAAATATCTTTTTAATTACAGATCAAAATAGAAAGCCTATTGTTGCAATTCAATCTGATGTAGATTGTACCGAAAGAAATTTATTTTTTGATTGCCCCGTTGGAATTCCTCTTAAAGCTATGTTTAAAGGTTGGATTATTCGTGATAGAGTACGTACATCAAGTGCTGTTTGGAACAAATCTATGTTACGTGAACATCCTTATCCGCAAACTCTATAAATTAATTTTCTTTTATTTTTATTATTAATTACCTATTGATTTTATTTGAATAACATTGTTATATGCTTTTTTTTTTTTATATAAATTAATGTCTGGCTTTTTTTAAATATTACTTGTATGTACCTATATTATAAGCAAATAATTAAAGTTTTTTCAATAGATATTGAGATTCTACAAGTGTATAGTTTTCATCAAAACACATACGCCTTGAGTTACTAAATTTAAAGATATTTCTATACTGTTAGTTTTTTTTTTTTTTAATAAATGTTTTCATTTATTCATTAAATTCATTTAAACTAAATTTTACATTTAACCTACACGTCAATATTATTTAAAAAAAAATGATTAAAATACTTTGTTAATCAATATTTTCATCAAGCATTAAAACGTACACAACGTTATTATAGTTAAAATTTTGTGATTATGTTTTGTGTAACAACAAAAATTAATTTGAAATAAACTTTTTATGATGTATTATTATGTATATATTTTTATAATGATATATTATTTTTTATGATTTCCATTGCCTATAAGTCATAATCAACCATGTTAATTGTTATTTGTAAAATTTTAAATCAAAACTAAATAAAAAAAGTTTAATTTTTTTTCTTCTAAAATTTCTTTAAAAGTTTAATTTAAAAAAAAAAATAGTTGCTCTCCGAGTGGACAATGGGGGTTATAATTTTCCACCATTACGTTAATACTTCTTCAACAGATGATTGCAACACTCCAAATATTGATACAAAAACAATAACAATATATTAATGCATTTATTTTTCTTATCAGTGGGAACATATATTATGTTCAAAAACCACAAGGAGTTATAACGGTTATATTCAACGGGAACTATAAAGAGATCATAATGTTTATATAGTTTTATGGGTGTTGTAAACACAGGGAGTGGATATTACTATTCTTATTTACACAAGGAATAGTAATATCCACTCCCTGTATTTACAAAACCCAAAAAACTATTAATATTATCACATCCCATTTGAAGGTATTTTTCATCAATGGGAAACTAGTTGAAAAAAGTTACAAAATCTCATGACCTGTTGATCTTTTGAGATAACCAAAGGATCTGATGAAACAAATTAAAATATATAAAAACAAACGTTTATTACTGAATCAAGAGTAGAGTTAGGTTGGAGTAGGTTAAGGTATAGCGTGATACTGGATGATATTTTTAAGTATGCCTTTAACTTAAAAAAGTAAAGTTTTCAAAGAATTTATTAGAAATTTATAGTCAATGTGAACAATTTACACCTTTATTTCATAGTTGTCCATCATTCTCTATTTCCATTTACACGCTTAAACACTGTATCATGGCTAAATATATATTTACTCTGTACCTCAAGAGACTGAGCCGCGTGCCATCCAAATCGATAGTCACTGCACATTCCCACGCTACACTTTACTACTGACCGCTCATTTGGCACCCATATTTGTCACACATGTGGTAGCGGCAGCTCAGCATGGACCACGGTTATCTACTATAATAGTACAAATTAATCCGTAATATACATACTAATATGAATATATAAATCAATTTGAGAAATATACTCAGTGGTAAATTATAGTTATTGTAGTTTATGTCATTACACTCAAATTATGTCAACATTGGTGAAAATGTCAAGCAAAATCTAATTAATGTATTTCTGTTTTATGGTACTTGTTAGTTATGCTAACTTCTACCAGTGGCGCACATAAATGGATTCTAGGGTAGCAACTGTTACACCAAATGTGGATAAAACGTGTTTACAATAAAGAACGGGGAAGTATTAAATGTCTTCAATTTACATCTTACTACCCCTATAAAAATTTGAGTGTACGCCTGGTAAGAACTATGTTATGTTACCATCCTGTAACATAATATAACGTATAAAACTTAATATAGTCATTTATAGTGTTAGGTACTTAATAACATAACTGTTATTACAATTACAGTAGATACTCATCTATAGTCATTAGTCATTACTTTTCAATAATATAACCGAAAGCTTTTAGATTTTTTTAATAAGTACTATTTCAAAAACATTTGGCGTATCAATTATAAAACATTAGACTAGGTATTATTTACTACAGCATTTTTACTAAGAAGGAATTAATATTATATGCCCGTGCTGTGTAGTAACCACACACCAGAATTAAACCATTTTAACAAAAAAAAGCAATAACATCACTTATCTGTGATAATATAGGTAACCTTTTACAACATATAAATAATAAAAAATTTATAAAAATCGGTGTTTTTTTTTTTTAAGGTACTTAATAATATAACTTAAAAGAATTGGATTTTGTCACGGTGTGATAAGTTTTCTTTTGCAATATTATAGATGTTGTTGTCCACACAATCTTCATTATTGTTGCTGAAATCCTGTTGATTTTCTTGCCATTCGAGCACTCCGCTTAACAGTCTAATGTATCTGTAGAAAACACAAAATCACCCGGTGATTATCACTATATACCAACGTTATTAGCACGTATTGTAAATAATACACGTTTGAGGTACAAATAATTACTGTTCTAACAATGCAACACCAAGTAGAAAGTTCATAGAGGACATTTTTGAGTTTGTTAAGACTTAACTCTTAAGCGACGTTATTACAATCGTCCGCTAAACATCACTCTAGTTTCGCGGTCGGATGTTAGGTATTTTTGCGTTTTTTAACTAATAATATTTTTTACATACTATTATTACTACCTAATATGTTTTTTCGCCAAGTTAAAGATGACTGCTAAATTTTAACTAGTGGAAACTTTTCCTGGATGCAGCTTTTACCTCGCGCTAGTTTAGCAAAGTGATTCCGTAGAGCCCTGAGCCTTCTGGACCAATCATCTCGTAGGCCGTAGGGCAATATTGTCGAATAGGTACCTATTATAATGTAAAGTTTGTACTTAAAATTTTTCACTGCGTCTTTACTTTTATAACTTTCATAAATACATTTATAATTAGTCTGAATACGAACGAAACTAATAATTTTATCGACGAAGTAAGCTCACAAAAGCCATATAATTTACGTGATAAAATAACCTCTAACATCTACCATCACATAACGTAAAAAAATTGAACATAAAAAAAAAATTATTAAAAATTTTTTTTTAAAAACCTGACCGTGTAAAACAATATCGACTAGAAAACAAAAATCAAGCTTTGTATACAATAGAAATGTGATTGTTGGAAAAAGTATTGTAGGTGGTTACTAGCAAACAATTACGAAATATATTTGTATATATATCTATAATCCTTGCTCCGCTCAGAATTTGAAAAAAAAAACACTATGCCCTTTGTCATTCCCGCGATCAATACGAATCGAATGTACAAAATGTATAAAATCGATTATACAAAACACTGAAGACGTCTTTATGAAATTTAACTACACGAACAGGTAGCTAGTACAGTGCCACGGTTTAAAACTTTTTTCATAAGAATGAGACGTTTTTAGGTTGAACGTGATCAAAGTATCGATTAAAGTGTGGCGACGTAAACAACGCACCACGCACGAGTCGTCCAAGTTGTTTACAATATTGTCAGTATAAATAAAGGGAAACCCCATGTTCTAGAATATACTATAATTATCTCGTTAGGAAAAGTTCTAGAACAATTGACGCATATATGCTTATACCGGCTGGTCAGACGCTCAGTCGGTTAGTCAGTCCGTGAGTACACTCCGCGAAATGTCGATAATTACACTCCGCCATATATTCCGCGATTCCTCCGTCATTACAACGTATATTGATATCTGTTTTTTCACATTTATACATTCATACGTATTTATGTAATATAGTGTTTATTTTAAATTAAATTAAATTGTGAGTGATTTTTTATTGCCTAAAACCCACAATGTACAATTTTTTACGTAGGTACCTACTTATGATATTATGACGTCCGACTACGACTTTCAATAATATTCATGTTATTCCAATAGGATGAATAATTTTACCGTGATAAATATTGAGATTAACTATGAAAGAAACATTAGTAGATGTCTAGCACATTACAAGACAGAAAAAATATAATAGGAACTTGTTTTTAAATTTATAAGTTTTTCCTTTACAAGGATGTTTTTGGTTTTCTGGAAACACTTATTTTTGGTATCTATTTCTGGTACGATGGTTAGCTAATACCTCGAAAAAGATCGACTTTTCGATCTAGCTATGGCACATTGGTTAAAACTATTCCAAATAGATAATTTTTTATTTTTCAACTCGATTCACTAAGTAACGCGACGTTTTTATTAGTTATACCTAACTAAATCTTGATAAAAAACATTTGCCAACTATTAATTACCCACGGTTAAAAAAATATTAGTTTAGTAGTTAACTAATTGCCCCGCTTTGCCCATGTCATACCGCGTCA
The DNA here is from genome assembly GCA_017140985.1 of Hormaphis cornu. Taxonomy (NCBI): domain Eukaryota; kingdom Metazoa; phylum Arthropoda; class Insecta; order Hemiptera; family Hormaphididae; genus Hormaphis; species Hormaphis cornu. Next base: position 12,780,631 of record CM029360.1, on the reverse strand, counting down.
AGACTTTTAATTAGATCTCAGAAAATGTTACACACTTGATAGCCATCCGTAAGATCTCGTTCTTTGACAGTTTTTTGTCGTGCGGATGAGTGGGCACCAATTTTCGGAGTTCCGCAAACGCGCCGGTGACGTTGTGTTGTCGCCAACGTTCACGCGAGTTGGTCGCGGTGCACGGTTTCCGTGAATCTGCAGGTTGCACCGGAAAACGCCGGATGCCGGTCGGATGGTTCGCGGACAGCGGGTCGGTCTCGTCACCCGACGTCAGATCGTCCGACGTCAGGTCGCACTCTTCGTCCGACCCGAACAGCACGACGACTCGAGACGAAGACGAGTCGTCTCTCGTGTCGATTGATGTTTGTTGTGTCTGCAGGTTCTTTGGCATATTCGCAAGACTTGAAAGCGCGCCTGTTTAAAATAAGCGTGATATAGGTACCTACACGGAAATATTCTTACCGTGGATTGATTTGATTAACCACTCACCCTTATAAATTTGACAAATTTAATGACAGGTTTAAACTTCAACGTTCGTGGATATTTTATCAATGACTATACTATAACTTTTCACGTTTATACATTTATTATAATAATTATAGGTTATCAATGCGGATATTCTAAATATTCTATTCTCAAAAAATTTATTGCAGTATTAAATACATCATGGTGGCAGTAACAACAAAGTGAGTGCGAACAGACAACAATGAATGAGCTAAATACCTACTAGTACCTACAATACCTAAAGTTTATTATTAGCTTATGTTTTTTAACATAATGGCATTTTATGGTGTTTTTAGTTCAAAAACATTGGACTAGATTTGCCAATTTCAAAATTGTTGTCTGTATCTACCTATATGCGCACTATATGTAAACATGCAATAATATAATATATCTGTGTACTTTACAGTGATAAACGATAATAGATACTATAGCTGTTAGGTATTCTTAATAAATTAAATAATGATTCAAATACAAAAAGTTAATGGAACTAGGTAGGTATATTAGCCATAATATAACCTACGTATGCACAATTTTGAATTTTCTCTATAAACGATTTCAGTTATTATATCGTTAATAAGTACTGTACGATTTTTCAGTTGTGATAAGTTATATCGTCTATAGAATAAGACGTAGAAACCCCTTTTATGATACACAAAAATAAACGCGTTAATTAATTTTGTAATATTATACCTATAGGCTGTAGATTATAAAGATTATATATATACTCATTAAATTATAAAAATCGTTAATTGCAAGAAATCCATACAGTTTAATCACCCCAAAATTGCTGACGCTGTCCTTATAATGATGGGTACTGGGCAGACTACATATTATTTCCCTAGCAAGTTGCTCAGTTCTGGAATAACCAACAATTATTCTGGCGCCTTACGCACGTATTGTTTTTTTTTTAAAACTACATTTTTATTTTACACAGGTAAGCTTAAGATTAATAATCCATATTGCTGCAAGTGTAAATTTTAGAATTAATATTGTTGCATGAAGTTTTGATTTTTGAACTGAAATCATTGGGACACCGAAGAGTGGGCACAATTGGTTTATCAGGCACATTATACCTGCAGCATATTATTATAATTAGCACTAGCCCGCAATTTATTATATCAATCTAAACAGCCCCTTTTTATTTAGGGGAATACTGGTACTTTTTACGATTAAGAATAAAAATAATATTTATCATGAAAACCTTAACTTACCGGAATGAAAATTATGCCGCGATATCATACAACAAACGACTCTTCTCCACTGCACAGTAAAAGTAAAAAAAAAAAAAAAGTTATCGAAGTCGGAGAGTCGGAAAACGAAATAGGGCACGCGCTGTGAACGCCCTCTTATAGATTTTAGCAGCCAATCAGAGGCCAAAACCAACCCTCTTACGCTAAATTTTCATACCACCCATTTTATCGCCCTACGAGCAGCCATACTGTTTCGATATAATAATACAAGTTGATAGCATAAATATGTTGTACTATGAATTGTTTTCACTTGATAACAACCGCGTAAATGGGGCGTTTTTTTTAAGTTTGCATCCCGAAATTGTTTATAACTTGCAGGGTAGAAGCGAAATTCGATCAATACAATCCAACAAACTATACATGTCATGACATTTTATTATACTAATTTATAACGGTGGCGTACCCATTGCAGTGCCCCAAGATTTGGCGTCCCCTATTTTAGACTTTTGTTTAAAAAGGGCCCCCTAAATATTGAAATAGGGCCCATTTAGGGGTGCAGTGCACCCCCGATAATTGCGGCACTACTGCCCAGTGGTGTAAACTTTGGGGGTCGCACTAGCCTCTATTTTATTAAATAATAATTTGTGTAGTTTTTATATTTAAGAGTTAAAACTTTGTCACTAATTTTAAGATGTATTATCATAGATAGGCTATTATTTTATTTATGCTGTTAAAAAATTTTGATAATTGATAAAAAAAATACAGGTACTATAAAACATCAAAATTTGCATGTTCCAAATCAATGACCCACTCAAAACTGCAGCTGTGACCAATCAGTGAGTTCAACAAATATGGAAAAAAAATCGAGTTTTGATGTGCGTTATAAAAAGAAGTGCGGAGTGGTAAAAACTTTTTCCTACAACCCATTTAAATTGGCCCAACTTACGCCATTGGGCGTACCTATATATATATATATATATACTGCAGGGGGAAATCTGGGACCTTGGTGTCTACAATGGCCCAATAAAGTGCGAGTTTTTTTAACAAATTGCAGGAATTAAAATCAGTTTCGTGCTAGAAGATAAATTGTAAGACCTCGTACACATTTATTTACCCAACAGTTTTAATTTAAAATTAAGAATTTTGATGACGTTTAAAAATTTGTTTAAAATTTAAATTTTGGTTGATCGGGGAAGAATTGGCCCATTATGAAAAATACAGTTTCTATAATATTACATACGCCACTGATAATAGAGCTTAATGACCTATTTAGTATTTAAGCAACCAATCCTTCATTACCTACACTATATTATATTATATTTTATACTCCGGATTAAAATGTTGAACGTATATATTCTCGAAATTTATCATACATATTATTATTGAAAGAATATCAATATCATAGAGTAGCAGATTAATTAAGCGTTTGTACTTTTACACGTAAAAAGCAGATAAATGGATTATGTGTTATGTATATAATTGAACTTCAAATATGTATAAATAATAAATGCGATATAAAAAGAAAAATGAAACTAAATAAAACCCTAGCTTTTATGAACAACTATGTGAACTAACAACTATTCAGTATATAGTTTAAAAAACACAAGCATTTACAACTAAAATGTTCTTTTATTTTAGCATACCTAAAATTATTTTTATGATTATAACTCAGCGTTTAATATTGTCTGTCTACAACAACAAATATACATTTTTTTTTTATGCACTGCGAAATTTTCGGAATTACGTCCACAAATTTCTTAGTTTTTTTTCACCATTTTTTAAAAATTTTATTATTGATTTGCCGATTCTGGGAGGTAATAAATAATTATCCGCAATTATTATACAATAGAATTAAATATTTAAGAAATGCATTATAATTTAAGCGTTTTATGTATAACTGTTATAACATACATAGTATTCCAAGTATACGTTGATAATTAATATACAGCTTGTTTAGTTATGTACATTAATTAGGACACAAATTAACTTTTGCAGATTATACTTATAAATGCGTAATCATACTAAAATGGTATAATATATTATACATAGTTCTACATATCATTTAAATTTTTTATGCAACCTTGATTTTGCACTTAGCGATAACAGCTGGACGTGCTTGTGCGAAGAGATTAAATACAGCAGTGTGAAATAATGTTACAGTCACGGCAGACTATATGTACATAAACTGTTGTCAATTATTATACCCATCAAAAACATAAACGTGAAATAAGAGCCAAGTTCAATATTACGATATAATATATCTTGGTTGTTGACGCTTCAACGACAAAAGAAGTGATATCTAAAAGGGTGCCAAGTTCAATGGTCAGTCCTGAAATTTATTTATAACAACATAAAATATTTTATAACAACTTAAAATATCATTTCTTCTTATGACTTAGGATGATATATTGAAGCCTAAGTTTGACTTGATTAGTTCTCGTATACGAATTATTTTATGGCCTTTGCAAGTTTTAAAGCTGTAAGTTCTTATCTTATTCTTTCAAAAATTTTTGCTTGCTGGTAGAAACTATAGCCATCGAACATAGGGCTATTCCTTGGCTGTTTTAGAACTAGCCAATTCAGACCTTAGGCTTCAATATATCTTGGCACCCATTTAGATCTCACTTCTTTTGTCGTTGAAGTTAAAAACCAAGGCATACATCATAATATTGAACTTGACTCTCATTTCACATTTATGTTTTCGATGGAATATCGTTTCTCTTTTTACAGACATTATTTGTAGGTACTTAACAAAATAATAAAATGAATACCAAATTGTTTTTGTTAATCTACTGTATTTTCCTACGTTTACGGGGTGTAATTGTCTTTTTTGTGTTATTTTATATATTTTCTCGTTCCTTTGAGTCGATTTCCCGTTCAGTATTCGGAAATTTTTTTACGCGTTTTCTGTTTATACTTAATTTGGCCAAGTCGGGGCGGTGTAACGTGCGCAGGCGGTTGTACTCTACAGTAGAGCTCTCTTGTGCCTTGATTTGACTTGGATCTAAGTTGATAAGCTGTACTCCATTTAAGGTTTTAACTCTGGAGAGTCCAGCGTAAGCCTGCCCTTTACTAATATAGAGGAGCCTATATCGTTATTCATTTATATCGTATTCACGTGAAGAATTTAAAATCCACACTAAGACCGGCTGTCATCAATTTTGAAAAATTATATTAAAATGATAAAAATTTACTAGTTTCTGACATATTCCTTTGTATTCACTCAACTGCCTATCTGGATGCGAAATTTGAACTTTCTAGGTCTTCTGGGTTAAAGTTTATAAGGGTCAGCCAGTGATAAAAATTACGATTTTGGACGTTAATATCTAAATAACAGTTTGAGGTGTGTTTATGAAGTTTGGAGCACATATGTATCTTGAAAGTCTCTATATATTAGCCAAATTTGACATGTTTAAATGAAATCGTTTTTTAGTTATGAGGGGTTCAAAGTGGCTCCAAACGGTGCGTGTAATATTAATACACACGGTGCTGCTCGCCAGTTCTATTAGCTAGTCTACTGCGTGATATATTTAAATCTAAAAAACTAAATCAAGCACGAAAATCGCCATCAATTTAAACTCATCATAATAGAACTCAATAATATTCCATATAACTTTGTTTAAAACTTAAAAGTTTCTTTTAAGTGAGATCAATTTTATATTGCCTTATTTAATATACATGTTAGTACATATTTTATTTGGAAATTGTACAATACGGAAAGATAATATTTACAATTGAAATATAACATGTGTGTGTGTGTGTGCTACCTACTATATAGTTTATATAAAAGTTAAAATATTATATATTATATGTGCACGACTATTTCCGTTTTGTTCAGTTACAGGATGATTGTACTTTTATTTATATCATGTCGTTAGTATTTGTAATCATCATTAATCGTAGCGCTGTTTAATATTTATTTCATCAAAGACGACTGTGGTTCGGAAGTTTCATAAAGTTAAAATTTCCTCGCAACTCTGTATCAAGATGTTTATAATATGAGTAAAGTGACGGGCGTCACTTTCTCGTCGGCGTCAGACGTTACCCCGCGTCCAATACTCGCTATACATTAAAAACAGTATTAAAGCGCAATGTATTCTGACTTCGCCACACTGTGTATAGATATTATATTATTGACATTATAAACAAAACTGTGTGCCAAATTTCAGAGCCCTCGGGAAGCGGGTATAATTAATAAAGAAAATTTATTGTGTACAAGATTTGAAAAATACTCGAACTTACGTGTATATTATACATACGAGCCAGTGAACTAAAGAAGAAAAGCATTACAAACAAAAGCGTTATTATTATTTGTTATACGCATAGAACGTAATTAACTATTAAAAAACTATTTAACGCGAGCTAATAATACAATATTAGAATACAGCTGATAGGTAAACAAAATGTACAGATGACTATAAATGTATGCGATTTGGCCCTCGCGGACCTCCTCGAAACGCCTTGACTTATGCTTGATTGGGGACACGGTTTAAGAAAAACAAAAAATGCGCGCCAAAAAATTGATTTTGAATTGTTCGCTATTTTTTTTTTCCGAACCCGAGGAAGATATTGAAAAAATATAGGTAAGTATGTCGGTACGAAATCGTGCATTATATACACACACACACACACACTGTTGTGCGATTGTTGTCCCATTGCTGTCCCTGCATTTGCCAACCTGCACGCGGTGACGACGACTTTAGGGTGCACACCTCCTGCCACCGCAGCTGCAGCGGCCAACGCCCCGGCCTCGCGTTGCACGCGCGCGTAGCGTTCGTCGTCGCTGCTCACCGCGGCGCAGGGACCGCGCGGAGGGCGGCTGCACGTGCGCCACGCTCCGAATGCCGCGCGATAACGCGGCCCTTTTTATCCCTTCTTTCTCGACGGGTCTCGGATAACGCGTTTTCCAGAGCACGCGCGTATTATAACAAAACGGGTAAAAAAAAATCGCCTTTACGACGCCGATATTATCGGCCGTTGTGGATAATATTCGAATCGAGTGCCCGGGCAGGCGTGCCGCCGTGATTTTCGACGATAATCCACAAATCCCGGCTCTCGCAGGCGGCAGCTTCCTGTAAAAAAAAAAAAAAACAAAAACAAACACCCTCCCGCACGTTATAGGTACAATAATAATATTATTACTTAACTATGTATATATGGCCGTAATTGTTAAACAATTCTATCGGCCGCGGCGGCGATGACACGCGTGCCAAATCAATTTCTCGTAACGCGATCTCGCGAGTATCTTTTTGCTGCATGATATCTTTTTGCGCGTAGTGTGTACGTCCAAAAAGTGCATAACGCGTATTAGGTATTTACACTATAAATACACGCGCGCACGCGTCTGCGCGTTATAACAATATATGCGCGGAAGTGGCGATCATCAAGGGGTCGGGGTGCTTTTGAAAATTAAACCGTACACAAAACGGTCCCATCGTTGTTTTGTGTTTTTCGTTTACAGTCTTACAATAACGATATCTTACCAGCGCTCCGTGTTGAAAAGCGTGCAGCGAGTCTGTGAGCGGTCGCGATAAGTAATATATATACAAGGAATATCGCGACCATCGTGAAAGTAATACGTGTTTATTGTACTATTTGATTCCCTCAACCTATTGTTTTTAAACCGTTATCCTCGATGTTTCTACTTTTTTATTTTGTTTCTTTGCGACCGACAACGGCGGATCCGCGTTAACATTGCCATACGCCCTCCTACACTGCCGACTGCCGTCATCGTGTATGTCCGTCATAATAAGTTCGTTCTCTAAAATTACGCCCATTAGTCCAATGAGGAACGTTCGACGAGTACGATCAACACTATTCTTATAGCCGTTTTGAGTCAGTCCGATACCTGCAGGTGTAAAAATTGATCTATACCGCGAATTTCAGGACGATTTTATCGTCGTTGAAAGATTTAAGTAAAAAAAAAAAATCGTGTGTGCGTATGAAGCTAATATTGAAATTAAGATCTTATGTTTGATTATTATTATTATTTATGTCGGTACTTGTGTAGGTTGTTGAATTACAATATTATATAACTATGACGTAAGTAATCTCGTTCTTCGACTTGAATTCGTTTTGGTTTTGTTATAGCGTACTATTACTTATAACAATTTCTAAGTGTCTAGGAAATTATGTACGGACCTATACTGTACAGAATAAAACTCTTATAATTACTATACTTATTTTCAGGTTATGAACAATTTACGTTGCCACGGTATAATCCAATCCAAAGTGTATGAATCTAAGATGCTATTCGAACGCAGCATATTAATAGTAAAATTAAAATTTTGTAGTTAGACGATTTCAAATTTAGATCATTTGTGATCCTATTATCCTATTTACGTAAAAATTTTCTTACGCCCAACTTATACCCTGCACGGCCACTCACAGAAATATATTTTGGGAGCGACTAATCAAAAAATAAAATTTTTAAATAATAAATTTAATCGCCAAATTAAACGCCCGATATCAAATGCCCAGGAAGGAAACTATGAACTATAGCAATAGCGAACTTTGGGACACGGGTGAACTAATCTCTTATAATTCGAAGTAAACTGCAATCGTGTCTATGACCAAGTAATCAAATATAGTAAAAAATTATTGAGTTCGTAAGACATAACCTTGAAAGAATGTGATTTATGATCACATAGACTTGGAACTGTACCAGCCCAAATAAGTTTTTAAAGTCTCTTATTATTTTTACTCTAAAACATAAATTGATTTAATTAGGCATTCATAAATCGTATGGTAAACAATTCAAGCGTGTAAAAAAAAATAACAACACCTACCTTAGTTAGTTAAAATAAGTATATATTAATGAAAAACATAATACATAGGTATCCAAAATATTTACATGTCAACAAGAGCATGAGTGCATCGCATACTACTGTTTTACATATCAAATTAGTGAGTTAGTTAATTCCTAACCTTAAACTAACTTGTTGCATCCCTCCTAGGGACTTTGATTTATGGAATCCTATACATTTAGTTTCGATTGACCGAAATAAGCGCAGTCATTATTATAGTATAGAGGTAAGTATATGATTATTTTGAATTATAGTAGTTATTAGACATACTCTTCAAAAATTGATTAAATATTATTGAAAATGGTTTTATATTTATAAATAAATCACGTTAAATAATTTATAATATATACACCTGAAAAAGAACAACCGAGTCTCTCGCAGTCACTTAACACTGAAAGTATAAGAAAAATTTAAGCAACAAATCTGCAGGCTGGTAAATAGATAGGTAATTTGTTTTATTTTTTAGTATCTAGATAATATCGTCTCTGTAATATTATGAGACTGTAGTTTCGTAGCGATCGGCAATCATATTATTATGTTAATATTTCGTGATGAATAATTTTTTTAAAAATCTGAATTTTCTTCTTTTAGTTCCTATACATGCGAAGTGTAGCTAAGGTATATGTGTAAGGTCGGGATGGACGTGTACTTCCTAAAAATACATATGAAATCGTGTTTAAACAACGCGTATAATCAAATTCCGTTTTTCGTGCAGCATCGTGCGCGTGCTGAACGTTTGAGACGAAAAAAAAAAAATTTAAGTTTTGTATTTATTTTTAATCCGTCGTAAAACTCTAACCGCCATTTTGTTTACACTCAATCCCTTAAATAATAACAATAATAACAATAATAATAATGACACGTGTTGAATTAACGACGCGTCGACGCGCATATAAGTAGGACCAAATAGCCGTCAACCCCGCAATCGTCGTCGACACACGCGAGCTGCTGATAGGAACGATTTGTGGCCGACTAATAAGCCGGGAAAAATAGTTTTTCATCCGACAACATAACGCACACAGCGGAGTATTGAGCCAATTGGCACGTGGCTATTGTCTGGCGCTCGTGATACGTTTTTTATATGTCGCCCACACGCGACCAGTGTACATTAATATATTATACAACGATCGTTTTTGCACAAAGCTGAACACAAAGTATGCGATTTAATGAAAATATAATATAATACGTTCCAATTTGGCGTTATTGTTAACGTTTATGATTTGGTGGGACTACAGTGTATGAAAATACGAAAAATTATTACGAATACAATTCAAACGACACAAAAAAACTCCACGGTTAATATTGAAATCAAACATAGAATACATAGATGTCATATTGTACGTATTACACTTATGAGTCGTACCTAGATCGTAGCTTATAATATTGCTAAGCGATCAAAGTTATAAAAATTTTAACTATTACAGTTACATGTGCCCGTAACCACTAATCAGTTGAGATGAAAAGCCTTCCAATTTTTCAAGTCTTCTTCTCATGCCTGGTTACAGATCGTCAATCGATCAATTATTGTATAATCATTATGTACCTAATAAACTAACAAAATTTAACTACCAAATTATATCAATAGGTACCAATACTAATTATTCATTAAATATATGGCACATCACTACCTATTTGTTTAAAAACTATAACAAAATGCATTAATCAAAACATGTTTAAATTAAGGTTCAAAGTTCACGGTAACTTTGTTTTGTGGCATTTGCACTTTTACTTCCATCGCGTTTTGTTAACGAATGAACTTGTCAAGTACCTGCCAAAAATTATAGCTCAAGATTAAATTGACAATATTTATTAAAATAAATTTGATTGCTTTAATCTCTGGTATTCGTTTTTTACAACAATATACTATGTAATGCTTTCAAGCTGATTAAATGACTCGTTTGGGTATAATTTTGAAATGTATACTACTGAAAATTTCTCATTCTTATAAGTAGGTATTAGTTTTTTTTAATTCATTTTTTATAGGAAAAAAAGTGTTATCAAATTATTTATCTAAAGTATTATAAAATAGAAATATAAAAGAAAGTAAAGTAGGTACTTACAATAAACTACGTTAGGTGATTGATCTTGTAATTAACTTTAAAGAGGTTCTATAAAATATTATAACAGGTACTTAAAATACTCTACGCGAAGGACAAACATTATTGTATAATTTATATAGTATATATTTATAATGTTTAAATATTGTATTTAACGTAGATTGAACTAAACTACATAGCCCTAAGGCGATTTTAATTAAAAAAAATCATAAAAATTTAATTATTAGTTTAGCGTTTAATGTTTCTATGAAAATGAATTAAAAGCAATGCCAAGTCTTTCAAAATAATATATTTTGTGTGTATTTCATCGTTCATTAAGTATGTAATATCGAACTGGACAGTTACTTAAGTCTTATACGTCTAATACATATACGTATTACGTTTTGTACATGTCTTTAGATGATATAATTAAAAGTTCAAATTATTAAAAAGTTTCAGTAACTCAGTACTTAATGTCTTAATGCGATGCAATTTTCTGAAAAATCTCAAAAGAAAATACATATATACAATGGCTGAATTCGGTAGAAGGAGTGCTCCAATCTAAATGAGTAATACATATTATATGAGTACTTAATACATATCACAAAAAATATAGGTTTTCGACTCTAAATGCTACCTTAATTAAACCTTTTTTTGGACAATTTATTTATTTTTTTGAGTTATGATTCAAAAACGGAAAATACAAAATTTTGAAAATTACTTCGAATTTTCACGCATCATATATTACGAATGTTTAAACGAATTTGTGTGTAAAATACTGAAATAAGAACCTATTTTAATAATTTTTGACCGGTTTTTAGAGCTTTGAAATTTGTAGATTTTTACAAATACTTAATGTTTCATAAAACCTTTAATTTTCAGTTTAGAGTCTTGAAATTTAAATAGGTACTATCTAAATAACATATTATGTAGGTATTTATATTATTAGGTTTTGAAAGCTGGTTCTTACAGTTTTGGTTTGTAGGCATTTTAAAATTACTGTTATTTTATTGTCTTAGTCATTATGTGTTTTTAGCCATAACTAGTTCAAAAATTTTTCAAATTCACCAATATTTAGATGTCATACATAAAACTCAAAACTTTTACGCCGCAGCCTTAATACATATTTTTCTTAATGCAGTTAAAACATTTTGATAGTTGGTTAAACTTTTTTTTACCCTTATTCATCGTCCTTTTTGTTATTTTTGTTGGCAATAACTCTTCCGAAAATTAGTTAAACATTATTGAAATGGATAAGTTAAAAAATCTTTCTATCCCTGACTTAAACCGTCGTATAAAAATTCAAATACATTTGAGCCAAAGTAATTCTTATAAACATTTAGATAAGCTGTTAAATCAGAAGCACGCTCAGAAATACAATGCCTGATTATTTGTATGAATACTGTGGTACGTATAATATCGTCATCATTGTCAACTTGCATATTATAATTCAACAACTTGTGAGTTGAGAGTTAAAATCAAATTTTTTTCTATGCGTATTATACAAATTAAAATTTTTTTTTTTTTTGATTTATTACAAGAATAAAAAAACACATTCAAATTTTGTATATTTTTATTTTTATTCAAACTTATTAATATAGTACCACTTAAACAAATAGGTACATCGTTATGTTGTACGCAAAATAATTTAGACAATTGATAAAGGATATCCTGTATATTCTTACAAGATATTTGACAAAAGACACTACAAATACAAAACAAACCGTTTTCTTTTATCACAGATAAATAATATACTATAACATATACATAGTCAAGAAAATCGTTTTCAGTCTCATTAAATTTTGCATATTAATGAACATTTTTTAAAAAAAAAAGTCAACTATTAACAAAATATTACTGTATAAGGCGTCGCTGATTTTAAATTTTATCTAAAATCCATGATTATTTAAAATGTATTGATTGTTTCATAATAATTTGACTTAAAACTTGAAAATGGTATATTAAATTTTCAAAATAGTAATATTTCATCTTGCATTGGGTGCTGGCCTAGATGGTATCGGAGAATTTTTTCGTTGAGTCATTAAAAATACTTTCCGTATTTTGAACTTCGATTATTAACATCAACATATATTTCTTTTTATTAGATATTATAATATTAACACCACTCTCGTTCTCTTGATTATGATAATTTTACTATTCTCACTATACCCATTGTTTAACTTGCAAATTTCTGTAACGTAAATTTATTTTAAATTTTAAACTTTAGTTTGTATTTATTTATGAGATGGTTTAAAATGTAGGTGTCTAGTAAAATTTGGTGTGTTATAGGTACCTATCTACTGTTTAATTATCAATTTTTTTGAGATGATTACCAATAGTACAAAAATATTAAAATATAAAATTAGCATAGTTAACTTAATTGAGCTGAGTATAGTATATTAGTATATAGGTACATAAGATAATTTATTGATATAGGTATGTTAAACTGCAATCCACGGTCACCGGCCGTTCGACTGGGAGGAGGAGGGTCAAAGTAAAAAAAAATATCGGAGAATAGAATGATTTTTTTTAAAAATGAGAAGATTATCAATAGATTTGGAGGAGTTTAGCCCTTTAACTGCACAAATTTTCTCTTTTTTTTAAAAAAAATTAATCGGTCTGCATCAAATGTTCGCAAGCCTATTTAAAATCCTAAATGACGCCCGTGGGTGGCGGTGCCGAGCATTATGATCTCTGCGATCTCCTAGTGTTCGTATACACGCGCGTGGCGTATTCTACGGGTTGTACATAATCTATATTATTCGAATAGCTACAATCGTTGAGTGGAAACAGAAATATATGTTTCCACTCGATGTTAAACTTTTAATTCGTTGCAAAAATCATTCGATAGTTTTCAGTGAGTAGCCTGTATAAATAAGCACATGCGTGACGAATATATTATAAGATCAATGGAATGAAAACAGAACAAAAAGAACGGGCGCGGCGATCAAGAAGATGGCGTACACCGCAGATCTGGGCTGACACGTGGAAATAGCTATGAACTCGTCGTCGGATTCGCTGGTCGGTCCGGGCCTCAACATTTCCAACACGGTTGTTTGACTGGACCAAAAGTCCAGTGGCAGCTGGCACTCGCCGGTCTGGTTGAGGCAAGACGAAATCGGTTTCGAAACGTCGTACACCGTTTTGTTGATGGCAAAATGGATACGTATGAAGTTGTCTTGGATCTCGTTCTCGCTGTTGAACACGAAAAAGTAGTATCCGTCGCTGGTGACCCTAGAACCACGATAGCACAAGACGTCATTTAAACGCGGCCGATTTACGAATAACTATAATGTGATAAACTCGCACAGGGGTGGACTGACCATTTTGAGCCTGGGGTGCAAAATTTTTTAGCGGCCCTTAAAGACATAAGACCCAAGGCCCATCCATGTACCTTCCAAAAAACTATACATTTGGGGCCCGATGTGCAGTTTAGTTTTGGCACTCCGTGTCAGTCCGCCTAATATAAGTATTGTCCAAATTTCCTAAATACATTTAAATTCCCGTCGTCTTTACATCGCACTACAGATGTCTAATAACTTATTTTTTTATGTACAAACTATATAACACGGGGCTATAAAAAAATAATAATGTAACACTCCGCTTTTAAAAGTTGTGAATACTGTACCAGTAGTATAGAATTTTTGTGAAGCTAATAATGGCGAGGACTGAGGTGGAAAGACATTAAAACCAAAGCATTCTGTAATGCATTTATTATACCTACGTCACTACGTCAGTACCTATATAAACAACACAATGTGTACAATTGAGAACTTACTTGTAAGAAACGGTGTTGGCAAAACTAGCTGCTTCGTAATCAGGTTGTTTGTTAGGCGGTAGACACATATTATGAGGAGCCAACGGTAAACTTAACAAAAGACCGTCACATTCGAGAAGCATTTCTTCACTGCTGGAAAACGATGACCAAAACTCGCTGTGACTGCGATCTTTGTGCATTGCCCGAGAATAGTTTTTAATGACATTGCTGTGGTGTTGTGCGATTCCGTCGGGAGAAAATCCATCTGCCTATAAAATATTACAAGATTCGTTGATATATTAAGCCAAAAAGTACCTACCTACTACGTGTTATTATGTTATTCTGTTACATTCAAATTATTTTTGACAATATATCCTCACTCTATACCGTAATTTTAAACGATGCTTTTAAATTTTAAGATTTTCTATTCGGTACAACTGTAGGCGTATAAAAATCCGTTTATCTATTTATAGCTATTACTTTATAGAACATAAAGTATAACTTATTAGTTCACTTTTAAAAGTTAATCCGTGTCGATTGCCAATATATAAGTATACCCTGCATGTGTAAGTGATAAATTAGTAAACTGGAATTCCATGATTTAGTATAATCTAAGTGAGTCCGTTTTTTTCGAGTTGATTTTTAATTCTAATTTCTAACTCTTAAACGGTAAATAGATGCAACACTATTAGCATACTTATATTTAGTTATCATATGATAGTTAATCATCAAATACTAGTTTAATACAATACACTAAATACATTTTACTATCAAAAATAGTAGGTATACTGTACCTCTTCGTTGGCTGCGTCGTTTTGTTGATCATGTTTGAATAATTCTTTGCTCAAGTTTTCACGATCATCCTTGCTGTTTGTATCGGATCGTTTAAATCGACTCCGGTAATGCCTTAACCTGTAGCTACGCCACGATGAGTCATCGTCCGCCATTGCATCGTCAATAATCTCAATAAGTCTATTTTTGGATTCGGCCGTTTCGTTAACCGGGTTATTTAAGTCGTTTTGAATAACTTCTTTGAGTTTTTGCAAAAGCATTGCACCGTCCTTTCCCTGGGCGGCCAATTTTCGCAAAGATTCTTCAATCAGTTCTTTTGATTGAGGTATGTTGTTTATTTGTACGACATTTGTCGGAGTTATCGATTTAGCTTTTTTAGTTTTATCTACATAATCTTCGTTATCAATTTTTTCTCTCATTTCTTTTTTGTACAAATCTTCAGCATAATCTAAGTGATGGTTGACAGTCTTACTGGATTTCTTAAAATATGTAAGATTCGCGATTTTTTCATTTGTAAGGTGTTGAACATAAACAACATCTGGCGCCATGTCGGGTACCGTCATACCAGAAGTAAGTTTTCTCATGAAAACTGGTATATGCGTGTTGTTACTTTCTTCGGACGAATCGACTTCATCGTGCTCTTCACTAGAATTATCTCCTATGTAAGCACATTCTTTCAAATGTTTGTGACCTTTAATCACTATAATGCTAGCTCCTGGCCACCTTTTCAAATAAAACGTCAATTTTACAAAAACGGTCTTAGAAGTAGTTTTTTTAGTTTATTTTGACAAATTTATAAAAAATCTAGTTTTATACTATAATTAATAGATATCATGACTAATTTTCACCTTGAACATGTAGACACTTTTACTTCGGAACCGTTCAGTAGATAAAATCCCCAATATTCTTTCATATCATCTTCTAATGTAATATGCCTCTCCATTTCAACAAACTCCATTTTCACAGACTTAGTTGGTTTTTCTGGCATTGAAAACGCATTGAACGTAGCATTTGTATTCACAATGTGGCGCTAAATTAAATTGTTAATAGTGAGTAGGTATGTAGTTATTAATTATTATGTATTATATATATACCAGTCCTATAATATATATATTCCTACGTAATATAAAAATAATACAAATAAAACATTCTAAAAAACATGGGTTCAAAAGTAAAAATTATAGGTATATGTACGAATAATCCATATTTTAGTAGGTGCACCACACTTTAAACTGTTTAAAGTGTGGTGTATCTACGTAATTAAAATCGTGTATTTTGAAAACAAAATCCCGAACTGGGACACTTACTTGACACCAAAATGTTGACATTTTTTGGTCTAATATTCTCATGTCAGTTATAGCTAAGGGATATCTATGATCAGAATAGACATGATAACGAATGTACAAAGGTGCTATAACCAGAATACCCGGTATGAGCAAACTTAAAATACAAAGTCTTGCCGCTTTTAATGGTCCTTGTAAGCTGTTACCATTATCTTTTTTATAATATACACCACCTAAAAGATAAATATACGTTTAATTAGTTTTTTAAATAATATTGTAAGCATATTTAATATAAGTATTGATGGATTGTGTACTAAAAATTCATTAATGACAAACTACTAACTATTCATTTACGTTTTATTTTATAAAATCAATGCTTTTTTCAAATATTTTAAGTACGAGTACTTGGTGTGTTTTATGTCGCTTGAGCCTTATATATATATATATATGTGTATATAAATTAAAGCAAGAGTAAACTTTAAAGTTTAAACACTTTTTACATAATTATGCCACTTGCAAGGTTTTAAAATATGTGTCATTTTTTAAAATTATTTTTAATTAATTTTGTTTTGACAGAAATAGGAAATATTTCTGTAATATATCTTACTACCTATACAATTTCATCATCTAAAATAATTGTCAGTAATTAGTAAATAATATTGAAAAAGTATACTTAAATTATAACACCAACAAATTTTAATGTTTTTTTTCACATTGTGATCTTAACCGTAAAACCATTAATTAAATATTAAAAATATTGAATTTAATTAATGGTGAAACGGTTTAAACTAACAAATATTGTGTATGTCAAGTTTATAAATATGCTTAAACAAATTGACTTTTACAGGAGCAAGTTTAAATGCAATTACAAATAATGGCTATACTTCATGACTGAATGTAGTTTAAAAATAGTAGAGAATCTACTATGTACTCTAATGTTAGTGTTTGTTAATTCATCTAATAAAAAAAGGATTTTTGTTATTGTTCACGCGTTTATATCGTTTATTGAGGTTGAAAATGTAACAAAGAAATAATATTATAAAAATAATTGTTGTCAAGGTCATACGGTGGCATAATTCATTTTAACCTTTGGAAGGACAAATCAATATGAAAATTCAATTCATCAACACATAATTTTTGACAATACTTATTTTTGTTGTAGCATAAGATTTATTTACTCTATTTATTTAATTTTTGTGTAAAACTTATTTTTTTGTGTATTATTATATTTTTATTTAACTGACAAACACTAATAAATTTAAATCCATAGTTTGTTTTTCAAGCCATTCAAACGGCATAAATAAATAAATAATAAAAACGAAGTATATTGGATTAAGTCACTATTTTGGATGGTCACTATATTGTAAGGTTTAGTTTGACATTTAGAAATAAATTTGAAAGCAATATGACGTTATTTCTTTTGAAAAAATAATTCTGAATAAGCTCAGTTTGTTGAATGCTTAAAAAACTCATAAGTTTATTAAGCTCAAAAATAATCTAAATTTTTCAAAATATTTATCACGTTGACAAAAATCGTTTTTACCACATAAATCATAATACATATCAAAATGTTTTGATCAAATATATAAATAAGAAAATATAAGATTAAACTTTGAATAAGTTTTCAAGTCTTTTAGTCAAAAGTTAAAGGTTTTAATAAACAAAAATTAAGAACTCATGATTATAACAAAGAATTTATAACACCGATTATTTTCTATTATATAAGAGTAGCAAGTAATATTATATTGATTTGAAAATAATTTTTTTCTTCTTAAAACACTTTTTTGGATACCTAGTATAGAATATTATACTCCAAGCTTTGTACAGGTACTTACTGCTAAGGAATTTATAAATTTGTACTGTCTTTAAACTAAGTTGACTGTTGAAAACAAAAAATAGAAATCTAAAATTATGTTTTAAAAATCTTCATTATGAAATTTTTGCCCCAGCCTTTCGCCTTTCGTTAAAGAAAATTTTCTTTACATCGCTTTAATCAGAATGGTCATTTTTCATTTTTTTATCAAAATCTCCGTACAATATTAGACCGTGCGTGATTGTGTTTCAACCAAATGTTTGGTAAGTAGGTAGTTCAAAACAGTTCAACCAAATTGTATATATAAACATAATACAACACAAACTAATGTTATGTATACTATATTTAACATTATATTAAATTCATATTTCATTTATTTATTTTTAAAAATACGTCACTGACTAATAGTATTTGATTAAATGTATTTAAACTCATTCTCTTACAACTCTTTTGATAATGAAAACATAAAAATATAATATGTATCTATTGAACCTTGGCAACGGTTGTTTGGTTATGAGTTCATTCACTTGTTTATTTCACTGTTAATAACAAAAATAATAATCTACTTTGTTTATTTTGTTGGTTTCATCGCGTATGGCTGTATGCTTATGCACTTTGCGTTAAAAAAAGAAGACGCTACACCTGCGGGATAAAAAAAGGTCCGTTCCAGTCAGAATATCACATCATTACCTAACCAGAAACGATATTTTGGTTGAAGCTCTTTAGAAATTTCCTTTATTTTAGATTCTGAGTGTTAGCGATAAGGAATGTATTTTTTTTATAATGATGTTTTTTTTTTTCTGTCAACAACTATTCGTATAGGAGGAACACTCCGATTTTCAAAGTTAGTACTTCTACTGATAGGTGTATGGCCTATGGTGGTACTTAGGTTGAAGCTTTTTTTTAATTTAACCCCAAAAACAAAAACAAAATTGTGAATTTCGGAGAATTTTGCGGTAAAAAGTTTGGAATTTTAAGTGTTGTGATGAAATTTTCGTACAGAAGGAATCCTCCGATTTTCAAAGTCAATACCTCTAAAGAAAAGTCTAAGAACTCTGATGGTACTTTGAAGGATCACAAATTTGAAAAAGTTTCAATAAAAAAACCTAAATGAAATTTAGGGAAAAACGTTAAAAATTACAGCTAACTGGTTTTTTGACATAATCGATTTTGTTTTTTGGCCATAACTTCCAAAATAATTGACAGAACTAGCTGAAACTTTCACAAAATATTGAAATAAATAAAATATAGGTTTGATCCAAGTTTCAAGTAATTTCAAAAATTTTTGAGCTAAGTGTAGAACTTTGAAATTTTCGAAAATATCCATTTTCTTTCTCTATGGTTTTTGTTCAAGAAAAATTTATTTTTCAACAAAATGTTTTGAAACTTTAACACAAGGTTGCCAACATGTGCTATTAAAAAATAGCATACATATTATGCTACTAAAAAATTTCAAAAATGTAAGGTCATATATTTTTTTTTTTTTTGGAAAATTGTCGACAATTGGTCATACCTTGACTTATTTTTGAAAAACAATTGGTAACTCATTCAAATTTGAAGATTTTAAAATTAAATATGTTATGTAAAATAAGATTTGCTATCTGAATGAAAAAATCTGCCGATTAGATTCTGAAAGTGTATAAAAAAAGTATTAAAATATGGTGTAATTTGGTTATACCTAACAATAAAATTACGCACTATTGTGCAATTGATACCAAAATCGTATTAACTCCTTAAATAATGATCCAATTGGTTTGAAATTTTAACACGTTATTTAAATTAACATTCTTTATACGTGGATATGACTTTCAAAATTGTTGAACCATTTTTATTGTTAAATTTGGTTTTTACTCAATCAGAATCTTTTTTTGAAGGCAATGATCTATAGAGTGATCCCGTCTTTTTTTAGTTATAGTATTGTCTAAACAAAAAGTCAAATTTTACAAAAGTGTTCAAAATCGCAACAATGGATTTTTATGCATTTTTATATCGTTATTGACTTTGACAATTTTTGAACAAATTACAGAACTATGAAACATTGGAATTTGTAAATTTTTGTTAAAAAAAAAAAATTAAAATAATGTTTCATCGGTCCAATCACCAATTCTTTTAAGTGTTTTTATTAAGTTAAAGCAATTTTAGTACTCAAATAATTGCCTCTTAAAAAAATATAAAATCGATACAATTCTTCACTATGATACGCTAAGAATCTATATCATCTAAAACTATTTATGTAAGTTAAAACCACATAATTTAATTTTCTGTTTGCACTAACTATCAATTACTAAAATCAAATATGATCAACAACGTTTTATTTTGACTAGTTAAACAGAATATGTGGATACGGTGCATACATATGCATGTGCAAACATAGATTAACTCAAAATACTAGACAATTTTGATTCTTATCGAATTAGTATATTTTCCTAATAGATACTATAAAGAAGCACGCGGCATTCCGAAAAATTTAATACTTTTTGCTTTACATACATTTATACAGCAACACATTTTCGCAGTTAATTTTTCTCATTATTTACGACTGTTGCTATACCAACCGATCACCATACAGTAAATTACAATTTTTTCAAGTTAACTTTAATCTACACTCTGATGATGACTTATGATAATGGGCCATGAAAAACTGTTTCCCTAAAGTACGTATACATTAACATTGAATTCTTAGCCTGCAATGTCCTCAGGTTTTGCATAAATACAAATTTCAAGTTAAAATTAGTCGAATAATGTGATATTTTAACCAACGCTTATTAGATCAAATCCGTGCTGTCAAACTCTATCGTATAGGCTCGCTATTTTACGATTTTAGTTTACAAATACCATATGCAGATTTTTCGCGAGCTCGTGCTTTTTTTCTCCATAATTTCTCTTATGACCAATATATTACGTGATCAATCGTGTTGGTATACTTTTTCTAATTCCACTTAGTGTTCATCGCGTTCATCTCGGTTATACCTTTTTTGGAAATTGAACGTATCAGTTTACGCCATACTATACATGTACAACCAACGCATTGGCACAACAAAGTAAACCGGGGATAAAGTCAAGAAGTTTGATACTTAAAGTATAAACGTTTGTGTCTTCAACGTGGACGCGTTTTAAACTTTCGAGTGACCATATAAAATGCGGTTAGAGCTTAGGAGTTCTTAGGGATTGCTGGCGCCCGAATGACCCAAACACATGTGAGACGCCTAAATATCGACGATAAAACCGTGATCCTATTATACGTATTCGTATAATACGTCAGGAATTTAGTGCTGCAGGACGCTCGCTGTCGGAATTCTACGCCACGAAACAGGGTACCGTGGTGTTGTGCTGCGCGGTCTTCGTCTGCGTTTTCCTGGCGTTGATCGGGTTGTTAGGGATTTTCGCGCTGGTCTACAAACGGTTGGACAACAGGAACCGGGACTGCGAGCAAAACGTTCGCCCGTGCCCCCGTGAAAAGTTTCGGCGTCCGAAAAAACCTGACGCGAACAGCAGCAGCGGCTGCAGCACTACGACGTGCTCCCACCGCGGTTCCAGCTTCACGGATTCCGGCTGCAGTACGTCCGACGACCAGACGATCGAGGAACGGTACTTGGGACAGTCGCGGTTGGACACGACCGACGAAACGGTCGACAGCGATTGCGGGCCAGGCGGCATGGAAAAAAACGGAGGTGTTGTACAGCCGGAGGTAGAGTCAAAACTGCAGTCGCGCGACAGTCGGAGATTGCGCGTGGATGACAGTAAAACGCGAGCCAAACCGCGGCCGCGCTCAGAGAAGACTGCTTGTCTAATGGTTTAATTTACGTTTAACATAATATCGAACATGTATTTAATACGACGCGTCTATTCACGTATTGAACTTTTCAATTTCGACATCGCAGTGTGACACAAGTTTGAAAGTTCAGAGCGGAAACGGAATTATCGTGTATTTTTAAAACCATCGCACCTCGCGGTTTAAGCCTCTCGTCTCCGCTAAGCGCGCGACTCCTCATAACACGGTATTGTGTTTAGCAGATCAAAATAGCAATAGTTTTCTATCCGTTTCGGTTGCCACGCTATACGCTTGGAATTAAATATTGCGATATTTTCGCATTTCGATTGATTTAATTTGGTCCACTATATGAAAAAGGTTTTGAAAATTAATTTTGGCCCGTCACGCGATGACCGCGGTTTCATACATATTATACCTTTTAAATTTATCCGTTTGATGTTCTTCAAAACACTGAAATTGGCAATTTTTTTGATTGGGGTGAACGTATATAGCTGGAGGATCAAATGAAAACTGCGGTATGTTTTTTGGATATGAACACGCGGGTGATGAATTTAAATACGTTTTTAGAAATGGTGTACTGCATCTTGTTACGATACCGGTACGTTGGAAAAAAAACACGTATAATTATAACGTATTCGAAAGATAACGAAAAAAAAAAAAACAGTAATCTCAATTTATAAACGATTGTAATTATTATGTTTTGCATTGTTTGTTATGAGCTTTGGCGTTGTAAAATAATAGGAAATATCCGATAATACAGTAGCAACCGATAGAACTGTGTGCATTCGTATATAAGAGTACAGTAATCGTTCGTATTGAACGTTCTCTTGACATTAATAAGTGGTTCGCCGCAGCTACCGGCCAAATTAAACAACTAAATAAATAAAAAGGTCAAACTCAAAACAAATAAAAAATCAATTGGTCTCATGTTATGCGTAATATTATAAACTAATAATTATAACAATAACAATCGATTTGCAGCGTGCACTGCATATTTCACAATGATAATATCTGTTGTAACTTGTAAATTATAGATACAAAAATACATTCCATCTACTAATTATTACATTAATTCATCTGTACACACTACGTCTGAATTCTCTAAACTATTCGTACCGACTTAATATGTTTTTTTTTAGTAATTACACGGTAAAAAAATTTATTTACAAACGCAAAAATAATAAAATATATATAGTCTATATAGGTAACAGTGAACAAGCTGAATTTAAATATAGAGGAGGGGGTTAGAAAATCATAGATAGATTCTCTTAGAAAAACATTTGTTGTTACAAAGTATATTATACAAAAACGATATCGTACAATTTTTTAGATTCTGAGCGTTAGCGAAGAATGTATTGGTTTTACAATGATGTTTTTTTTTTTTTTTTTGTGATCAAAAGTTCTTAGAGTAAACCTGCACCGATTTTAACACATGATACCTTAAAAGAAAGATAATGGATCTGAGATGGTACTTTATTTGAAGTTTTTTTTTGAAATTTTGATTATTTTCGAAGTTCTGAGGAAAACAAAAAACCGACCAGGTTTTTGAGTTGCTCCGGTCGACTTGAAATTCGTATATGTCATCTAGGAAGGTTTTAGTGTTCCGCGCTGAAATTTCAGTCGATTTCGATCATTTTTGAGGAAGTTATGGAATTTGAAATTGTCGTTATTTTGGGCGGCCGTGTGTTTCTTATGGGAGGCCCAAATAATTACAGGACACGTGTTTTTTACACGTCAATTTAGATTTTTTTTTTAAGTTTTTAATTTCAACAATTAGAGAAAATGATTTTAAGCCTATTACCAAAAATCCCCCCCCCCCCCCGAAAAAATCAAAAATCAACGAGTAATTTTACCTTTATATGACTGAAAAGTTATAGGTACACTACTTGGTAGCTTTTAAATATTTTAATTGTAATTTCTTGTAAATTTTTTGTACATTTTATGGACTGTAGTTATAAACATTTCTAAATAGCATTTTATATTTTTAGAACATGGCTAAAAAATATCAGAAAATTCCAAAAGATTTTAAGAAAATGCACATTTTCATTTTCACAAAACAGACATTTAAAGAAAATTAAATTTAAAAAACTCATAAAAATTTTAATTCATTTGGACAATTATTTGAGGAGTTATAACGATTTAAGTTTCAACTGCTCAACTGCAGTGCGTTGTATATTAACACCTTTTAATCGAAAATGGATTTTTTTTAAATTTCTGTATACAGATTACAGATGGCAAATTTTGTTTTACGTAACAATTTAAATTTTTAAATTTTAAATAAGTACCTATTAAAATTGTGTTAGAAATGAAATTTTTACAAAATTTTTCCAATAAAAACGATTTCAAAATATTACAGAAGTTAAATTTATCAAAATTGTATTAAAAATAAAAATCTGTTCAAAATATCTACCAATTTTTTTAATCATAAGACATTTGATTATGTAGAGCTATTTTATCAAAAATCTACCTTGCAGGAAATATTCACTGAAGTACTTATATAGAATGATCATTAATTATTACGTGTACTGTGAACCTACGTTTACGTTATATATTTGATACTGCAGTATGATATTATTCTGATTATGTAAATTGTTTTTCACAACAGTATAATCATAAAAATATTTTCTTTATATACCGAAAAAAACAACAATCGATGAAAACAATAATATTTTCCTATCTTTTTTTTGTATAGCTGATGCTAAATAATTTAAATAATTACCCTGACTTATATAATATCTATATCATGGTTCACAACAAACTTAAAACCGTCAAACTAATATTATGCAAAAAAAAAAAACTTACTCAATTTTCATCAAAACGTTGTATGTTTTGTTCTTGTTTAATTTTTATCTTATGATTGACATGAATATTTGACAGGGGTGCAATATGAGGGCACACATTTTGGGAGAAGGAAGAGTGTTTTTTTTTCATCGATCCGCCCATGTGATGTGTTATAGATAATAATTCATGAAACACTTTTAAAATTAAACACTTGAAGTTAAGTATGATCGAGTTAAGTACGATAGATAGGAAATGTCCGCCGTTTTAACAACATCTAATTATGATCTATAATATGTTCAATATAGTTAAATCAACAAAAACCTCAGTTTATTTATTTCAATAATTTTTGTTAACGCACAGCATAATATTATACAGCCATATAATAGGTCATCTTGCATGCCCTATATAATACACTTAGGGCTTTAATGGGCGTACATTAATGTACAATAATAGTCCTGGATACAATAATATAATTTCGAACCATAATATTATCGATATTATGGACAAAACATCGATAAAGATCTGCATCAATAAAGGCGTGAATAAAATAAAAAAATAAAAACATAAAATCTTATCGCAGAAATCAAAAATACTATCAAAAAAACTATACAATTTGCGGTTATGTTAAAAGCTGACAAAGCTGACAATAGGTAGCTGACTTTGGAGAGTTTATTTTTGCACTAGCAGGACTATAAAAAATTGGTTTTGAAAATAAAATTCATTGGTTAAAAAAATGTAACTATTCATAACGTTTAATCTCATAACTTATTGTGTTCTTGTGGCTTAAGTATAGGTAGCCACTTAAAACATATTTATAGATAGTTAATAGCGTGATATGTCTTATAAAAAGAAAATATTTTATAACTTATAAAATAAAGTTTATGAGTGATGTGATTTCATTTTTATTTTAGCAGTTAGTACTTTTTAATAATATAATACGATGTATACATTTTTTACTCCACATATTTTGTGGCAACACAACATAAATTACGAATATAGGTACAGAAATGAGATAAAAATGTAAAATTTACTATTCTAGAACTAAAGAAGTTCTATATACATTTTTTACACCACATATTTTGTGCCAACAAAACATAAATAATAAATATATGTACAGAAATTAGACACAAATGTTAAACTTACTATTTTAGAACTAAACAAGTGTATGAAAAACATATTATAATATTATAACATTTTATTAGACTATAGTCATAAGAGTACAGTATACAGTCATAATATTAAAGGTAATATTATATTATTAGTGATAAATGGTGAACGTGTTAGGTACAGTTGCAGTAATAAATAAAAAAATTACTAAATTTTTATGAGTTTTTACTCGAATCGAACTAAAATAAAGATAGACAGAAAAAAAGTTCTTGTCCTATTTAGAATTCAAGACGGTGTTAGGTGTTTCATGTTTTGTTGATGTTGTAAAAAAAAAAACAATAAATTCTTTACAACATGTCCTTTCCAAGATGCACTGATACAATACACATAATAATTAACAAATACACATAAACATTAAGCATACCGTTTACGTTTAAGTTTATATTTTAATTTATATGATTAGAGTCATGCGCAAACTTTGATATAATAGGCAATAGCGATTAAGTGTATATTATGCGATTGCCGAGATCAATAGTTCAAAACGCGAAAATTGCATTTTAACATTTATTTTGTTTTTACTAGGCACTTATTTGCCAACATAATAACGATCATCATAACATATATAATATATAAACATTATTATGTATCGACTGTGTTGTTTAGAATTCAAATATTATCACGTTGTGTATTTTGTTGCAATTTGTCATCTTGCCAAGAATAATGCCATAAATAAATAACAAATAATAAATAATGCAATATTTGCCAAGTATCATAATGAAATAAAAACGTATTCCTAAACTTGATACCTATTTGACTATTTACACGATTAGTTTGTGTATAATCAGTACCCAAATAGTATTAGGTAGGTACCAATAATAAAAAGTCAGAAACGTATACTTAACGTGGTAGGTACTTTACTACTACTACTACTACTACTGGTAGGTAATTCATTTGTCATAACATGTAAATTCAATAATTTTTACTCTTAAAATAAATACAATAACCTACACTGTACCTTCATTCAAGATTGATCACTATTACACTCATGCTAGATTTTAGTATGTAATTTATGATAATTCGGTAATTATTATTTATTAATTACAGAATACAAAATTTCAAGTGCAGATTTCAGCTTTTTAGTAGATATTCTTTGTGTTTTCACTATCAATTATATTATTACACTGACAAGATATTAGGTACGTATGCTTTAAGTACTATATAAAAGTTATATACCTACCTACTTCAAATTCATAATAAAGGTTTAATTATAATTATTAGTATATAGAATTAAACTATAAACAATAATTGGTAGTTCGAGTTAATTTTAATTTGTAACCATATTTGTCAGAAAAAAATATTATTTATTTTTTATTTTATCTTTTATTTTTAATTTTGTGTTATTTTATGCCATTTTGTATAATACTTAACTGCTGTTTGAATGTACGATACAATTTTACGAATAATAATAATAATAATATCGTATTTTTACATTATACTCGTACTAACTGTTTCTTCTGGATTATTTATGTGTTATAACAATTTGTCTCGTTTAAAAAATTTTAAACATCATACTCAGTTTTGTCTAGTTACCTAAAATGGATTGATTATTTTAGCTATATTGACAGAATTAATTGACTTATTCCAATAGCGAATATTATTATTTAATTTATTCGCGTCGATTTAAAATAGTTATGTTAGTACAGTGTACAATAAATACATACTGTATAACTTAACCACATAGCGTAAATCTGTGGTAAAACAATACCTAGTAATAGTTAAAATTTATTAACTTTTTATGAGACTCTATATTTGTGTTTTGGAATTTCAGTTGTACGTGCAATATATTCTGATAAAAATATATCCGTTATAACTGCTATTATGGAGCTGACACCTGATATTTCTATAATGATGGTATATGATACGGATACTTATCACCTATTTTCAACACAATATTGCAGTCTATTAATTTACCTGGTAGTTTTTTAAAACATCTGTCATCTTTCCAATGAATCAGATCGCTACGTGATGTTTCTATCAAAATACTTTTAGGTAATGTTTTCAAAAAATTTTGTTGTATATATGTACATATAAATTATTTCCAAATTTTGTTTTACTATTGTGAGTTATAGTTTTATCATCGACACTAGGTGTTTCTTTTTTGACACAATTTCAATTATAATTCTATAAATCTATAATAATTAATATAAGTATAATAGGTACGTAGTATTATAATTTATAATGAGAGGAAAGCCGCAAGAACAAGTTCTTTCTTAGTCTTTGCTTTTGGAATAATTTATAGGTTATATTATAGTCCTTATTGGCCATGTATAATGGACGGATGCAGACCAACTCCTGCATGTGCGATGACTGATGAGTATTACGAGTTATGCCTAAAAATATCTAATTATAAGTCATCAAATACGAAGTAAAACGGGGATGTTTAAAAAATATTATTCAAACTAGTTCTAAGTGAAGTTTTTAAATAATTACAAATTTTAAATAGTGCCAATTTAAAAGTATAATCTCTTTAGTTTTGCACTTGATATTTCCGAAACTTTTTCTTTGGAAGTGCTTTGTCAACATTTTGTTTCCCCGAAAAAATTCTAAAAATGATTTGTACGCACACAACCATAAATTAGGAAATTATTTTATTCTGAGTTTTCCATTAGTATATTGAAAAAGAATACATAGTATGCGGTAATACTTTTGCACAATGCACGCGTGAAACTAGAGAAATTTATAGAGAATTGTGAAAACTACTATACTGAACGATTATAACAAATAGAACCCTCTGAAATTTTACAAAATCTTGTCAGGTACCTAATAAAAAGTACGAAATAATAATAAAATAATACCAAACCATTCAACGTTAAGGACAGTGGCTTATTTTTTATGAACAAATCAAAAAATAAAATCAAAATTGACGGAAAGTAAAACAATTTACCAACTAATAAATGGATAAATTGGTATAGGGTAGGTAAATAGGTACATAGTATAAAATTTCTAGTACGTATAAATGTATTGTTAAATTTTTTTTTTCTTCATGCTAATTCAATTTAGCGTGATTATGATTAAATAAACATTTATACTTAATTCTATATACTCTACGAGTATAAAATAATTTACGTTTCATTGAGATTGCGGTTTAAAATATTCACAGTGTACACATTTAATAATGTCTCAAAACTTGCAAACACAGCTATTATTGGCCTCAATCCAAGTAAGTGTTAAGAATAAAATAGAACCAGATTAATTTAAAAAAATAAACATACTTAATAGTAATACTTCCAAGTCACAATAAATAAAAATTACTAATTCAATTTAAAACAAAACCAACAAGACACACTAGGTATTATTATTCATGTATAATTATTATAGTATAAATACAAAATATAAACTTGTTACTTTATAAAATATGTAACCAATTAAAAATAAAAATAAAAATAAAAATACATTTATTGTGAAAATTTAAAATCATATAAATTATGAATTCATAAATAGAGCCCGTAAGTATACAACCTAAATAAGTACAAAATAAAAATTTCCCGTATTACAACTAAATTACATCAACAATCACACAACAAAAAGCAAAATTATAAAAGCTAATACATCAGCTATTTTTTTGTTTTTTTTTTTTTTGTTAAGTTTTGATGGAAGAATTATTTTTTACAATCGAATATTTACTTACAAGTATGTGCATAAGTGTAATTTTTTTTTTTTTTTGTATTTTCATACTCTTTCATATTTCGTTTATATTATAATACATTTTTAATACAAAATATTCGCTGTGCACGTACAAAAACCATATATAGAAATAATACACTATATTCCTATACAATACACCTCCAAAGATATATTATGTATTAATTACCATAATCGTAAATTTAAAACATAAAAATGTTTACAGGATATATAGGTATATCTAACTATAAGAACTTTATTTTTAATACCAAGTAGTGTAGCCACGGCTGGCCAGAAGTTATCACCCATGGTCCTATTTGAAATTATGAAACTTTTGTACATGCCTATGTATCTATTTTGAATTTAAAAATACTACATTTGTAAAAAATGCATTTTTGGAACACAAAAAAAAAAAAAATTACTAAATCACTGGCTTACCTTTTCGTTTTTGACATAGATTCATGGTAGAGAACTCGTTCGATGTACCAACGCAATGTATATTTTACTTGGAACAACTCGATATGCGTAAATTTATGATATGTATAATAACCTGTGTTAGTTTTTTATTTTTTAACACACCACTTAGTGACTTAGACCGACTAAAAGCACTTCAGTATTTCGAAGAATAACTTTAAACAACGCCATCCAAGACTAATCTGTTTATTTAATTATTTAAATGAAATAGTTTAAGAACACCTGAAAGGTCGAAGTATCACAAAAACATAAAAATAAAGGTATCTATATCGTACAATCTTCACGTTTCGAAAACAGCAGGACTACTAAATGTGCCACGGCTGTCGGCGGACAATCGACACTCGCAAATTGTACGAAAGACCGTTTATAATAAAATAGATAAGTACGCGCTCTATTGGCGAATATCATTTAAAAAAATTGTACTTGCACGTCACTAAAAAATAATGCTTGTGTGTTATAATAACTTTTATGTACAGTTGATTATCAAAATCGTTCTTTAAACATAGCCCATAGGTATACTTACCTAGTTAACTTGAGTAACTCGATAGTTGATTCTTATAAGTACCTGTAACCTACTTCATTGATTGTTTAATTATTAGTATATCATTTACTTCTAATTTTTTTAAATATTTTTATTTTCCCAATGATCACCTATATAATATGTATTGACCTTCAAAATTAAAAAGTTGAAATCAATAACATGATTTGACGACAACATCTACCTACGTTGAAAATGAACTTGGACCAACAAAATCGTGTGGCTGTCGAGTGTAGTTGAAAAAAAACATGCTGTAAAAGTCTGTTTCGCAGGTCATCGCTGTTCATTAAATCTTACTCGATTTTAACATAAATATTGTAAAAAAGATATTACAAAGAATTTTTTCACATAGACAAAATTGTATGCTTTGCTAGATCTTTAAATTGATCAGTTTAAAATGTCTTAAACAAATCTATACATTGAACCCAGAATTATTAAATACGTATGGGTAAAGAACCTATTATGGTTTCTGTATAACAATATAATATTATACCAATATAGCTATACCATCATTATAATTTTAAAATTTAAAGTCCAATGCGCCTTGTAAGAATCTTTTGCACAGATCCAACGAAAAAGCAATATTAAAAAAATTGAACCATTTTACAAGACGTGAGAGTTTTCCCAAGTAAAGTCGTTTTTCAAAGGAAATCCAGGTCACGTGTAGTATAACGAAAATTATGTTAGACTGTTATAGTAAGTTTTAAGTATTACGCTTACAAACACAAGCATAATATAAATACTCGACTGTAAGTTGTATAACTGTAAAAGTATTGGATATTTGGATCAGGGGAGTATCTATCGTGGGGACAACGGGGGGCGATTGCCCCGGGGTGAAAACACTTTCTTTGTGTGCATTATCTAATTTAAACCTGAGAATTTCAAATAAGTTTTAGCCATAAAGAGGACGCAATAATTAAATTTTCCCTAGGCGCTACAAAGTAGGTGTACGCCACAACAATTTGGATAGCACCTTTACAACTTTGAACCTCCAAACGTTATAAAATAATTGTAGCCAAAGTATCCTACAGTGATATCAAATATTCAAAATACAGATATATATGAAAGAGATTTGAGTCAGACACGTAATTTTAATATGAGTCGTGTGGGTTTACTCCCAATCCATGAGAAGTCAAATGCCCCTTAAACATTTGTATAGTTTATTAAATATTTCGTTTTTCTTAACTTATTTTTCATATTAGTTTAGAAATTCAACATCCACGCGCGTGCAGTACGGGCGTACAGCAAAATTGGTTGAGCGAGCCTACACAAATCAATTTTAAAGTAGGTATTAACGATTTCTACAGTACAGCCTAACTACTATTACCTATAATATGTAGATCGAAATACAGCAATATATATATTTATAATACTAATGAGTACCTGTAGAATTACATGTTTTTGTTTTTGGTCAACTAATAATAAAGTTACCTATTTCAATTTATAGTAATTTAATTATTGATTACTTTTTTTAAGAATAAACTAATTTAAGTAATTTTATCTGAACCCAGTAATATTGAATTTACCAACTAACGGTACTATTATTATAGGTTATATTTCAAACTATAGCCATATGTTTTTTTTATTTTTGGAATAACCATATAGTAATAGCGTGTATATAATAGAATACATATATATAGAGTATATATAATAAAAGAATAATAACACATTTTAGATGCAAATGACTACTATAAAACCTTGAAAAATAAATGGATAACCGATATGCTGTTATTTATTAAGTTGTTAAGCATGGTGAAATCGAAAATGTAAACATGATTTATAATTAAAACTGTATAAAATCAATGATATAGATCGTTGTTGAAACTTTAGTATTTTAGACTGTGTTGTCTGTTGGTACATGAAAATTCTTGTACCATTTTTTGAAATTCACAACTCACACATAGAAACCTTGTCGAGAAATTTGAAAATGAAAATGAGCAATAAAACACGTCACGCATAATTACTACCTACTTTAAAAAGGCCAAACATTATACTAAATAATTAACAAGTTTAAAATTACCCCTATGAATAGGTAAAAAAAAAAAAATTGTAAATAGTTACTGTTAGCAATAGCCTTAATCGGTGCACTATTTTTAGACAAACTACACAAAATTCATTCTTTGTATAATAAAAGCTCAAATAACATTTTAAACGAAAATTGTGATTAAGGAAACAATAATTAAAGTACCCATTATTATGATGAGTTCAAATATTAAACTCAGCTAAGTTATTCAATTTACATCCCATTAACACCAAGAATTTAGTGATATTACCATAAGAGCTGCGACAAGGTACTTATTGGCACCCTGAGGTAAGTCAGCTCTACACACACAAATAACTTGGACCTACAATAACTGCAAAAACAATTAGCATAATATGTATACCACTTATAATAATATTATACTTGTATAGTTTCACGTAGTGATGGATTATTGTATCGAGAAATTGAATTCTCCAACTCAATATTAGTTTTAAAATAACTTTTTAGAAAAGAAAAAAAATTTTTTTCATATTATGTTAGGTTTAAAACGGTTTTTCATAGGTACCCTATAGTCTATAATATGTACGATTTACATGATTTATTAACAAAAATACAACAAGTGATAGTAGGATAAGGTCATTTATGATATCACAAAAATGTATTAGGCATAAAAAAACTTTCATTAAAAAAGAAATTACTCAAGAATGAGAATTTTCGATACAAAACACTATTTAGAAAAACAATTTTTGCGAAAATCAAAATTGTTTGAGTTTTTTTTAACATAGCTTCCAAAGGAAAAATCAAAAATTACGGGAGACAACAACAATTGTCCAACAAGCCAGAGTTTTTAGTCTAATTTTTAGATTTTGAGCTAACCTAGGAAGCTGTTTAAAGTTATGCTACATTTTTTGTAATGCCTTATTATCTTCACGTAGGTAAGAGCTAGAGGTAAACTGCATTTTTTACCTTTTTTTTTTTTATAAAATCCTACTTTAATGATTATTATAAACCTAGGTGGCTATTTAGAGTTGCAATGGAAGGGAGGTATAATTGTCCTAGCCTCAAACCCCAAACTGCATTTACATGATATTGCAAGGCCGCTTTGAACTATATTTTCCAAGCAAAAAAAAATCAACCATCTACCTCCGATTCTATAATATATCTATTATAAAGATTTTCATTCCACATTAAATAAATAATAGTAGATAGGTACACACGATTTCGTTAAACAAAATGACTAATATTTACCTTTATTATAACTTTAGTTTGTTTAGAAATGCTATTGCGCTTTTTCCTGTGACAAGTTGTGTATAGTTTATAAGTTGTTGTGAATGTTTTTTAAAGTACCTAATTATATTCTTATTCTACATGATGTGATACTATTTGAAACCGTATAAATTATGATATTCTTTGCAATTAAAAAAAAAAATAAAAATTATAATAGGTAATAATATGAGGGCCACTGTGCCCACAACCTATTGAAGGATTTTTTGAACTAAGTCACCGTAAGTCGACAACTGAAATATTAAGTTAAAACTAACTATAGCCTCTAAGAACTAAATATATTTGTGGCGCCAAACCTATAGGTACATAAAACTTAGGTAAAAGCCGATTAGTTTTATTTTGATGATGGTGCGCAACTTTTTAAAATGTATTAAATAAAATGTATGTAATTCATATTATGAACAAATTGAGAAATCTACTCACTGACAAAAGAGTCTTCGGAAAAGAGCGTAAATCGACTATCCGACCATTGATCCATGATGGTTAACGATGGCTGAATTCAACTTTACTGAGTAGTAAACATGGCTAACTAGATGTTTCTTCTTCATAAATTACACGTTTATCTTACATTTTAATACTGTTTGTTTTAATAACGAGATAAGTGTAGATATTAACCATATCTGTGTAAATGTCGGATTATATGATTTAAGTGCAACATACGTATTATTAATACAATAATTTACAAGGTGCAAAATACAAATAAAGAATAAATACGTCAGTACCTACCTATATATGTATTCTGGTGTTTATGTCATCTGAGTTGATGCGTAATTTACAATAACATTTGGTTCCTGCCATTATCAACAATCAGTGTTATAATATACCTAGGTTTATTATAGTAAAAGTAAGGAATAAAATAAATAGGATTGGAAGCCTCGATTTTCTTTCTCTTTCCATTACACGCACACTCTTTAGAAGTAGCTGACGTTTGCCATTTCCAACGTATGATCGACATATTATAATAATGATAATATTGCAATATAAGGGTTCTAAAAACAGATTTAAATTTATCATTCCTATCCCTTACTCTCCAAAAGTCAAATATCTCGGGCTCACTATTGATCAAAGATTAACCTGGGCTCATCATATCAGAATTAAAAGACTAGCACTGAATCATCGTCTCCGTATCCTCAAACCTCTAATAATCAATAATCACTCCACTACCATTCAAACCAAACTCCTGATTAACAAAGTACTTCTCAAACCCATTTGGACATACGGTCTCCAACTCTGGAGAAACGCAAAAAAGTCAAACATACTAAAAATACAAACTTTTCAAAATATTGCTCTCCGTAAAATAATGAACGCCCCACCCTACGTGTCTAATCACACCCTCCATACTGACACCCAACTTAAAACAATTAACGATGAAGCAAAAATTTTTTTATAAAAGATTCCATTCTAAACTAAATAACCACCCTAATGAACTTATAAAAAACTTATCTACTCCTTCCATACCTGGTAATCCTTCTCGACTTCTGAAGCGTAAATGGTGTCGTGATCTCTTAAGATAAGGTAATTAGAAATAAAAATTAATAAAAAAAAAAAAAAAAAAATCCACAAAAAGTGCCATCAATTTGGTGGCTTCTTTCATCAGATTTTCCATGTCATTCTTGTAACTCTAATCAAATATGCCTATTGTGTCTGTTGATACAGATTGTATATTACGTATAAAATAAAAAAAAAAAAAACGAAAGTTGTCTTGAAAACGAATTACCAATATTTTTTTTTTTTATAAAGTTTACAAATAAAATTTGAAATATTGTATACTTTTAATTTTTTTAAAATATTGAAAAACCGTAAATATGAAAAATTTTGCAATGACGGTTTCAAGTAGGTACTTATAGTTACATAGACTATACATCAAGTTTTCAAATCTGTTTTTAGAATTCCTTCATTCAATCGATCGAACGTAAAAAATAGAAAACGTCTATAGATTCTATAGACGCATCTCTTTTTTGGTCTTTTTCTTCTTACTTCAATGTTCATTTTCACAACGGTTCTTACTACTTCTGTTTTCTCTCTCCTCATCTCATGTCCACTGCCCAAACCATCTCAGCCTGTTCCCTCTAATATTGTCCACTATAAATTAAATTCACATAATGTGATAAATTCCTAGTTAAAATTATTTTTGAAGTTTCTACCGTACACTATAACTTAAAAAACCATAACACTTATCGTGAATATAGAAAGACAATTAATAACAGATATTTAGGTAATAGGTATATATAAATAGAGAGAAAATTATTTTATTCAACATAATAATATAAAAATATATTTCAAAGAGTCAAAAATGTTTAAATAAAAGAACATAGGAAAACTGAATTAAACAAATTGAATGATATTATAGTTTAGTTTTCTTATCATGTTTGGAATTTGTTTTGTTTAGTTCACGTTTTCTTTTGTTAATAGCACTTCTCGGATCATATATTTCAAACCAATCATCGTCTTTTTTATTAGCATCTTTAGCTAGCACGGCATCTACCTTCTCAAACTGTAGAGGGCGACTTTTCCTAAAGTTAAAATGATGTTATCAATAACAATAATTAATATAAATCAACATTACTTTTTACAATTTAGCAAACTTAATGCAATGTTTTAATAAAAAATTTTTTTATCTATGGGATATACAATGTATATTAGTATATTTTCTGTTTACCTATTATCAATTGTAAAATTTCAAAACAATATTGATGTATGACAAATTCAGGAATTGAGTTACTTTTAAATTATACTATCTCATTTTGTAGTTAAATAAACACATTTATTTTGTATTGAAAATATATTCTTTTAAGACAGTTGTATAATAAATACAGATATGAGCAAGCATTTTCTGAATTAAATGGCCAAATTGAATTATATATAAAATGTTTTAAACATTGACTTCTGAGTTTGCATTAACATCAATATTTGTTTTATAAACACTCTAACATAATAATGTTAATATTTATCATCAATAATATTTCTCTATAAAACATAAAAACATACCAATCATCATCATCATCATCTTCTTTTTCCATTTCTTCAGATTTTTTTTCTTGAGTTGATTGAATAGCATTATGAAGTTTGTTTTTAAATTTCTCTAAAAGACTAAGAGCAAAATCTTCTCTACTTACACCTAAATGTAAAACATAAAATACAATTTAGAAATTATTTTACATTGCATGGATATATTAATCATAGTTATTTTAACATAGACGAGTAGAATATTATCATGCCATACATTGTTTTGCAACAGTATTTCTGATTGGCTTAATTCAAACTGATGTTGAAAGCGCACACTTTACCATACATATTATGTAATATTTTGAAACTCGCTAGTCGCTAGCTACGCTCGCTCTAACACAACTATATCCTAGCTTTTAAGTCCAAATCAGACAATGCAAGAAAAAAATGCTTTAGTGCTAAAATAACAAATAAAAAGAAAAAAACGCAAAAAATTCACTTTTCATGCCATTTGGCAAATTCAAACCATTGAATCTTTGATACAGTTGCAGTGAACCTATCCACTGCACCACTACAGCTTGTTTATCCACAAAGTGATCATTGGGTATTTAACATAGTACCCACGGATGTTCATTCTCCACTCATCCACATTGTTTATATGAACAAATTTATTGGAAATACCTCGTTGCAAAACAATGTATGGTACTTCATTATATTTAAATGCAAACGAGTAATGTCAAAGCTATACTAATCACACTGGAATAATTAATAGCATTTATAATAATATTGTTTTAGTTTACAAAATAATTTCAGATTTATTGAACCATAATATTGATACCTTTTTTAGGAATTTCATTTTTTTTAGATGAATACAATTTTATATTCTCTAAATATTGTTGCTTGAGTGGATCAATAGGCAAATTGGATTCACTGGGTTCACCATCTTTGTCTTTGTCCTTTGTTTTATCTTTTTTCTTTTTTGATAGTTGAGATTTTATTTCTTGAATTTCTTTACGAATTTCATTCCTGAGCAAAGATATGCAAACCAACAAATACAATAAGAGCATGAGAGCATGCAAACTAAATTTAATTATTAAAATAATTTGTGCATTTTACTAGCCTATACATGTTTAGAGTATAATCATTATTATAACTTATAACAAAATTGTAATTTGATTAAGTAATACTGTATTGCATACAATGTGGATTGTAGAAAATAGAAATACTGAATAAGTGACAACAATAGACTAAACTGCATTGACCTGGGTTGTACATACAATTATTACATTAAGTAAGTCAGGTGATAAATGGCAATTGTCTCTCATAAAAATGGGGTGATAAACAATTTTTTTTTTTTATTTAACTAATTATTTATGTTTTAAAAACTCAAATTGGAATTCCCAATTTTTCTAGCAATAAATTAGTTTTATAATTCTGTCACAACTTATTTTTAAGTTTTAAATTAAATACACACTTGACACATATAATTAATGACAAATATCAACAGACAAAATGTTTTAATACGCCAACTAAATGTCACTATTTAATAATAATACAATGTAGTAAATAAAAAAATAATAAATTTAATAATAACAAATATTAATAGTTACGCTTTTCTTCTTTTTTCTTCTTTAATATCATTTCCAAGTTCATATTCATCACAATTATCATCATTTGATTGGTCAATTGGTTCAAGTGTAGTAGACTTTTTGTTTTTTTTATTTGATGATAGTTTTGATCGAACATCATCAACACTTATTCTAAACAAAATTTAAAAAGACTTTTATAATGACAATAACTACAAATAAAACAATACACTTGGTACAGCAAAAGAATGCAATTAGATAGAGATCTTATTATTATAGTTTCAGAAACCACCAGTTCCCTATAACGCAATCTGAGCAACGTTAGACCATTGAAATAGTCCCGCCAAGACAGCATTTGTTGGGGCCAGCCCCGGCATATGCCTGTTACTGCTTGGTGGAGGATATTGCATTCTTTTGCAGTACATAGTTTAGTAAATTAATTTTTTTACTTTGAAGTCTGATCACTCATAGTTATATCATCATTTAAATTATTATCTATAACAGCAGGCTCAGAACTTAATTGTGGATCCTGAAGAACATCATGAGTTGACTTTGGTCTCCCACTAAACACTTTAACAGCATCAATTAGTTCTTCTTCATCTTCTTCAGCTTCTTCCCCAAACGATAAGAGTTTAAAATTCCTAAAAAAAACATAAATACATTTTAGATTTTAGATTCTAAGCAAAATAACAAAGATTTTAACAAAATAATTGATTTTACAAAGATGCGTGGTTCTAAATTCTGAGTAACAAGCAAGAAATGTATTGTTTTTACAATGCTGATGAAGTCACCAAAGAAAATTGTTTATAAGTTTTATATTTGGCTCAATTTTTTTTTTTTTTTTTATCACAATAAGAAAAAATTTTCTCAAGAGTGGATTACATATTTTAGATTCAAAATTTGAGGATTAATGAAACAACTAAGAAAATTCAACTGACAAATAAATTATAAAGTGTTGTAAATAGTTGAAAAATTGTCAGTATCAGTTTTAATTTTGTTGTATTTTTACTCATCCAAAGAATGCATAAATTCAAATATACTAAGGGTATAGGTGGACGTTTTTTCCAAAAATTTAGAAAAAAAATGACCAAAGGTATAAGTGTGATGAGTCTATGACTCACGTAGATTCTGAAGATGACAACATGGCTGTCAAAATATGTATACGCAAGTAAAAAGTGTAATGTTTCGATTTGGGTGTTTTATTTTTAATAATGCGATGATACCTTGTGCCAGTTACCCATCTTCAGAGGTATCAAAATTATTATGTAAAGATGGAGCAATTCAACAACCCAATAAAGTAACAACACAAAAAAAAATAAAATTTTTCAACATAACAATCTAAAACAAAATATTAAATAAATACATATCTTACTTAACAGCAACTCTTTCTTTTTTCTTTGAAACTTTTTCAA
Organism: Hormaphis cornu; assembly: GCA_017140985.1. Lineage (NCBI taxonomy): Eukaryota > Metazoa > Arthropoda > Insecta > Hemiptera > Hormaphididae > Hormaphis > Hormaphis cornu. The sequence continues at coordinate 12,740,897 of CM029360.1, read as the reverse complement.
TTTTTTCAACTTTTTGTTCTACTCTGGGTACTATATCATCAAAAGGGTTATTTAATACAATAGTTTTCAAAATCTTTTGGTCATAAACTGGTTTGTCTTCCTACAAGTAAAATTTTAAAATAAGAAAATAATAAGAACCAAAAAGAAAGTTTTTATTACCTGATCTACAAGGGTCTCATTTAACTTTGTTAAATTAAAAATAGTTTCCCCAGCAACCTTTCCAAATATTGTATGTTTGGATTGAAGTTCTGGAGTAGATCCTAGAGTAAAAAAAAACTGAGATCCATTATCATCTTTTCCAGCATTTGCCATAGCAACCAAACCACGGCGATTAAATCGTAACCGCGAATGTATTTCATCCTAAAAATGTTTTTTTAATAAGTGGTACATTTTACTTTTAGTAGATACTTATGTCTTATTCTTTGCCATATTCTCAAAACATTATTAACACTAACAGAACCAAATTTTGTGTAAAGAATCTTCACAACTTCTATTAATTTATAATTAGCTGTACTGACACATTTCCCAGGAATTAGATGGTCAAGAATGAGTAACATGCAAGGTAAAATGAATACAGATAATATAAAATAGTCAGTATGCCAACAACTTAAATAATGTTTGACAGAACTGTTTCTGATAGATTTTGTAAGTTAATAAATAACAATTACAATTACTTATAATTTTATTGCTTTCCGTTGTCATATTAGAAATCGTATATTTTAGAATCTGGTTCTGCCTTTGTTGTCATACTGCAAATGTTAGATTAAAATCTACAAAAATTAAGGACAAATTTTCCTGGAAACTAAGAAAATTACAAATTTAAATGGAGACTAATAAGTAGATTTATTACCAATACTGTAACTGAGACCTGAGGCTATATTATCTAAATTCTACACACAGTCAAGTGGCACAGTGCTATGGGGATAAATATTATTTTGACGGCAATGACATGAGCTAGAACAATAAGACATACTGGTACATTACTTTGATTATATTTTAAATCAATTACTTTAAATGGATGGCCATAAACTGATTCACCACCTGCACCAGTTCCAGTTGGATCACCGCCCTGAGCAATAAAACCCTTGACAATACGATGGAACAAGACTCCATTGTAATATCCTTCAAGACACAACTGTAGAAAATTTCTGCACGCCTTTGGAGCTTCTTTTGACCATAGTTCTATTTCGATATCACCAAATGAAGTTTTTAGAATCACCTAGTTGTAAGTCATTAAATTATCAGCAGTTTTAACAAATATTTACACCTATTAACTATGGTTTAAAAACATATAATTAGTGTTAATTTAGTTTTATAAATCATAAATGAAAAATGGTTTTCCAACAGTAAAAACTAGGCATTTTAAATTAAAGTATTAGCTAGGCCAATAAAATGTGAATAGAAAGAGATAAAGAAAAAAAAAATAAAGATTGTTTTACAAATATTTCATTGTTATGATTTGGTTTATTTATTTACCTTAACTATTACTAGTTATTTCAATGATTTGTATAAAGCATTCAAATATAATGGGATATAATATAACGATTAAGTATTTATTTTTTCCTGATATCAGGTACCTACTTGACATAATTTTTACATTTTTATCATGAATAATACGGAATTCAAAACAATGAATTTCTTACTTTTCCTGAGGTTGGAGGCTCTTGAATATAAATATTACTCATTTTGAAAACTATTAAGAATCAAGGCACCAAAATATTTGTTGATATTTTATGTTCAGTACACTTTGGAATATAAAACAGATGTTAATAAGTGTAAAATTTCAAACACTATAAGTTACATTAATTACAATAAGATATAAAGTCAACAACAACAATTTTATGGGTTTGAACCATAGACAAGAAAACTAATTTTAAATTTGAATTAATGAAGGCTGTTGATTTTATAGCTTTTGCCTTTTTTGTGTCTACCGTCTTCGGACAAAAACACTAACATTTCCCTAAGTGCTTATCAAACTTAATATCAGTTATCAACAGGAGTACTTAGGAGGGAAAATACAGGGTAACCATTACCACATATAACCCTGTTTTTTTACTTATTTCTCCAAAATGTTGTAATTAATTTGAGTATAATTATTCATTTACTATGTTTTATCATCTTATATAAGTCAAGTGTCTAATATTTTTTTCATTTCCTAATGAAGGAAAATGGTTAATTCCTATGCCCCTTGTATGACTGGTGAAAATAGTATAAACTAAATTGATAATTACTAATTTTAATGGAGTTCCCATTTAAATATTATCTTACCTGTGGGCTAAATTGCCTAAATTAGTTAATCCAAAATATTGATTTTTTAATTTTTCCTAGATGGCGTCAATGGTTTTAAATTGTACTGTAATTATTACTTGACATAAAATTAATATGTTCAAATTAGAACTTCTCAATAATTTCATTAACCTTACACAATTATTAACTAATATTTAATAAGCATGCATTGTATAATAATACATATAATACAGAAAGCACTTACAAAAATGTTAAACAAAAATGTGAAGCCAGTAACTATTTTGTTCTAGAAATTAATATAGTTTAGTGTTTACTATTTTTTTTTTTTTTGTGATTGAAAATGAAAATCAACTTTTGGAGACCATGAGGATTAATGTCTTAAAGATAGATACCTAAATACCAGATATGCACCATACCATTGATAAGTTTATTCTGTGGAAATAATAATTTATCACTTTTTCATCACTTATTGTAATATAATTATCAATTGCAAAAAAGTTTACCTACATAAAATGCACTCAAAATTCAAATACTACAAACAAAATACGCAAGTGTAAATGGTATTTAAAATATATTTAAAACGTATAAATGTATATATTTATCCATGTTTGACCAGAGCTCGACTTGAGGAGGGGCAAATGGGAACTCAGCTCCTAAACTAGCATTTTGTTTTAATTAGCATTCCAAACTACATTTCACAATCACCAAAAGAACGCATGGGTATACATGGTAAAAAAATATTTGTTTTTTAATTTGTATTCATGATTGAAATATGTTTGTTTTAGTCATAACTGTTAATAATTTTACTAATTTTATTATTTATGTATTAATTTAACTTATAAATAAAATCTATTAATTTAATTAGTTTTAAAAATTGATAGCAAATATTGTTAGTCACATTTTGATATCAAAATATTTTCCAATGACTCATGGCATGGTTGTAACCACAGATTAAATGAATCTATTTAAAATAAGAAAGTGTCAATGAGGGTAAACCCCCCCCCACTACATGGTTAGGTTAAAATAAATTAATACTTGGAATGCAGTTTTTAAATTTTTATCTAAGTTCCCTTTTTTTAATTTCCCAAGTCGAACACTGTGTTACTAATTATTCAAAACTAAAGAAAATTATTTTCAAAATCTTAAGATAATTTCAGCATTGAAACTTAAATTTGATATCTATCACAATTCAGAATAAATTGTGTACATGTAAATAAAGATAATAAAAAAAAAATTAACAATTATTTTCTTCTAAATTAGCGTTAATGAAGATCATTTTATCAACAAGATCCTGATTTATTTGTGATCTTTTAATATGATACAATGTTTGTAACTCAAGTGGTAGTTTACTAGATGACCCACTAAGAGCATAAACAAAATGTTTTCTTGCGAGCCTAATAAGATTTTGACATTTCCATGACATTCGTGACCACCACAGCATTGGACACTCTTCAAGACAAGGAGTTTGCTCAGATTCATATTGGACAATTTCTAAATTTATTCGATCTTCAAGTGACATATTATTTTTATTAATAGTATGAGAAGTTTTGACTTTGGCAACACTCCCAAGTAAAAATCCGATACCTAAACAATAATTTTTATTCTTTATACATGTTTAAACTCCAATTTCATATTATGTTCAGATTTATCATAAGTATAAATCAGATGTTTCTAAATTAAGCTATTATACGAACCAGACACTTTATTTTGTTTAGGCGACGTTGAGCCAAATACTGGAACATTTGATTTGGTGTTATAAGATACAGAACCTTCAACTTCCACCATTTTGATAAGTTCTTGTTTAATTGAAGGAAGATGTTCTTCGCCTTCAGTCATGGGAAAATCTTTAAATCTTGGATCTAATAATGTAGATATATGTAAAAATGTTTGCACGCTTATTTCATTATACCTAAAAGTAAAATTGAATGAGAAAAAACATTGAAATTCAGTATTTATTTGCAATTCTTACTTCCAATGAAGTTGATTAACAAATATACGCTTCAATGAAGCAGCAAGAGGTGAATCATTAGGTTTTATTTTCAAATGATAACTGGTTAGCTGGTTGATTAAAGGTTTTAATAATGAAACTAAGGGTATTTTTTCTTCACTGAGAGTAGTTACAGTGACTTTTAAAGGTTCTAAGGTTGTGACAACATCTTCAATAACTGACCAATCTTCATCAGTTAATAGTTCATGAGGAAAAAATCCAATATCCAGAGAGTCAAATATACTTTTGATGTTATCTTTTCGTTGAACAAAACGTTCTAAATAGTGATAAGTTGATGTCCATATTTGAGGGTACTCACGACTAAAACACGAATTAAAAACTTGAACAACATTATCTTGTACAGTGACTGATGTCAAGGCATTATGATGGTGTAATTTAGCAGAAACAGCTCTGCATTTAGTTAAAACATGTAAGACTTCTTTAGTTTCAAAGCAAAATTGAGTGCATAGTTTCTAAAAGCAAAAATAAACAATTAAAAACAAATAAGTATATTAATTAAATAGTAATAGTTATTTTAATTTAAAAATGCATACTTGTAATTCATAAACCAGACAAGGGATAAGAACAAAACCTTGGGTTTGTAGCGCTGCTTCTAAATTTTGGTTTGTAAATGCTTTGATTACAGTTTTTACTTGGTTAACATTAATATTCCAATTAATAAATAATGCACCCAAAATTCCACACCACTCATTAGCAGTTCTGTTCTGGTCACACATCATTGTAGACAATTGTTTGATACACATACCTTCTTTGTCCAACTATAAATCATACACAAAAGTAAGTAATACATATCAAATAATACGTTGTATAATGTTAAATTTGTACCTGTTGAAAAAAGACACTAATAGTAACATAAACATTTGAACTAGAACATGTCCATTCTTCTATGCCTAAAGCAAAAGTGCTGCAACTACTTGCAATAGAATTAAGAACAGAAGTTCGCGTAGTATCATAAATTCTTGGTATTATTTCTTGTTCTAGTTTATATTTTCCAGGTATTTCACAAGGAGATTTCAATGCTGCAATAAGACGCTGAAAACCTTTTCCCTCTACAATATCAGGTAAATGAAGGTCAGTAATGACAAATTCTGTAATTGCATCGGACACAAATTTATTATCCACTTCACAATGCTAAAAATTAAAAAAATATTATTTAAAAAATGTATTTATTAAGAGATTGTAAAATAGATTGTAATAGGATTGCATTAGTTAATATTTTGATCAGCCTAGAAAGTGTTTTGTGAAAGGCATAATGACTTAAGTTATCAAGATTACTACCAATTGAATCTCATTACATAAAAATTCAACCAAAAGTTGGTAATGAGTGTAAAATTATTAAACATACAATTAATATAAAGTTGATAATAATACCATTGATTTTACAATAAACAGATAAGCCATGCTATAGTATTTTTGGTAACCGATCGAATGCTTTCAGCCGCAAGGAGCGCTATTGGTATCCGCTTTCAATTGCAGAGATTTTGCTGTTTGTTCAATATGTTATTGAATACTATGAAAATGTGATTATTATTTATTGATCGAAATTTTTGTATGAACGCAGGCTGACGGAGTTTGTTCTATAACAGGGTTTGAAAGCGGATGCCGCTAGGGCTCCACAGAGTCTGAATGCGTTTGATCGGTCGCCAAAAATTACTATAGCATAGCTTATCTGGTAATTATAAAATTAATTATAATAAATAATTTTTAACATGTATATAAAGATGCATGGCCAGTGAGTAAGAGAGTAAGTACAAGTTAAAAAGTTTGTTATGGTTATGGCTTTAAAAGCTTCACTATTAAGACATGATGATAACTAATCCGTAATTTTATTTTATTTATCCACAATTTATTTATCACTTAAGTATGTACATTAGGTATGCGTTTAAAATGGATACCAATCACTTATTTGGGGGAACGTTTATTAATTTTTACTTAAATTAAATTTAGGTAAATTAAATTTAGAAAATAATATTGCTTACTGAATTTTCAATATCCTGAAAAATTACTGATATTGGAGCAGTTTGATCATTCACAGAGGATATATTTTCTTCTTCATAATTTACATTGATTTCATCTTGTACATACACTTCTTGATGTTTTTCTCTATAGACTGATCTATTTATATCTACTTGGCCATCTGAAGTAGCTAATAACATGAGTTCGTTTTTACCATGTTTTCTTTTTGAACTACCATCCTTAGATGAACCCAATTCCAATTCTGATAATTCAGTTTTATGACGGCTTTGTAAGTGTACTCGTAAATTAGTAGTATTACTTTTGTAGGCAAATTGTTTTCTACAAAGTAAACATATAATTCTATCGTGTGTAATCAAAACCCCATCATCTGTCGCAGGAAAACCAAAATACTTCCAGTAGAGACTATGCATGCGCTTTGGAACGACTAATTTTTGGTAATCAACTGTTTCCAACTGAGAGCGATCACATTGAGATTTTGTATATGATCTTTTGTTACTTTTTTCCTTCTTGACTGCAAAGACATAAAATTATACTTGCAAATAGGAATTAACAACAAAACTTT
>CM029360.1:12703862-12734093 GCA_017140985.1 Hormaphis cornu | reverse complement strand
AGTGATTTAATTTTTTGTACAGGTACATTGGTACTTTAATACTTAAAAAAAAATCTGTTATTCTTACTTGCACTAGGCGTTACTGGAGAAGTCAGTGGTGTAGACTGCAAATACGGTTTTAACTGTATAGATAATTTACTATCCATGTTAAATTTGCCTCCAAAATAGATGTAATTCAAAAGTTGTAACAATCGATTTACGCGATAATATTAATGCTTATATCGAAATCAATTTTAGAACATCGGGTAGTAGGACACAATACTTAACCATTTACGTCCAACCGATGAACTATGAAGAAAAACCGAGTGCGGGCTGTTGTCAAAAATCGATCGATGTTGCGACCACGGCTATAAGTTAGGTTAGGTTGCGAAACGACCGATGTGTGCTCACCATAGATATATATATACTATGTTCGATGAGAGAACGCACGGAATCTGCGAATGTAGACTGACGGCGGAGCCAATCAAAATGCAAATCCGTGCTCTAGTGACGTGCAACCGTTTGAATCTACGAATCGATTACGGACATCGGCCGGTAGTGGGTGTGACATGCGCAGAACAATCCAATTTTCGTCGGGCGGCCCGTGCGTTCTCCTTTGGTACTAGGTATAATCAGATCTTATTATATATCTATGGTGCTCACAGATATGGATAACAATGAAAATTATCCATATAATGTAATAATATAATGGTCTAGCATATCGTGGTCGTTATTCTATAGTGTGTGTGCTAAAGAAAAACGAGTCCAAAAAGGCTCTTATCAAATTGAACATTTTACTCACTGGTTACTAGCGCTTCCTAGTAGAAAAATATAATATACAATATAAATTTTTGTACATATATATATATATATCGTAAATACTAAATGTAGCGCTAGATCGCGCTACTGATCAGAGAGTATTTTATACATTAATATCACGGCTATAGATATCTATAGCCGTGATTAATATATAAGATAGAGATAAGATACTCTGGGGTCACAATTTATCGCACCTCGTTGCCCAACCATACTATAACTTACATCTATAGCGGTGGGTGCGACCATAGGGTTATCCAGTGCCGCGGTCGCGGCGCAGAGCTAAGTAAAAAAAGAAGAGCGCTTGACGACGGCGGTATAATTACACGAAACAGCCAACTCGTATTTAAACAATGTAATTTTACGAAAAATGATCCGACCTCTCTGTAGCTTAAACCAACGAACCGATTGATTTGAAATTTACATGGCCTGGTTCAGTATACTATGTAGATGATACTTTTATAAATTTTAAGTTAATTAGAGGATTACAGCCAGAGTAATATGCAAAACTATTAACTAAGTAATTGCTAGAAATACTATTTTTTTCAACAAATAAACAATGTATATGTTGTACGCGCCGCTGCGTTAGTGCTGGCCGCCCAAACTTCCCCTTCCAAGTAGCTAGACTAGTATCTAGTTATGTTGTACGCGCCACTGCGTTAGTGCTGGCCGCCCAAACTTCCCCTTCCAAGCAGCCAGACTAGTATTATTTCTGCGTCACGTCGGTTGCTATCGCATTTTGATCCGCGAGTGTGGTAGGGATAATGCCGACACGATATGCCGATATTTGCATTATCGCCGTCACCACTGACCACTCACCGCTGCATTCGTGTTCTGAGTTTCTGAGTTTCACATATAGTCAATGGAAACAAATATATATTTTTAACACGCTTTTATTAGCTCGGGTTGTATCTATGTATGTATGTATGTATGTATGTAACGGAATCTTTGAGCTCAATTTTCACCAGTTTCTAAAAAGCTGATAAATTTGAAACTTTGCACACGTATCCAGGGCCGATGACAATGCAATAATATGATAACAGTTTCTTATTATCCTTGATAGAACCGCCAGGATTAATAAATTCTTTTGTAGATCCTCTGTAAAAGAGTAAGAAAGACAGAGCGAGTGCGCGATCTGCGCATGCCTGCAGTTTCAAGATTACTCTTCGAGACGCGTTCTAAAAGCGTGGTTTTTTAGTTTTTTTTAAATTACAATAATTATTACAAATTCAGCTATGGTCTGGCCCAAATACCAAAATCAATGACCTAATTATAAATTCATTATCCACTCAGACATTAAATATTGATGAAAACATTTATAAATTGCACGCAGTTATTTGCCACCACGGTAATTCAATGACGTCAGCCCATTATACAAGTATCATTCGTTATAACAATAAATGGGTTAGATGCAATGATACAAACATACATTATGAACGATGGCCTCGTGGAGCTAAAGACGTTTACATTACTGTTTTTCAACAATATTCATAAAGTAAATTTTAGTATATTTAATCCACAAAGAAATTTTGCACTCCCCATTTTTCAAAAATTATAGCTTAACTAGGTATATTCAGACCATAAATAAAAAATTAGTGATATCTTAACAAAAACACTCCGCCAACTACGTGTAAAAACCTCGCTAAGTAAAAAAAAAAAAAACTCAATTTTGAAAAGTTGTGATATCAAAAAGGGGCTAAGTAATTTTTTTAATTCATTAATATAGAAGTGTTTTTAATTGCCTGTATTTTATGTAATGTGAAAATTTAATATGAATAATTTAACTTAGCTTGGCGGTCACTATTATTTAACTTATGATGTACATATATCTACAACTAATGATACAACACCTCTAAGTCGACATGAATATTTACATCCTCATTATGTATTAATATAATGTTACAAAAAAACTATTTAAGTGCTTACCATGAGTAGAGCCGCCAAGCTAAGTTAAATTATTCATATTAAATTTTCACATTACATAAAATACAGGCAATTAAAAACACTTCTATATTAATGAATTAAAAAAATTACTTAGCCCCTTTTTGATATCACAACTTTTCAAAATTGAGTTTTTTTTTTTTTTACTTAGCGAGGTTTTTACACGTAGTTGGCGGAGTGTTTTTGTTAAGATAACACAAATTACATATAATCATCGAGGTGTTTAATCTACACCTTATTAGGTTATATATCCTCGATGCGTACAATTTTATTTTATTTATTTTATCCGTGGAAATAATAATGATGATGTTCCGACACTGCGGATAAAGCATAAACATACTACATACTAGTTTATGATTTACATGGCTTGATGAAAATGTTTTATTCTACAAGCAACAAAATACATAATATTTATACTGTTACAAAAAAAAGTGACGGAGCTTCAAGTACAGCTTAATTGATCCGTTTTCTTTTTTTAAGCTTCTTTTTCTTTGCATCTTTAGTTTTGTTGTCCTGTAACTCTTCATCTTCCTCTGTTTTTATGTTTTCGTCTTTGACATTTACATCATCAGGTTGATTACGTTTGTTAACTTCTTTCTCCTCTTGTTTTTTAATATATTCATGAAACATCACATCTCCAGTCATGAGGCCGTCTTCTACTTTTATTAACTGAAAACATCAAATAAATAGTTTGATATTAATAACATTAAATATAGTAATTATTATGAAAAGTTTACTTGTAAAGTCAATCTTGGACCAAGTTCACTCAATCGTATAGAAGATTGAGTTCCAATTATATTACCCCGACTAACCAACTTTTGTGGGACAATTATATTGGAACTTGGATTTTCTTCAAACTCACTGTCCGATAATAATTCTGGTCTATAATAATAATTGAGAAAAATTATTTAAGTAACACGAGTATTGTAATCAAATTTAAACACAATATACTTTAATAAAAATTCGTCTATGTCATTGAAGTTAGATAGGTCTGGAACTTTACTTTGAACAATTTTTTTAACACCTTTAGACAAACCAACAGGAACAGTTTTAATGGCATAGTGTCTAAATTCAATTAATTTTGTTTCTGGATTGTAGTTCATTAAAACACATCTTTTAATGTCGTTCAAGTTTACCTTTTAAAAAACCAACAGAAAAATGTTTTAGATTTGTATTATAATTAATCTGGTAATGTTATAATATGCTATTACTTTTGTGACGTTAATAGTAGGGAACATATTTTGAAACATTGTGGCCATCAGATTGATGTGCAATCCTTCTCCAGTAAAATTGTTCATTATAATTAATGGTGCATGACTAAACAGTTTAGGATTAACCATTTGTTTGCGTAAAGACGACACTACATCTTTACTGAGCGCATAATTATGTAGTTTAAAAGTCATTGTTGGACCCTGCGGCAATCGAGCCACACGGAAATTAACACCAGTGTCTGAACATGTGAATACACACAAATGTGAGACGTGCATAGGGCCAGCCAATGAAACAAAATCTTTAATTGTATTTTTCTTATAAACCTGTCAATAATATAATATTTCACTTCAAATGATTGTTATCAATTAGGTATATGTTTTATTGATTTTTTTTATATACTTGACAAGAATAGGTTATACCTGTAAAGAAGATGCAGTAAATGGTTCCATAACCTTTCGAAAGTCTTTCACTAGTTGCAATAAACTTTTTCCAATCTGTCCTCGATGAATAACAAACGAATGTGGAGCTCTTTTTAGTTCTTCTGGTTCCTCGTATACTGTTTTCTTTAATTTCTTCAACCGTTTCTAGAATTAAAAATTTACATTACCTATATAGTTATATATCTATGTAACATTTATATCTATAATTCTCTTCTCCGTACTCATTGGAAACGAGCAAAAAGTGTACTTGTTTCTAATGTACACGCTCATGTATTGTTACGGACAGTGCTGGAAAATGTGATAATAAATACCTAGATTTTAAAAAGTGTTGATTTTGGGACATATTCATTAAACAATAAAAATTCTAATGCTAAAATGTATTGTTTTTACAACAGTTTTGAGTTTAAACTTTAAAAGGTAGCTGATAAAACAAATTGCAACTAGGCAGGTGATTCAATTTAATTTTACTAGATTTTATTTAGTAAGTAGTTGAAAATAAATACGGTTGTAGCAAAATACATACGTTTTTCTTGACAGTTGATTTTCGCTTAGAGCCCATGATGTTGAATTTTAATAAAAAAATTCGAAACTAGAAATTGTAAATTTTAAGGTACACCATGTATTTACTATAAATATTTGGTTCAGAAATACGAGTTTTGACCATTTATCTATTCTGTGTTTTGACACTAAATTCTAAAATACTGAATACTGATACACTTTACACGTGCTTATTGTTTTCATATCTGCTATCATCCCGAATACGTGATAAAACTCTGTTGACAATTCTTATCACTAAAAGAAATAAACTCTTCTTATCTGAATTTGAAGAAGAAATGAGAAAATGAAAAGTCAATAAAAAATGTTAATAACGAAAAATTCAATTTAGTCAAATTTCAACATTCAACTTTAAATGATTTTGAATCATTTTAATACGATTTTACATACATACTCTAAAAATTTATTTTAATTTTGGTGTTTTACTTATTTTCAATAAAGTATTTTTGTGAATTGTTTAGTAATTAAATTAAATACTTAATTATTTGAATGAATGAATTACCGGGCTTCTGTAAAAACTATTGTGCAAAAGTTTAATGTTACCTTCATCAATTGATCAGCAATATTCTCCTGGTAATTTATATAACATCAATCATTGTCAGAAACATGTGTGTGACTACTCTTTCTTTATTACAATTTTATTTAACAAAAATAATTTCCGTTGTAAAACATATTAAAATGTATTGGTTGTGTAGGTTTAAAATGTTTTTCAATACCTACACATTTTTAACGGACTTTAATGCACATTAACGCAACCGTAGTTAGGTACTTTTTAGTGGTCCACATCAACTCTACTTTTTCATTGTTCCGTTTGACCCTATTTAATTCCTATTTGCTTTTTTAGCTGCAGAACTCTTGTGATCAAATATCATTGATATGAATATGGGACAGTTGTTTCGATGACACAAATTATATCCTCTTAAAAAACATAATTATATGGCAGTTTAAAAGACTCCCAACATTTTAAGGAGTTCTAGAGAAGAGAATAATAATATACGTAAACATCAAGCATTCTGAAGATGTGTACAGCCATTTTAATATTTACTTTTTAGGTAATTTGTAATTTATACTGAGGATGTAAAAATGTAATTTTAGATTACTTCTAATCTTTGATGTCAATAATAGAAATGAAATCATTTTTAATGTTATAGTGTTAAATAAAAAAAATTAATATTTTTTGTACCTTCATTATATTGATTATTCTTAGTATACTCGTTTGCGTTTTTTGTTATCTGTTGGTATTTACTGACCTGCACATTGTAATTTCTTCTACAATAATTACTTTGGGTAGGTATTTTAAATTCTTAAAAGAGAATGATATAAGATCAAAAATTAACATTCCATACATTTTCAGCGATTTATTTTTTACAATTAATTAAAAAAAAACGTAAGGATTTGTAAATACATTTGTTTATAACTATAACTAGTATAACTTATACTGTATACATGTATAGTTCTTAAAATAATGGACAAGTGAATTGTAAATGAATAATAATTATGGACCAAACAATTATGATACACTCAACTCATATAAGCAGTGTTGAATTCAGATATATATAATCTGAATTTTAAGAAATAATTTTTAAAAACTATGAAAAATTGTTAAAAATGTCTTCAAATTTCTGTTTGAAATACTGACTCTGTGTCAACTTAGTTCAACTTAATATATTGTAACCTATCTGAAGTTATATTTTTTTTATCCAATACACGCATTTTTTCATGTTTTATTTATACTAAAAACGCGTTCTGGATGATATTATAGAAATTGAAGTGTCCAAAAAGCGAAAAAAGTCTTAATAATTTAATTGACCATGGTTTTATTTTCTTTAAAGTTTTAAAGTTACAATTTATTTTAATATCTGCAGTATAAATTTGTTTTGTTTAGGAGAGACCCGGGTAAGTTGACAATCAAGCTTAGATATTTTTAAATTGTTGGTATTTGTGCTGGGTAATTGAAACTTACATTATATGTTCTTCAACACCTATGTACTAAATAAAGAAAAACATTTTAAGAATCCAAAAATTCGCTGAAAGCATTTTTTAATACTTAAAAAAATTCAAAAATTTGTCAACTTACCCAGTAGGTAAGTTGACATTTGACCTGGGAAAGATGACATAACTCAAAATTTTTACTTATTTAATGAAGGGCAACTCTTTTACAATGTTTTTTTTTACAATTAATACTTATTAAATTATTATGAACATTGCACATAATTATGAGAATTTATTACGCTATGGGGTATGATTACAGTAGTTTCTTCATATCAAATAAATAAATAATCATATTATATTATTATTTGTGTGAATGTATAAAACTAATAAAAAATTTGAAAAATTTTAGGAATTACGCTCAAAGAAACCTATACCAGATATCTATTCTACATATGAGTTTCTTTGACTATTGTCCATAACTCCAACAAATTAAAAAAAAAAAAATTTTTCTATATTCACTCAGATATTTCATTTATGTTTTCCCTTAGAAGAAAACACCAGAACAAATTTAAGTTAAATGAAAATTGTGTGAGAACAACAGCAAGCAAATACAAAATGTTGTGCTCCCAAAATGTTTTCTGACAAAAACACTAATTTTTCTGTAGTAAAAAAAAAATCTTATTAAAAATAAAATTCAAAGTTAAGAAGCCCAGTGTCGATACCATTTTTCATCAAAAACACGCTTCATAGGAAAAGTTCTCTTGTCTTGAAAAATCATACAATTTTTTTTTTAATTGCAAGTTTAAAACATTTTGCAAGACTCATTTAAGTTCATTATTTAATACTTTAATTTGATTAAAAATATCAGTTTAAGGTAAATTTCACTCACAATTTTTTTGATTAGTTATAAATAAAATTGTTGCATCACTTACTCAATTTTATACTCTATCATCTAAAAAAAAATTATTCATTTTTGTTGATTCTACGAGACTAGAGAACTTTTCCCGTTAAGTGAATGTTGCCCATTTAAATGCATGTAAAGTGATAAAAATTGCCTATATTTTGCTCCTTAATCAATAGTCGTCTCTCACACCCTTAAAATAAAAATGACATAATTACAATAAAAGTGTATGAGTTTGGCAATTGGGTTTATTAATTATCTTTTAATTTATCCAAAAGCTGGTCACAAATTGTTTTAGCGTCTCCTAATAACATGTTGGTGTTTGGTTTGTAGAATATTGGATTTTCAACGGCCGCATATCCAAAACCCAAAGATCGTTTAATAACTATCACCTGAAAATTAAAAATCATAATTTATTCTTAGTTTGTCTATTTATACTTTACACACATAGATAAATATATTTTTTGGAAAAATGTGAGTAATGTCTATTATTGTTAACAATACACAACTTTTATGCATATCAAGCAAAATTAGACATATATATATATATATATATAAAAAGTTGCCATTTGAATTAAATATTAGAATCGTAAAATATGGTTTATGATTAGGTAGTTTTTAATGCATTATTAAAAATTAAAATGGTTTTCAATGTAGGTATTTCTATCTAAACACTATTTTTAAGTAATGATGTAATTACATCATAAAAAAATATATAGTGAAAGTAAATTTGAATTTATTCACTTGAGAAATCGATTAACGAGAGTTTAAACTTTAAATGTATTAACTATTTATAACTAAAAATTAGGTTTTTTAAAAACAAGTTTCAAATATTGCATAAGATATTTGACACTATTTTAAAAACAAAACAAGTAAGGAAACATAAACTTGAAAACTAAACATGTTTTAAGGACCTAAAACAGATGTCTAATAGAAACATTTCAAATTAAATTTTGGTATAGACTATAGGTAAGTATTACCTGGTTTGCGTTCCAGACTTTTAAAACTGGCATTCCTGCAATCACCGAATTAGGATCGTCTTCAGCACCAGAATTAACAATATCATTAGCACCGACTACCAACACTAAATCAGTTTTATTAAAGTCATCATTGATTTCGTCCATTTCTAACATATCTTCATAGGGTATTCCAGCCTCGGCTAACAGAACATTAAGCTGGCCAGGCATCCGGCCTAAACAATTATAACTAATATAAATAATTTATCCATAATTTTTGAAACTTATAAAAAATAAAAACTTCTCTTGCTCATTAATATTATTGTTATTGTAAATATTTAAATGCAGTACTTATAGATACCTGCAACGGGGTGTATGCCAAAACGGACAGTTTTTCCGCTTTTCTTCAAAACTGAAACGATTTCAGCCAGAGGATATTGAGCTTTAGCTACACACAGACCATACCCTGTAAAACAATTAATGCATACATTTTACTTAATAGTATTACACCTACTGGTATTTGTTTAAAATTTTATCATACTAAACAAAATTAAACATAGTCTGGTAAATACGCGGTAAAGCAATTTTCAAGTTATGTAAACAATTTTGAACATCAAATTGTATAATTATCAATGTTGGTCTATGTTAATCTATAATCTTATACTGTGTATAGGTAGTATGTTTAATGACTTTTTATGCAATATTTTTATTCTTTCTCTTCCATCATCTATTTAGTATTTACTATTTACAATATAGATATGTGCACAGTAAAAAAGTTCATTTAAACATTGTTTGTTGATTTTTTTTTTAAGCATAAATTAACGGAGAAAAACGGGATTAGCCTTTTTTTGGAGGAAAATTAACAGAGAATCAAAAAAGAAATTGATTTTTTTTTGGGGGGAGAATGGCTATGGCCCAAGTATTGTATTTTCAATTTTACCTGGGGTGATTATTATAGATTTCGAATTAGCCATGAGATCTGCCACCTGGTCAACTGTTGTTTCTGTGTGTGTTCCGGTTATTGATACTTCAGTGTTCGACTCGACCGATTTATTACCGAAACCACCAAGTATAACACTTGTAAGTGAACGATTCATTGCCTATTTGGGTAAATAAATAAAACCGGTAAATTGTAGTAAATTGTTAAAACATTCAATCATCAGTGTCACATAGTAAAAATGATTCAAAAACTTAACAGTCACCAGTTGATGAGTACCTATACTTACTTTACACATGATGTAAGACAAAATAGCACCAGAAGATCCAATCAAGGCTCCAACAATTGTCATCAAATTGTTATTCAACATAAATCCTTCAGCACACAATGCCCATCCTGAATAACTATTTAGTACCGTGATCACGACGGGCATATCAGCGCCTAAAGTTCATATGTTATTATATTATGTATTTAAATAATTACTAATTTTATCGTTTTTGAGAATTGAGAATTGGTGAAGTAATAGGCGCAATTTGAAGAGCTAAAATTAAAATTGTTAGGGGGGGATAATTGGTATTAAGCCCCCCTAAAATAAGCTGTTTTTGTATTTTTTTTTTTAAGTAACGTGCTTAAGACTAACCAACGGGCTAAGTCCCCTTTAACCCCCCCCCCCAAATTGCGCCTATAGGTAAAGTAATGTAAATATTACATACACATTTAGGCTTTAGCAAACTTAATTTTTACTGCAATAACTATTTTCATTTTGTTTAGCAAACAATTAATAAAATATTGCAAGAAAGTAATGGTAAAAAAACTGAAATATTGAGTTACCCCCAATAGATGATGTTAGCGATAGTCCTAATGCTGCGGAAAACGCGGTGGCGGACGATAACGATGCCAAGCCACCGAACAATGACGGGTCGTAGTAAAAGTATGCCATAGAGGCTAAATTTCCGGCTAAAAGACCTGCATTGATTGCATGTCTTCCGGGTAATAACAATGGCGCTGAACTCAAAACACCTTGCAGTTTCCCATACGCTATTAATGACCCGCTAAACGTGATACCACCAATCGATGAACCTAAGAACAACGATGTTTTTATGACGTTTGCTGTTGAGTCTGTTGAAAATAATGAGAAATCGTGCACGAATGTAGCTAAACATGTAAACACTGCAGCTAAACCGACAAGGCTAAAAATACAAAATAATATATATTAAACATAAAAATTTTAAATAAAATATCGGTCAGTATTCAGTGCTCGAATTGAGGGGGGGGGGCAGAGTACCCCATCAATTTTATAAAATGAGGTACCCCTAAAAATTTACTTTCCCTTGTGTTTTGGTGTAGGGAAATTGGAACGTTTGTAACTCTTATTGTTCAACAACGTCCTCTTTTTATTTATTTTTTCAATTCGAGCAATGTCAATATTAAATGTTCACAAAAACCTGTGGAATCCAGCAACTAGTTGTGGTAAATCGGTGATTTGTATTCGTTTTGCTACAGTTGTACCAATAAGTCCTCCGAGGGCAGTGCATGTAATCATTTGAGTCAAGACTTCGGCGGACGGCGCAATATAGCCAAGTGTCGAAACAACGCCCCCGCCGACTCCAATCTAAAATCAATTATTCAGTTTAAGAATATTATGGTAAAAATGTACATCGTTACAAACGTGTTATTTTAATATAGTATGCACTCTGAAACACTGACTATTCCGAGGTTATTTCCGAAACGAGCCGTTTTTTGAGAGCTTAGTGAAGCAATAGCACCGATACAGCACAGAGATGACCCTAGGGCCGCAAAATTGTGTATTTCTGGCAAGCCATTTATAGCTCCCCATGTATAACCACCAAAGAATACAGACGCTGGTATTAAATACAGTGAATTATATTCTGGAGGGTCTGTTGGTCTAAATAAAAAATAACGCTTTATTTCAGTTGATAGGTTTATTTCAGTTCAGATAGGTACCGAAAAATAAAACGGCAAAAAACTGAGAAGCGTGCAGCCTACGCTAAACTGTTTTTAAACCTACAAATATAATTTGTAATAGGTATTTTTATCATTTTCTATTATAATTGTATATGAATTTAATTGTTTGATTATTTGTAGAATCGAAACATTCAATAGGTAAAGAAAGAAAACTATTAATCTTAAATAAAATACGAATTCATTACCTTTTGAACATTTGCAACATACGCTGAGTTACTACAAATCCGCCAAAAACATTTACAAACGACAAAAGAGCTGCGGTGGTAGCTAATCCCTTCACAATAATACATAATACATTTTCATTATTAATATAATAAAATTACTATACTACTATTTGAAAAGTATTCGCAATTAAAATATGTAAAATCGTATAAAGATAATTACTTGTACAACATTCGTAGGATAAAATGATCCACCCATTAATAACAAACCTCCAACCGCTGTAGTCCCTGATATAGCATTAGTTACGGACATTAATGGCGAGTGAAGTGCAGGAGTTACGTCTGTAATAATATATAAATAAAAAACTAGAAAAGATTTCATCGTTATACGAAGAGAAATAAAAAAATTAATATACTTACCCCATACTGTATAGTAGCCAGCAATACTAGCCAACGAAAACGTAGATGCCATTACGGAAAAATGATGATTCGGAGAAATAGCTCCAAACGCTAGTAGACTACCGAGGCCTGTTGTCAGAGCCAATGAATCTTTCACGTGTTTATGAAAATGATCAACGGACACAACTTTTACTTCTTTATAAATTGCATGGCTCTCTTTTGGCATCTTTTGTTTTGCGGGTGACGGTGGTGGCCATAACAACTCTCCCGATTTCAAGACGATACTATCCCTAATAACTTCATCTTCTAAATTTATCCAAAACGTCTTATCACTTCCCATCGTAAGTAAAAATTTTGATATATTGTTGGAATATAGAGAAGAACTTTGAGATGGCAGTTTAGATGGCAAGTCCGTCAGTCCTATGTGCACGACGTCCTTGTAAGTGTAAATTTCGCCCACTCGAGTCGTCTCGATGTTCCCTCCGGCTTCAGCGGCTAAATCGACTACGACACTTCCAGGTTTCATGTTTTCGATATGTTTCTGTACATTTATCAATACAAATACAATTAGGTAGCTGCTACAGACCGCGTACATTTCATTTGAACAAAGTAGAAGTTTTGGGATGTACATAAGAGTATAGATACATTACTTTTAAAATCAGTTTAGGCGCCGGTTTCCCTGGAATCAATGCTGTTGAAATAACGATGTCTACGTCTTTCAATTGTTTAGAAAACAGTTCCATCTCGGCTTCAATAAATTCCTTGGACATCTCTTTACTATAACCTCCGGAAGTCGATCCTTCTTCCTGTGAAAACAACACAAATATCAATAATATTTATAACAGTGTATTGAAACCAAATTACCTGCACGCAGTTCCGGGGCTGGAACCTAACCAAAATCAACCACCTTAAGTTGTTAAAAGCTTTGAATTATTTGAAACCTGAACCTAACCATGCGTGACCTGTTAAATCACTTCCCATTATTATTATTAGAGAACGGAACACGATAAAACCGGTTGAGAATCGGCACCTTTAAAGTTTAAAATATTTAGAACTGGAACCGTATAGCCAAACCTTAGTTTTTTGTTTTTAAATAATGAGAACCGGAATATACTTAACAAAACCCTTAATGTGAAAAATTATAAAACCAAAACTTTTAATTTAAACAAATTACAGTCTCTGACACATAGTTGCATATGGCGTACGTTTAATATTTTAAACTGTGCATTATACCAGGATTGGAATGGTTAAAAATTGTGCCCCTAACGACTCGACTTGTTCTTTGACAGCAGACCGAGTGTCAAACGCTCGGACCACGGCTCCCATGTTCTTGGCTTGTGCAATAGCGGCTAGACCAGCTACACCTCCTCCGATTACGAATACCTTTGCCGGTGGTAATTTTCCGGCCGCTGTTATTTGACCTGAATATTATTATTATAATTTTTATGATCAATATATTTGATTGTTTATTGAAAGAAACATTTAATCTAATATTATACGTATTCACCAGATAAAAATCTTGGGTAGTGATTTGCTGCTTCAATCACCGCTCTGTAACCAGCCACGTTTGACATAGAGCTTAGAACGTCAAAAACTTGTGCTCTAGATATTCTAGGGATACAGTCCATAGCTATAAATAGTATAAGTCCATAATACAAAAACTTTGTGAACTTTAAATCGTGCTAATGATCATTATTCTAGCATTCGTTTTTACCAAAAACATTCATTTTCTTTTTGGCTAGTTCTTTAATCAAATCTTGATTTGTCGCTGGATATATATATGACACCAATGTAGAACCATCTTTGAACAGAGGCACTTCATTGGAAACAGGATGTCTGACTTTAAGTATAACATCTATATCGGAATAATATAATTTCAAGGGAATTAAAAATTATATTAAAATATACATTATAATAATATACATAACTATAAGTATAATACGTCATCTATATAAGTGTACCATTCATGTTTTGAAAAAAAAAAAAATGGTGTTTTTTTACCAAGAAATTATAGCAGTGGCATATATAGAGGAGCATCCTGGCCCATAGTGAAATATCAGGTTCAATAAAAATTGAAATCATTTTAGGACATTCAAGCCATAGTAGCCAATTTAGGAAAAATTGTTAATAGGTGTCTAAAGCATTGATGATAAAAAAAAAAAATTATATTATCTCAAGTCTAATTTATAGGTGGTATAGTTGATAATTTGTAAGAAAATTGGCTCATAGTGAAGTTGATTTCTATACACGCCACTGAACTATAGAATATATAAGTATACTCATAAGTTATAGGTATTATGATTTATGGTGTTTGTAGATATCGGGGTTATCAACCTTCCGCCTGCAACACGCATTTGTTTTTTCAACTAACTTTTTGTTTACCTACATTGTTAAAAATAGTTTTAATCACAGACCGTTTGGTAAATTTACAATTTACATCTATCATACATACGTATGGTACTTAATAATATGTGACGTACGCTATAAAGTATAGATACTAAGACACTTGATTTTATGATTACACAATAAATGAACAATCATTTATCGAACATGATAATTATTAATATGTATAATAATATTATACATATTAATATGTATATAGGTAGATGTAGGCACGAATATATTATGTGTAAACACTATACGTACCTACGTCATTAAATTTGATTTGCTTAGAGTAACATTTATTTAGCTTTAACAAAATAATTATAAAAACAAAATTTTCAGTGAGTAAAAATAGTATAGAACATAGGTACTTCGGCAGGTACCCTAACCTGTTGTAAATGTTAGATAGTATTAATTTTTAATTAGAGCAAAAGATATCCGGTTATTTGACTTACGAGATAAGATAACTCGTCTGGTTCAATTATTTAAGTATTGAACGTAGTATAATATTATAATGTTTTAATAAAACCTTTAACCCGAACCCGTATATATTAACTAACACCTTTGAACACTTTTTTAAATCATTGGTTTAGTATTAATTATAAAAACTTTACCTAATATCTATTGTATTGTACGACGTTAATTATTTTTTAATAAAATATGAATAGGTGTTAATTATATGTCATGAGTCATGACATTGATTTGGGATCTATTTGGTTTTCATGCACAAGTCTTTTATTACATATTAATCTAATAATGAGATGAGAACAATTTATAAAAAGTCTAAATGTCACATTCTATTTATTAAAAAGGTAATTTAAAATAAAAATTTCAGTAAGTATATTGAGTAAAGGTAATATCCTATATTGAGTAACCATATTAAATATTTCTAATAGTTAACTTAACTCATTAACACTACTTTGGTTAGTTGTTAAACCTAAGCTATGTTTTTTCAGTTTCATAAAACCTATTGTGTGTACATGAATATAACTTTGAGGTATTTAATTTTAGAATAAAAAAACAATACGCTTATGAATTATAGGTAACAAATTTAGGTAAGCTCTATCATAGTTTATATTTCTTCATAACTTTACTGTTTACATTAGAATAAATTATACATAGTATCAATTTCGAATATTTCGATGACAATTCAAGAACATAAAACTTAGGTCTGTGGAGTATGAATGTTGAACTATTGAAGCATAAAAATAATAACTAAGCAGTACAATTTGAAAAAATTATTTTATATGTATTTGCAGATGTATACTGATTCTATAAATGATAATTGATAGGCTATTATTAAAATATGAATTAATTAACAATTGCATGAATAATATTGTACTTTTTATAACAGATGTAAACTGTTAAGTGTCTTCTGTGTGCACTTGCTAGATTTTGTAGTTAGTTATTATGTTGTACCTTTATAATATAGAGCGGGTTAAAACCAAAATCACATATAGTAACAAAAACAATAAAATAATACTGGGTTTAAATTTTAATTAGACACTAAAGTGAAAATTAAAGGTTTAATGAAACACTACTGCTAATGCGTAAATCTACGAGTTTCAAAACTTTTGTTAAAAATCGTTAAATGAATTTGTCGTGGTTGATTCTAATTTACACACTAATTTATTTGAACCTTTGTGTGAAGATGTACGAAAATTTCAAGCCATTTGGAGCATTTTTGGAAAAACAATAAAAATATAATAAATACCAATCATTATATTAAATCCATAAATAAACGACTTTTATTTTTGTAGTGTCAACAACATAATATATATTTTAAATTTATACTAACCTGAAGCAAATGCATTTTCTTTTGAAACAATTTTGGCTCCAGCAATCTCGTAATCTTCATCTCTGAATTTGGCTTCAGTTCCGGCACCATGTTCCACCCGTACATTCCAGCCTTGTTTACTTAAAATTTCGACGGAATTTGGCACCAAGGCAACTCTAAAATGATGTCTCATTTTAATGTGATTACATTATGTTCTAATTCTAAATAATTTGATCCGACAAAAAACAATAAATAATTCACTTAACTGTTAAAATTAAAAAATTGTTATAAAATATGAAAATAATAATAAAATGAATACTCGATAACTATAATGTTCTATCTTTGGTTAAACATTTTAATTAGTTTGAATACGTTTTAGAAAAGTTTACGACAAAATAATAACGCAATTAGTAACGGTAAAAAAAATGTATGTATAAAATGATTATTCAGATTTTTTAACAATAAAATAAAATATGTTTTGAAAATAAAGTACATACGTTTTGAGTCTTAAATATAAAAATTGTATTAAACATATCAAACAAAACCTACAGAATTATGGAACCTTAAAAATTCTATAATTAGGTCATCAAAAATGATCAAATTTAGTTAAAACTTTCATGACGTCCAAACAGTGAACTTCATTTGTTCCAATATAATGCGTGTAAATATTTCAATAAATTCAAGCAATTTTTGGAGGAGTTATGGCGAAATTGAGGGCGAAATATATATAACAACTAAAACAAATAAATAACAACATAAAACATCTAAACCAAAACTTTGTTTACATATTTTTGAAAATGTTCCACCACACATTTGTAAATATGTATTTTACATCGTTACGTATTAAAGTTTCAAGACTGAACTAAAAATGTAACTTTTTATGAAAAAATAAAACTGTTAAAATCTACAAATTATACAATACAAAACTCTGTAAGTCGTTAAAAATTTATTCCAATTTCAATTTTGCTCATTCGGAACAATTTTGAAAATTTTGACTTTTTTGTTTTTGGACCAACGCCACTCTCAAAAAAAAAAAATTAAATTTCAATACAAGCCTCTCCCGAAAATAAAATCTACACTCGATTACCTGTCGTTTGAGGTGTTCTATATTATGTATAAATATCGGAGCATTTCTACTAGGTACTCTAAAAAGTAAAAAGTGTTTTTGGAAAACAAAATATAATATAATAGGCATATTGTGCTATGATAACATCACTACGTATTAAGTAACAATATTCATATTATAATTGAAGTGTCCCTTGTGTATAATTTTAGTTTTTCCATACTATATAATAAGTAGTCTATATTCTATAATAAGTAGTGGTGACTGGTTAATTTACAAAAAATATTCCATACGTACACTTTGACATTTTAACTGTCAACAATGTCAATCCAATCCCATTCATTATTTGTTATATTTATATACATATATCAATAATAATATGTTTGTTATTCTAATGATTGGGACTATAATTAGAAATAGATACAGATTACACAAAGTCAATGCTAATATTGAAACTAAAAAAACTGATAAGAATTTAGAATGATAAAAAATATAAGGTTAGTTAGGGTTACGAGTTACGAGCTAATAAAGAATTAGATATGTTAGATAAATGTTCAATAAGACAAATGAAATATAGTTGTAATGAAAATTATCCAAATAATAAAAACCAAATAGTTATTATAATTACTTAAAATGGTTTAAAACGTACAGGGTTGTAATGCGTTATATCTAAAGTGGTAGTTTTCTAGGTTAGAGATATGGTCCCTTAAATTCTGGAGGATTGTATATTGATTTTAATACAATGTCTTAGATTTTGAGCGGGGTGAGTTATTTTTGGATGTTATGGAAATGTTATTTTTCGTAATAAATTGTTCAAGAACATTACTTAGAAGCGCTCCTAATTTCTATTTCTACCTCAAAAGATGGTTCATAATAATTGGCATTAGGACGTACTTTATTTAAACATTTTTTTTATTTTTTGAGTCATTATTTAGGTATATCCAATTAAAAACAAACAAAAATCCAAAATTGCTCCAAATGACTCAAAATCGTCCTACGTTATTCGTAATAAAAATTTCAAAATTTTTTGGAACTAAATAATAAAAAAAAATGCTGTTAAATAATGTTGATAATCAGCTAATATTTTTTTTACACTCATTCATCATTATAGGTGTCGTTATTATTTAGTCCATATTTACCATTATTTAGTCTTTAAGAGACAAAAAAAAAAAAAGTTTTATTACTTTTCAATCGATTTCAACCATTTTAAAGCTTAATTTAGTGCTACAAACGTTTCATATAATTTCAATACCTATACAACAAATATTTTTCATACTTAAGACTAACTTTTACACGATTTTCTAAACATATTTTTCTGTATCGATAATTGGCAGCTAATTTTTCTAGACTCTCATTTCTTCGTATTGTATAATTTTGTTCTTTTTTTTTTTGGCATATTTCCTCCAAAGATCGTATAAACTAATCGAAATTTTCGCAAGGAACGGATGAGGTCGTTCTAAAACAATTTTAAAAAATGTTCGCGCCAATTTTTTAGCTAAATAAACACATGGAATTGAAACGACGTACTTAAAGCAATTCTAAAGCAATAATAAAAAAAACAATGATAATATCGTTATTCATATAACATCGTATTGGCGCAATTTATTTGAAGAGCTGAAATACTTTTTTTTTTTATTATTTTTTTTAAAAATTTGTATTTCTTGAAAAAGCTTATATAACTAACCAGAGGGGCTCTAGCCTCCTCCAAATCGCGCCATTGTATAACAATATATATTATTATTATATTGTACATTGTGTGTACCGTTTTTCGTTCGTCCACGTCTCCCTCGGAACGCCGATTCCGAGTTGGTCGTACGGCACTTTCGGTTCCGCCGCTGGCCCGCGTCCTTCGTCTCCTCTTCTGCGTGCACCGTCTGCCGCCGCGGATGCACTCGACGAACGATGCAAACGACGTGCACGGCCGACGACGGCCTGCGCCCGCAGCAGTCGGGGGGACAACATTGTCGTTGCGGGACGCGCGTCGAGCAGCAGCGACTGCTGAGTTCTGACTGGCGCCGAGTGCCGGAGTTTCGGCCGTTCGCGTTTTTATAGTTTTTACGCGACGAAACCGTAAAAGAACCTTGGCGCGACGGTTCTCTCGCGATTTTCCGCCGCGCGATCGATCCATTGTAGTTTCGAGTAATAAATTTGACAGAAAGTCCTATAGTTGTACACGTATTTAAAAATAAATCAAATACCTGTTTTTATGAATATGTTATCATATGTACTATACTGAGTGTACAACTTATTAGTTTCTAACTAAACCGTACACTGCGCAACGTTGACTATGATGATATTTTAACCATTATTAAAAATGTTAATTATTTTTGTACGGAAATTTACTTTAATTATAAGACTATTGGTAAGTACATGTTTTATATAATGCACGCAATGTAAATAAAAGTCGGTACCCGTTTTTTAAGTAGGATAAACTATTTTTTTTTTTAACGACCACAAAGTTTGAACCCAGGGCCTTATCCGGTACTATTGGATGCAACATAAGAAAAAATATATACTGTAATATATTCCCCATAAATTATATTTTTATAGCAAACATTATTTGGCTACGCATTAACCGTTTCAGACCAGAATTAAATTTTCTGACGAAAAAAATTTTTTCTCGCAGTACACATGTACTTTAAGGCTCTCAAATTAGTTTAGATTGTATTAAAGTCTCGAGACTTAAACAAAAAAACTAGAGGTTTTATGGAATCGCCCTAAAATAACAAATTCAAAAATTTTTAAGTTCCTTAGCTCATTCAAAAATGATCAAAATCGATTAAAACTTTAGCAGTAAACTCACAAAACCATTTCTAATGACATATATTAATTCCAAGTCGAACGGAACAATTTCGAAAATTTGGCCTTTTTTTTGTGTGTGTTTCGCTCATAACTCCAAAAATAATCAAAATTTCAAAAAACGCTTCAAACCAAGTACCACCTCAAGTATAAATATATCAATGATTCGAAAAATCAGAAGAAAAATTACCAAGGGTATAGGACATAGGTGAAAGTTTTTTCGGAAAAACAATTATTTACATTGATGCACTGGTTCTGAAAGGGCGTTAATATCCATGAAAGATTCGATTCATTAAGATAATTAGATCAAAATCAAGTATAAATTGATGCTCTAGACTCTAGAGTTTTATTTACGTCCAAGGTAAATTTACTCCTCATTCTATTTAATTTTTTAGAGTTTCGAATAAAAACATCTGTACTTACAATTTTATTAGTTGATTATTGTGTGAATAGAGTCATTCCTCGCCCCTCAAATGTAAGACGTATTAAGGTACTTACTTATCCGTACAATAATTATCTGCCTTAAATTACCTCCCCATCTTGCAAACTTTCTTGTATAGCTAACCGGATAACAATCTTGGTTTTGCCACTAAACTTTAAATACAGTATACTACGTACAAGCTGCTATTAGTGTACTAAAAAAAAAAAAAATTGTTTTTACCCCATCTGCTGGTAGATAAAATCCATTTTTTAAAAAATAATTTTTTTTTTTTTAGTAGACGCTTCTACCCGGAAATCGATTAAGTTGGTTTAAGTTGAATTCAGTAGGTACCTACCTACCTATAATATCAATATTAGTCAATGTCCTGATGTCCATCCCAGTTTCAACCGCGGTTCCCAATTCTCGGTTGTCGTATCGTTTTTATGTTGACTTTTAATAATGTAATTCTAGAATTTTATCATACACATTACACACACACACACAGACATCACACATTTTATTGTATAGAGACGGGATGCCGTCGCACGTGTCTGATACGCGGGTCAATCTCCGCCGTGCTTTTGAACCCGCTTCCAGCGTATTCTATGAAAAACTATTTGGGTATAGAAAAGAAAGCGTGTCACAAACAGCATACAGGGCGGATCGTTTACACACAGAATAAACAGAATCTCATTTATTCTATGATATTTAGACATAATCGAACACAGCCGACAATACTAAGTGCCAATTTTTTATCCAAACGTCCAATAATTCGATAGTAATAATTGATTAATCCGGTATCTACATGAGGTATATTATTATGATAGTATGGTAAATGATTTGTCTACAACTTTGTAGATACATTGTTGGAATTCAAAGTTAATAAAACACTAAATATTTTTTAAACACGTTGTATTTAGGAGTAAGAGCTATTGGTACACTGAAGTTTCTTTTCGAAATGTTCCAAACAAAAAAACTACTCGAAAATGGGTAAAAACGGTCGATTTAACGGAAAACGAATTTTTCTTCGTTTTACTTTTCTTATATAGGTACAATGTAACATAATAATAATTGTAAAAGAAGTGTTGTACGATTTTCAAAGTTTCCAAACAGTTTTGAGTATTTTTGGGTACGTTGAAATTTCGGAATTGGTATTTTTAAAATTTTTGTGGTTTTAGAATATTTTGACGAGAACTTGAATTTTCTATTAAAATTTTATCCCTACAAACTTAAAGCGATGTATCGAGTCGTTTAAAGTTTGGAAATCGGAAAAAAAAAATGTCAATAAATATGGTTTATTTTTAAAAAAAAATTTGTAGCTAAGACAATGTTTTATTACTTCAAATTTTGATAATATGTTATATGTAAGACAAAATTCACTATCTGCACCCACAAATTGCGACTTCTATTTTGACATTTTAACGTGTGGGATGCAAAAAAAAAAAATTTTTAAATAACAATGTTACCGACTTAATCACACTGTATGTAAAGTGTCTGACTGTACATTATATTATTATATACTGTGTACATAGTAT
This sequence comes from Hormaphis cornu, assembly GCA_017140985.1. Classification (NCBI taxonomy): domain Eukaryota; kingdom Metazoa; phylum Arthropoda; class Insecta; order Hemiptera; family Hormaphididae; genus Hormaphis; species Hormaphis cornu. The sequence goes on along the minus strand of CM029360.1, from coordinate 12,711,901 downwards.
AATAATATTATGTGCCGTTAAACGCAAGCCTATGTTGGCCATGAAACATTTTATGCGATCACGGCCTCCCACAATAATGGCTTATATGAGTTTATGACTAATCAAAACACTCGTCTATGCACTTTCCAGGAAAAACCATCGATTCTCAACTGCTGCTGCGATGGACACAGACTATAAAACGTTGACAGAATTACCTACTAATAACCTACCATGTACTTCACGGGGCAAAAAGTTCCGCTGGAATAATTTGTTTGGAAAATAATACTCAAAAAAGTATTAAATTCTAAACCCCCACCCTAATTTCCCTACACGTTACATGGCACGTAATCAAGTTAAAGTGTGACTACTGAACAAATTGAATGTATTACGTTTTTCAGTCATCTCCACACCACGTATGCTCTTTAATTATTGCTTTTAGATTCTGAGCGTAGCATAGATAAAAAGAGATTGATTTTACAATTGGTAAAGTCATAATTACAACGTACAACAAATTCATCAATTACATTTTGTCAACTAGATCACAATACTGAAGATAGTTGTATTGAGCACTATTTATTATAGGATTTATTTGTCTTCTTCAGCGCAGGGCCACGCCAAGATGGGCAAGGTTGTCATAAAATATGTCATTTAATGATTGATTAATTAAAAATACTTTAATTTAAATTAATTGTGTACACGTTTGTTATTTATTACATATCCAATCATTTTAAAAATATATTGTACACTTAAAATAGTTCAAAAGTTTTTTTTTTTTTTTTTTTGAACAATGGATATCAACTACCACTGATGAGTTGAGATGAAATAAACCAACTCATAATCATTTTGTATGTTATACCTACTATCAGAGTGGCAATCTGTTAAGACATAAAGGATGAAAGCATTATAGTATTATAACTCTTCTTTTAATATTTTACTATTTATTTGACTTAAAAAACAAAAAAAAATTGAATAATAATAAAAAAAATCACTTATTTTATACAACATTCATTATGATTATTACATATATATTAAAGTTCGTATCAACATTAAAAATAAACAAATGTTTTGTGTCAACTTAATACTTTCTTAAAGACACATTGATATTATCGATACAATGCATGGTAAATTCAGACCAGTTGATAAGTATCTAAGAAAGAACCAACAAACATACTTCAATACCATAACATAATACAGTCCTTGTTATGGCACAAAATACTCTCTCTCTCTCTCTCTCTCTCTATATATATATACATATATATATATATATATATATATATTTATATTAATGTTTCATTCAAAATAATAAATATAAATTATTTTAATTTTGTACTAATACAACTATATGTATTATAAAATATGCTAAAAAAGTAAATATACAAATGTTTCATTTACATTTATAATTTAAGTATAACTAGATGTAAAAGTATTATAAAATCAATTTGATTTTAAGCATGTTTTGGTGATGCAGTTGTATGTAACTTGGTTGTTCAAAACTACACCACCAAAATTTAACTTTAGTTTAAAACTAAATAATAATTTACTATACATTATTATTTTCAATCATATATATATATATATATACATACATATTTGTATATAATTGTGAGAGAAACAATATCAACAGACAAAAAATTACAAAGATTGTACATGGAGAACATAACCCATTGTACTAAATGTAATCACTTGTAAAATAAATACAAAACAGTATGCACAGATCGTATCGATAACACCAAAAATTGTTTATGCATTAACAAGCAATATGACTTAACTTAAATTAATATAACTTATGATACGATTTTGTAAAAAATAAAAGGATATGAATCAAAATTTCTAATAATAATTACACTTTGGACACACACAATACAAAAGTAACTTCACTTTAGCTGGACTTGAACTTTTTTCTTGGTGGTTCTTCGACTACATCTAAAGCTGATGATTCAACTGCTATTCCTAAACAGACATTTGCAATCATTATACATTGACATATTGTAAATACTAAACACTAAATTCTTTTGTCAAAACCATAGTACATACGAGACAAAAAATCATGTAATTTCTTTGGTACACATGTCTTAGCTTGTGTTAACTGTTCAGCAGTACTGGAACCGGTATTGAGACCTGTTAAAAAAAAATATATATATAAATAAATTAGAAACAATTTTAAATGGTGCTATAACCAATTTATAAAATACCTAATGAAAGGTTCATATTTTTTAACAAATCCATGTCTTCTACAATTTCATAACGGTTACTAAATCCAAACAAGTATTCTTTCCTGAAACAATATTAAAGTATATGTTAATAACATTAAAATTATTTATAATTTTATCAAACATTTAACTTGTCTTTTGAAATACTGCAATCAATTACGGTTCCAGGATCAGCTTTAATGGCAATAAATGGCAAATTAAGAATTGAAGTAGAAGATGGCCGACCATGAATGTGTTCATATTTTTTATTTTTTTCAATAAGTTGTTTGAATGTTACTTGCTATAGAAAAAAACAAACAAATTTAAACCATAGTATTTAAGACTAAAATGAGTATACTATAATCTAATATGAACTCGTATTACAAACATGATGAATTATATTAAATTTTAAATTTAATTATACAACTAACTATAAGTAATTTATTTATACAAAACAAGCTAACTAAACTTAAATAAGGATAAAAGTGTACAAAAATTATACAATGATTTAATTACATTACTATGTATGACTTACTTGTACAATTAATTCTTGTAAAATATCTTGTTTGTCTTTGAGGCGTGTCATTAGATCTTCCCGTTCTCGAGTTAAAGCTGAAGACTCTTGATAAGAAGTCACTGGCAATCCTATCCATTTTATTTCTTTCTTCTCTTTTGAAATAATATTCATGGCCATCAAAACATTCAAAGCGTCATAAACTCTTCTTCTTACATTTTTTTGGTCATACTGCAGAACAAAATATCAATAAAAATATAAATTAATAATTACATTAAATTATACTTGTACCAACACAATAAAAGTTAAGAGTTCTGAATTTTTTTCTGTTTTTAAGTTACGCATAAGCAATACAGTGTTTATTTTAATGTTTTAAGACTAAAATACAAATTAATTTTACCACAACCTTCATAATTTTCAAAAATGATCTTAAAACCGTTATTTTTTTTTTTTTTACAATTATTTAGAATAAAAGTGTTGAATAATAGTGTTTTTTTTTTATAAATTCTGAATGCAGCAAAGAATGAATTGTTTTTACAATGATTATTTTTGTTTTTCTGTGAACAACTTTAAGGGTTTAAGGAATGTTCCAATTTTTAAAGTCAGTGACTTTAATGAAAGGTTAATGAACTCTAATGGTACTTTGAAGAGGTCTCAAGTTTGAAAGTTCAAAATTGAAAAAGTTACAGCCTCGAAACTTCAGAAAAACTTTGAAAACACATTAATTACAGCAAACGTGTTTTTGACATATAAATTTGATTTTTTGACCATAATATCCAAAATAATGATTGGAAAGTATTGAAACTTTTTAAGTTAAGTATAGAACTTTGAAATTCTAGAAAAATTTACCAGGACGTATACTAGACAACTGAGCTCACTCAGAATCATTTTTTTGAAGGCAATGGTTTATCATTGCTTGCAGATATTAAATAATATGTTCAAACCACAAATTCCAAACCAGTGGTCCACCCCAAACGTAGTTGTTAGTCCATCAAACTACCCACGCAACCTAGAGTAATCCCGGTTTTTTTATAGTTGTTATTTATGAGAGTTTATAGCATAATCAATACAAACAATTTTTTAATTTTACAATGTTTTTTTTCTATGATCAACTTTTCGAGTAAAAGTTGTTATGATCTTTACAATAATTTACATATGATACTTTTAAAGATAGGTAATTCAAGATAATTGGTTCAAGATCGTAACTTATTTGAAATTTTGGAAGATCTAAAAATAACAAAAGTCAAAATTTTAGATTTTCCAAATGATTTAAAAGTTTTACACATCATTAAAAAGTGAAATTACATATAAAATCTTAATAAAATTTTATTTTTTTTGGGAAAGACATGCAGAGTTGCTAAGTGGCAGAAATATTTCCCGGGCAAGTTTCGCCAAGTTTTATCTAAAAATGGAAAAAGGGAGATTCTCATATCAAAAGAGAAATTGAAATTTGAATCATTGAACCACGGTTACCTCAATTCTATCATAGTTTGTGTACAAAAAAATTATTATTACATTATAATTTTCAAATTAAATTTTAGTACCAAATTTTGTATTTTAGTTGGGTGACTTTATTTTTTGTTGCAATTTTCGGTTGTGGGAATAGTTGGTTAAAAAAGAGAAAATTGGACTTGCCCAAAAAAATCATTATTTTTGAGTACTTAAGTTGCAAACAAATTACTCTAAAACTATCCTAACAATACAATTACATTAATTAAAAAATAAAACATACACAAAAGGTTGTATGTGTGACCTAAAACTTGGTAACAGAGATTTATTGGAGGTTATTAAAGTATAATTAGTAGGTAACAAAAGTATAAGTAAAAAAAAATTCAAATTTGTTTTTAATGCTGAATTATCACACAACCAAGCTCCGTTTTACAACACTTGCTGTAAAAATAATAGTCTAATACTTATTGTACTAGAAAACCTTAGAAGGCGACTTAACATATTTTTTAAATAAGCCCATGATTCAAATTTAAAATGATGTTTTTAAAAAAAATAATTTTTGTAATGAAATTAATAATTAATAACATCTACAAAATATGTAAAACAATTCCTAAATTTATGTAAGAAAATTTAATAGTTAGATGTACCCATAGTAAAATTCATTTTAGCTCAAAATTGACACAAATTATGTATTTTTTTGTCAATGTAAAATGAATAAGAATATTACTTATACATAAAGATACAAAACAGGTATACAATTTAATATAACTACTTTTAATCAACTATTTGATATATTTTCAAACTTACTTGTTCAGCATTACTACCCTCAGGATACTCAGCAACAAGTTCATCTGCTACTTCATTGTAAGTAGTTACCATTTTACTCCGAACTTTTTCACATACACGCATAGCAAAATGCCTTAGACCTTTCCCTGGCTTTTCATTACGCCTTCGTTTACTGAAATTTAAAAATATTAGACTTTGTAGTAAATTGTACATTATTTAAGTAGGTAATTGATTATGCTATACAAATTCTAAACCTAAAAAAAACTTGCATTAGTAATCTCCTCAATCACTTAAAATTGGGAATTCATTGTAAAATACGCAATACAAATTAGTACTATTAAGTCAAGTATTAACCTTAATAATAGTTTTATTTTGACAGTTTAGTAATAGTTTTCACAGTTTTAATTAAAATAATAATATTTTTATATTAATAGGAAGGAAAAAGAGGGTGAGGAAGACCAAGAAAGAGATGGTTGGATACAATTGAGAATGATATGAGGGCTGTTGGTATGAGTGTAGAGGACATGGAAAATCAAGGCAAATAAATGTCAAGGACAAGGGTGGCTATCCCCAAATAGTAGGAAGGAAAATGACGGGGAGGAAGAAGATATTAGGTAAAGTTATAAATCAGAGTATATATATATATAAGTAATTTTCTATAGTTAAAAAAGGTACTAATTGCTAACAGTCCAAAGCTAAGGTAGATAAGTATATAATAAAAAAAACACATTTTAAATCGCAATGAAAATAATAGCCTAAAAAAAAAAAAAGTAATGAATTTTGCACTAAAATATAAACTATAATCAATACTAAAGCAATTTGAAGAGTTCATAGTAAAACGTAATACACAGTTTTTGACTAACTAGTGACATTTAATTTGATTATAATTATATGCAATACATGGGTGTCCCCCCCCCCCCCCACCCCGGGCAGTAGATATATTTTTTGAAAAATTAACTTATACTTTTATGTTATTTTTAAGTTCATTTTTTGTTAAGTTCCCACAAATAATAAAAAAAAAGAATATATGGGATCTATATAGGTGTAAAAACATTTAAAAAAAATACCACTCTTTTAGAAGATAATTTCAGTAAATTGTTGGCAACAAAATGCGTTTTTACGCGTTAGTACCTTAGCAATGGCATGGAAAACAGTAAAACATAAAATTATAGTATTAATAAATCATAGAATTCAAATAATAACTAATAAAATATACATTGAAAAAATCTAGCATAATCTTAGTCGTAATTAAATCAAGGGTGTATTTTAGGGGACAAAGGGGGCAACCATACCCCCATAGACTGTGAAAATTGCATTATAAATAGAAATTATATTAGGGGGCTAGAGTCAAATAATCAATACCTATTACATACAAATGTTTACTTTAATTTTTTACTTTACTTAAGTATATTTGTCCCTCCTAAAAATGATCCAGATAAACCCCTGGATTAAGTATAATGAATTAAAAGAAAAATGTTTGAACATTCATTTCATTTTGTATCGTCACACGCTAAGTAGTTTCGGGAATTCTATCACAATTAAGATAAGAACAAGCACAGGGGTCTCTCCTATATAACTCCAATAGTATGCATAAAGATTACTCAAAGTTCTAAACCAGACCTGAAAAACTGTAATTAATATGTACTTTAAGTCTGTAACGATAAAAAATATAAAAATTATAACAGATACTATTTAATATTGCCTATATAACCTATGAAATAGTACCTACTTACATAAGTATTTTAATATTTTCAACTATAGATGTCGACATATGTACTATGAAAATTATTTTAAAAATTGTAGCGACCAGGTAAAATATATTAATATGCCCTTAAAAGTAATTGGAACACTATTTTTGGCAAGCACCCCCTAAAAAGTCTACAAGATATGTCTCTGACTACTAGTGATATTATGATACACACAGAGAGAGAAGCATTAAGCTGTAAGTTCACAACACAGTCAAGCAGGGGTGCCATTTTAGATTTTAAACGGGAGTGTGAACATTTGATGCAGGCCAATAAATTTTAAAAAAAAGCGTTTATTTACGCAATTAGGGGTCTCGTCTCCTACAAATCATAATGATATCCTTCCTTTTTTAAAAAAAAATCATTCTAGTCTCTAATATTTTTTATTTTAACCTTATTCTCCAAAACTTTTAACCCAAGTTGCGCCAATAGAATTCATGAATAATTTACTTTTGTTTCTAATAGTTGATGCAAACAGCTTCCCCTGCACTTACCCCCTCCCCCACCCAAATAGTGCACTTGAGTCGAGCATTTGGTCATCTACATCTTTAAAAACATAAAATCAAATCAAAACAATGTTGTTCTCTTTTCATAAAATTTAAGTACATACATTTGAAAAACAGCAACATAGTCTCTAGAAAATTTGAAATTGTGCAATCAAGCGTTGTCAACAATCGTGAAATTGGCCGGGGCCCTAGTAAACTTAAGTCTACCTATTCATATTATGTATTTCGTGTTCGAACAGACTCTTGGTCTGGGTCAGGGCTGGAGGACTTTCATCAGACACACTCGGAGCCAAAGAGCATCGCGCGCTAACCGCTTCTCAGTGACCATGTTGGAGAGGCGAAAACGACAACCTGGCGGTTACAGTGCCGCAAAAACCGCAGGGACAACCGAGTCGTTGCCCCGGTGATCGATGACGACTATTAATCGATGGTTTGGGGACCTCCAATCTCCCATTTTCGCCAAATTCTCACACATTTTTTTTAAATTGCTTTTGTCAGAGGCCCAGAGAAGTTTAGTTGCGGCACTGCTGGCGGACGGTTCGCGACGTCCGAGTTTTTCCGGATCGATCGGACAACAATATTATTTTACGAGAGTGCGGATACGTACTATGCGGGTATAGGGGCCATGTTGACGACGGGGACTTGAGCGGTAGATTCGTCTTCCTGTTGGACGACGACGTACGTGGACATCGAAGACGACGAAGACATGATAAGGTAGGGTGACACGGGATTGCGGGAATCCGTGCCGAATGGCGAAGAAAACGAGACGCAAACCAGAAAGCACGGGGGGAAAAAAAACAAACGCTTTCAACAAAACAGAAACACAAAAATGTCGACGAGACGCACGTTATCAAGCATCCGAGTGATAACG
>CM029360.1:12678370-12703852 GCA_017140985.1 Hormaphis cornu | reverse complement strand
GATGTTTGGCGGCGTTCGCAATCGGCGGGAAAATGTTTGTCCGGGGGACCTAAAAAAAAAAAATTTTTTTTTTTTGAAAATCGCCAAACGTATTCAGACCCGGCTCAAAACGTCGCCCGACTTGTGATTGCATGCGGCGCGCGACGCCTTTCGAAGTTCGAACGGTCCTCCGCTCCGACCGAACAAAAAATTGCGCGCTCGTCGCGTGTTCACTTTCACCAATACACAAATAATAGGGGGCACAGTATTGATGACACGAGTTATCGACGCACGAGCATCGTCCGTTTTTAAATACACACAGACCATAAGTACTAGGTTCAAAAGAACTGCCCGTTCGGTGGTCGATTGACGAATCGCTGTTACGCCGTACACGTCGTCGAGTAAAACGACGCGAATCGACGACACTTTCTGAATCAAAAAAATCGCTCAAAACTAATGAAATTTTTTTATCGAATCTCTACGACGAAAACGCGACAAACGCGCACTTCTAGAGAAGCCGACTACCGAAACCAAATACCGCTGTCGAGTTAGACGTCTGGAACACGGAATTCCATTACTAAAACACGTGCATCAATTTATGGAGGTTGGTCGCCAAAAATCTCGGACTTTGAAGTTATTTTTTCACAGCTTACGGTGCTTGAGGACCCCATTCAACCGATTTGACATTCGAAATTTGTAGTGGCGCGTTGAATTGTTGACCGTTGGCGAACTCGTTGCGAGAAACGGCAGGACGTTACCGCGTTGAGGACAATGTGTGCGCGACGTTTTTACTCTTAGACGTCACATCAGTAATTTGGGAACCAAAAAGTAAAATTAAACGAATTTTTATCGTTTCGGACGGTCACGAGGCCGGTAAAAAGACAAAAACGCAAAATCGCGACTGGTTTGCTCCGACTTTCCGCGGATTGCGTTTTTGGAAAAGCGCGGTAACATTCACAACGCACATAAACAATTTACGCGTTGAAGTACGTAACGTTTTGACGCGTATATTTTTTAGGGTTAAACTCTTATCACCGCAACTTATCACTTGGTTTCCGACTTAGATAAGAGTCGAGCCGCTTTTATCAACCGCTACATTAAATGTTGAGCAGAGGCACAGAGTAATAAAACTGAGCGGAGGATAGATGAATTTGTACTTGTGTTTAGAATTTTGAATTTTTCCACAAGAAAACTCGAAATTCAAAAAAAATTATTTTTTGGTGTGCGAATGAAAAGACTATGCCGTCAAGCGTGTAAACGGTTCTTCGTGCTTCAATTAATCATAAAATATGAATTGTACCCGTCGTAACGATATTATTATGACCACCGAAATAGAAACGCCTCTGTGTTGTCGGTTTTGCTTCACCGATCTGTGGCACGAGCACTCGTTCATTAAGTGCTCCAGCGGCACTTGTGCGGAATTGAATGTGAGTATTTGTCTCCAGTGTTTCGCTGCCGGTGCGGGAGATGATGTTCACAAAAACAGCGACCCGTATCGTGTGCTGTGCAATGCGGTGGACATTGGCAACCGGTTGTGGGACGCTCGCGAAGAAATCGTAATGCTCGACACTTTCATGGAGACCATGTCCTGGGAAAGAGTCGCCCAAACAATTAACCGTTCGCCAAAGGAGTGCGAACGCCATTACTTTGAGAATTACGTGTTGTGCCCAAAAATTAAGGGTCTGGAGTGTGTCAATAAAAACGCGTTCAGATATGATAAATTCAACAATATGATAGATGACTGGCAAAAAACTATGGACAATTCATTGGATTTAGAAGGTACCAATTTAATTTATTAGCCTTAACTATTTTCGAATTAAATTTATTTTGTTGCGTTTACACGTTCAATGATGCATAGTGTTATGGTTCCAAAAACATATTGGCATACCAAAATTACGCCCCATTGACTTTTGATTAGTTAACTCTATTGTCTTTTTTATTATTATTATTGGTGGATAAACTTAAAAATCTATACAACACAAATCTTATAGTATCAATATAGTTTCTTGTTAAAGTATCTAAAAATGAAAACAAAATATTAAGAAAAAGTAAATATATTTTTGTAAATATTCAAACGTTTTCACTGCACTAATTATTTAAATTTTTTTTTTTCAGAATCATACCATCAATACGATGTAGCAATTCGTTTGGCCGGCTATCAACCAGCACGTGGATTATTTGAAGAAGAATATGATGATCAAGCTGAATGCATTTTGCAGTTGCTTGATGAACCAATAGAGAATAATCAAATACCCAAAATAGTTTTAGAATCAAATACTTTATATGAACAGTTGAATGAAACGGTATTAGACATTTTTAGAGAAAGACTGGAAGAAAGACACAGAAAAAAACAAATTGTAAAAGACTATGGGCTTGTTTTATTTAACAAACATAAACTATGGATTAAATCTTTGGAGGTATAAGAAATAATATGTAATTACATTTTCTTAAAAATCTTACCTAATAAATTACAGTTTATTTATTATTGAATTTGATTTCAGATAATATTTGGTCCAGAAATGATGCAACGGTTGATTCATTGTTTGCACTTACTTAAACCGTTAGCTTTTGATTTACTTTTGTCAAATCTACAACAAGAACATGAAGTATTAGCTAAAATTCATAAACTTATAGAATACCGTAGAAATGGTTTAACGAAATTCGCACATATTAACATTTTTAAAGAATTAAGTACCAAAAGAGAAAATTATTATAAAAACAAGCCATTGAGTTCTTCGGCGCTACAAATTATAGAAACCATAAAACCTCGTATGAATGTTTGTAATCTACCAGGTTTTCAGAAGCTTGATGATGATGAAAGGGAGCTTTGTGTTCTTATTAAAATGCTACCTGAATCTTACTTGAAATTTAAAGAACTTCTCATTAATGAATGTGAAAAATCACAAGGCATTAATTTAAAGACTGCAAGAAAATTGGTGAAAATTGATGTCAACAAAACTAGAAAAATTTATAATTTGTTGATAGGTAAAAATATTTTATGGCAATCGCGCTAATTCGATAATTTTTGTTGTGTGATTATCTTCAAATTAGAAGAGTTGTTTTTACATGCTATCAAGTATTTTTTTTTTTTTAATATATTGAATATTTTCTTAGTTTTTCCAATTACATCAATAGGGTATGACCTAGATATTTTTTAGAGGCCTAATTACATTGTAGCACAACTTGTAACAAATGTCTGCGCACGTCTTAGGTACATCAACAAACTTACTTATGTTTTGTTATATTTTTATCTTTAAGTTCTGAAAAACAATTTTATATTTTTGTATATATAATGTACAATAAATTGTGTATTGTACTATTAGTTTAAATAAAACTATATTTATAAAAAGTGTGGACCTATGAACTATATTTATTTTATTTAAAAAAAGAAAATTAGTATAAGTTAAACCTGTAAGAAGCATCAAACTCTACTGTTAGACTACTACTAACACACTCTACTGCCTCTGTTAATATAACAATATGAAGAATATTTTTCCGCTCCATATATTATAAAATAATATAAATATAAATTCACAAAATATGTATTTAAATCATTAGTATAACACATAACAAATTAACAAACAAAAAAAAATATATAAATTATATGTTTTCTCGTTGTATGGAAAAATTTAAGTAAAATTAAATTACAAAAAAATAATATGTATACATATAAACATTCTGACAAAAATACATAATAACAATAAAACTGACTAATATTGAATTCAATAATTTTTTTTTTAGTTATATTCTCAATCATATATCAGATTGGTCAGATAGGCAGCTAAGAACTGAAAAACAAAACTAAAAATTATTCAATTGAAGCTTAGATTTATTTCTAAGACAACTGAATAAATTACAAAAATACTCAATATTATAAGACTTATTCACCATTATCACACAACATGTTTGTACTGTACTTCTAGGTTACATAGTCCAAACCTATTTAATTTTTTTAATCTATATCAGTTCTGCGACTGTTCGCTCGGATTATTGCCAAACACTTTAAGTTCATTTCTCAACACTTTGCCAGATGGATTACGTGGAATCATATCTAAAAACTTAACGCCGCCGGCTAGTTTTTTGTACGCTACTACATTCTTTTCGACATGGCTCATTATGCTTTTTTCATTGATGTTCATTCCAGGTCGTTTCACTACAAAAGCTCTAGGAATTTCTCCGGACAACACGTCTGGTATTCCAACCACAGCAACATCAGCAACCTCCTTCAATTCCATAATCAAATTTTCCAATTCTGTAGGCGATACCTGAAAAGAAAAGAATACTTTATAAAAAATATTAAACCTCAATTTTCAACCTCTTAATAAACGGTAAAAAATACATTTTTAGTTCGAGCTTGAATATACATACTAATTTTCGCCCATATTTTACTAACAATAATTAAATGTACCTATGTATAGTTATAATAATGAAGAAATGTATACGTATGATTTCAATAACTAAATATAACTACATAGGACATCATTTATGAAAACGAATGTTTCATTTTCTACTTTAATACAGATTTTTTTAAATCAAAGTGAAAATGTATATCAGTTTCAACAGACAAATTGAGGGACAAATAGTGGCCCAGCCCTTTCTTTAATGAACCGGCCTATAAAAGTGTCTATATATGAAAAGCGTAATTGAAATCATTTAAATTGAGTCTGATACACTATTATTCTGTAAAAGTGTAAAATAGATACTAAGTACTTGAAAAATGAGGATCGTGGAATTCAATGATATCTAGGGTTGCCTGTAGTAACACCGAGAAACTTTTATGTCTCAAAAATATTTTATTATTTAAATTGCTATATTGGGGACAAACGCTTTAAACTCAATTATATAGAGTATAATTTTGACTTTGGACTTCGATATTTTACTGTTTACAATGTCAATTGAAGATACAAGCACGATTCATCACAAGGGTACAAGTGACGAGACTCGTAAGTACGAATACCAATGAACAGTTTATAATTATTATTAATTATATTACCTATAAGCATTGATTTTATAATACGATTTTACTATAAAAATCAACGCAATAAGTACACGTATACGAAAAACTAGAAAGACGATTTAAGATATTTTAACGAACATGAAAAACTGTTTCCCGCCAATCGCAATTTTGTTGATATTCAAGAACGCGGCGTCGAGACCGGCGACACAATGCGCGCGCACGCAAGGAGTATCCCCACTTTTATGTTTTCTTATCAGTCACACATTTCTCAGCTGCTACTGCGGCGTTCGAAGTTTTTGTTGTTTAGACTTTGGTGTTCACGCCGTTTAGTTTACGGTCTGTAGTGATTAATATTCGAGTACCGAGTGTTATTGGCTCTTTTACTACCAAATTGTTATTTTTTTCTTTATTATCCGCACGTCGTCGAGCGCGTTTTTCATACCTCGCCGGCAAGTCCGACCGCTACCGGAGACCGGTGCGCACGCTCACCGATTGATGATACCTAAGCAGCTCGTCGTGTTACGATCGACGCAATGATAGAAAACGCGGAACTGGTAATGCAAATGCTGGAAATGTACCAGATGTACAAACAGCAGGCGCCTCCGGAACTGGAAGAGTACCTAAAGTACGTGGCCAAGACAGGCAACACTCTGTTCCAGTGGACGCTGGTCAAGCCGTTCATCCGGGACAAGATACTGAACGTGATCGCGGAGTTTACAGAACAGTCGCCGCTCGCCGACATACCGCCGTACCCGAACGTCGACCCGTTCAACTACGAGGCGATGAAGACGCTGTTGTTGGAACGGTTCGACACGTTCAACGGGCCGCCGTTCACCATTCAGAGGATCTGCGAGCTGTTATCGTGTCCCCGGAAGGAGTACAGCCGCGTGGACAAGTTTATGCGGGCCGTCGAAAAGAACATACTTGTAGTAAGCACGTGCGAAGCGAGGACGCGCAGGGAGGAGACGGTCGTCGTCAACGGCGTGCCGGACCAATGGGAGAATGGCAGAGAGCCAGACGTGCTCATGGGTCCGGTGGACAAGAGTGCCGAAATGCCTGACGCTGCCATCGAATTGAACGGCAGCGAGTCCGTCATGAGCCTGCTAAACGAACTGGAATCGATGAAAACACCCGAAAACAGACCGGACGAGTTGAACGTCGCGACGGACTGTCCAGAAGACGGCCGCGTTGCTCCAGTCGCGTGCAAAGTTGACGAATCAAACGCAGCGGCCGAACAGCGTGCGGACACGATTATAACTACCGATACGCCTCAGACACAGCTGGTCTTGGATCAAGTTGAAGTGGTCAACATCACTCGCGAGCCAGTAGTTGATGTGACTGTGGAGACAATAGACCATCACGTAGTCTCTGCACTTGTTCCGTGTGAAGAAAAAGAACAGATTGGCATTAACAACGTTGACGAGCTTAAGGATTTGTCTAGCGACACTATGAGTCTAGAGAATGTTGAACAAAATATCGACGAACCAATCACAACAAGTAATAGTTTGGATGCGTCAGAGCAAACTTCAGAACCATTACCATTAGACACCGAACGAGTTGAAGGATCAATTATTCATCAAACTCCAGATCCTGATAAAAAAGTAGAATTGGTAGAATTGGTTACAGCAGTTTCACAACCAGCAGTTATAGAGGAAAAACTGGATGTGCGCGAAAGTATTGAAAGCATGGATGTTCAAGTCGAGACAGTCATAAAAGCTTTAGAACCTGAAGTAAATTGTGATAACAATGTACCAGAGGAATGTCCAGAATCTACAAATGTTGAAGATGAAAAACAAACAAATAATGAATCTACAGTCAATACGATACCCGCTGTCGACCCTACCCCTATAGAAATGGATGTCGAACCTGAGAAGGTAGAAAATAATGACATAACTCAGCAAGAAACTATTTCGGTTAATGAAGAAATTCAAGCAGTTGAATCTGACACAACTCTTGCAAAACCTCAAGGACTAGATGAAAACAACCTGCAGACTATAAGTGAATAGTCTTAGTAAATATTAAACCTAAGTGGGATATAATACACATTGACTGGTTAGGTTATTATGTATCAATAATTTATATGAGGTATGTACATAATACATTTTCAGAATTATTACCTATATCATATTTTAATATATGTACCTACAAAATTAATTTACTTTCAAAATTTGTTATTTGATACATTTATTTGCCTTATTAATAATTTTCTCTTTTTTTTTAATGTACATATAGTTTTTTTAGTAGGTATATTATAATTTCAAAAAAATAAAAGTTAAGACAAATATTAATTTTTTTAGTAATAAAACCTTATCCTAATTTTTTGTATTGAATTGTATTTTATTTATGTATTTTAAATTTGGTTTGTATTGATTATGGTTATAAAATCAAAATGTGGGAAAGTCATTTTCAAGTAGACTTCATAATAAATTTAAATAAGTTTTCAAAGTCTTTATCACATCATTAGATTATTCTGTACCACTGGCAAGAGTTACATCTAAATCCTTATGATTTGTGTGTGGTAGACAGAGAAAAAAAAAATAAGGTCCCCAATAGCTTTAAAGCATGTTTTTAACAAGAATAATTCATTTTAGTTATTAATATTGACGTATAGGTAGGTTAGGTATAGATGTATCATATCATTGAAACATAAAAAAAAAAAAAACTTTTAAGACATAATAATATGCTGGGTAAAAACTTCCTAGAAAATAATAATTGAGTAAGTACCTAATTTATGTCTAATGAGTAATATTTATTGACTATTGATAATCTATATGTCTATAAAAAATTGTACATTAGATTTGCAAACCATTTTCATTTTTGAATACCTATATCTTTCAAATAATGTGTAGACATTAACACTATTTAATAGTTCTCTAGCCATTAGATAGGTATTAATAATAATGTAATTTTAACTACAGTCAGAGTAATAATTTATTATGATAGATACAATTATTATTGACTAATGCTGTTTTATAATGAGTTTGTTTTCATAAAAAATATTATATTATAAGTATAATAAAGAGTATCTTTTAAATTATAACCTACCTGATACTTCATAAAAATATGTAAAAAAAAACCTCTGACCAGAGCTAAATTTAAATAACAATAAGTTTCAAAAAACTTAAATGAGGTTTTTGCAACTTAATACTCATTAACTGAATTTCTATAATTTTTTTTGTAAACATAACTCAATAAACAGACATGAAACGGATATTTTTGAAGTTTCAGAATGTATATAATTAATATTAATTTGGTACTTAATTGTTGGTAAATGTTTTATGCTATAATTAGATACACATTGTTATCAATAAGTACATCATATGATTATTAAATTTGTCATGGTGCTATTAAAAATTGTGGGTTATAAATAAAACATGAATGACAAACATTTCCCAAGTTTGCCATTTTCACTATTAAATGGTTCTAAAAAAAATTCTGAATTATTATTATTGATATCAAGCATAGTGGATATTGATAATTAGAATTATGTTTTTTTTTTGTAAGCCCTTTTTTTTATTTTTATATAAATTATAATGTCTGTAAAAACACGTAAGTATAAATATATAATTATCTAATGTTTGGTTTAAATTTACCAATATTTAAATATGAAAAATCTAAGTGTATTTATGGAATAAAATTTTTTTTTTTGACACAAAAATAGTAGAAATATTTTAAATATTGTGACAAATTTCTTGGTAAGTAGGTTGTTTTTAACCATGTGTAAAAGTTTTAAGTTTTTTTTAACCATTTTCTATTGAAAACTATGACAAAACAACAAAATTAATTTTTTAAAAGAGTCATTGGTAAGTAAACTGTATTTACCTTTTTTTTTTTTTTTTTAACTGCTTTTAAGTATATTTTAAAAGCCGATAATCAATAAATATGTGTGTAAACTGTAAAAATCAATTGTTTATGAGTCATAACCTTAAATTTATAAAAAACAATGACACGAACAAAAAAATTACAAACACACCCACAAGATTTAGTAAAACCAATACATTCAAGGCCCAGGATTTAAAACATCTTCATATAATCTGCAAAATATTCTTTGCTTTGCTCTGACACTAATATTTAGCACATTGCTCGTCTTTAATTCAATACTGAAAATGGCTCTTTTTACTGATTCACCTGTAGGCTGTATAATGTATTGCCAAAGTATATTGCTATACTTAAACATTATATAATTGTTGAGAAATAAACAAAAACACGGTTGGTGTTAATTTACTTGAATCGTTGTATATGACTTTATTAATTTTAGACTGTAGCACATCCACATGAGTTGTAGTCATATAGATATGCTATCATAAGATATTTTAAAAATTTAAAAATTAGGTTCTTTTTACCTAAGAAGTACCTACTTATTTCGCACGGTACCAAATGATTTTCTTACAAAATATAATAATAAATAATCTATAATAAATGGAATCTATTTTGTCCAAGCTTGTTAAGTCTCATCACCAAGAAGATAAACAACCCAGACTTCAAAATACTATTAGAATAAGTTGAAACTGGAAGATTTTAATTTTTTTTTTATGAATAATGGTGTTATTTCTAATCCTTGCAATGGATTTTTACATAAATGTAGTAAATATATAATCAAAAGTTGATTAGGTTCCTTGAAAGTAGAAAATAATTTTTTTTACTCTCAGTACCAAACAAATCTTTAAACCTTTCTCTGTTAATTAAAACGTTAAAATAGCAGTTTTAGTTTAAAAATAAAAGTACTTATTCATCAAATCTAAAAAAAAAATTTAGGTACTTATGTAATTTATTCAAAAATTTTTGAATGATGAACGTTGACTATTGAGTACCTACCTACTATCCCTACAATAATCACTTACTTGATTTCCTTTAACTTTAATCAGTTCTTTTGTTCTGTCCACAATGAAAAAATATTCATCTTCGTCATAATAAGCAACATCACCTGTATGTAACCAACCATCTTCATCAATAGTTTCTTTTGTCGCTTTTTCATTTTTAAGATAGCCCACCATTACCTGTCATAACACTATACATTATAATTTAAAACACAACACAAGTATTGTTTGGCAATTAATTATGTTTTACCTGAGGTCCTCTAATCAATAGCTCTCCGGATTTATGAGGACCTAAGTCATTACCGTCAGTTAGGCTGACCACTCTAGCTTGAGTACTTTTTACAAGTTGTCCGGTGCTTCCTGTTTTATTTGCGGGCAAATCAACTCTAGTATACAAAGATACAGGCGAAGATTCTGTCATTCCATAACCTGAAAGTTTTTAAATTATTGATAAATGATTATAATTATAGTAACCCAGATAAACATGGAATTTAGCAAGTATTTATGGTATACTAATAAATATTTTATACCTATTTATTATTGAGTTAATATTTATAGAATGACAATCGGATATCTAACCTTGTCTTATTCTAATGTCTTTTTGAGCTTTGTGAAGAAAATTGTCAATGAGACCCTTTGATGCAGGTGCAGCGCCGCAAGTGATTTCTTTGATTGAGCTTAAGTGTTCAGCTTTTACTAAAGGATGAGAGGCTAGGAACAACAATAATGATGGCACCACAAATAGATAAGTTGGCTAAAAAAAAATAATATCAACAGTAATTAAATTTATGTATTAAATTTATTAGTTCAACAATAATGATTTTTCATATAGTAGTTTAACAAACCTTAAATTTAAGAACACATTCTATGTAGGATTCGGGAGTGAATTTTGGTATGGTAATCATATGAAGACCGTGCGATAAAACTCCATTTAATATTCCATTAAAACCATAAATATGAAAGAACGGTAGAACACTGAGAACTCTTTCTTGGTATTTATCTATGAAAATACTCAAATTGTAATTATGTAACTTATTTGTCAGGGCGCATGTAAATTGCAAATTTAAATTATGGGTTTTGTGTATTTGAAACATGGTATGTTTTTTATAAATAGAATGATGAATTATGAATTCCTTTACTGTCCTTTATAAATATTAAATTCCTTTTATATCAAAAAATTGGACTTAACGGCCAAGAATTAAAGAATGAAACATTTGCCAATAGTAGGTATCATTTTTTTAAAATTTTTCACGTTTTTATAGATCAGAATTGAGAACCGATATTTTTTAAATAAATATAAAAAAAATTATCATAATGATTTTATTCATTGTTTAAATTTTTGATTTAACAAACTCATATTCAACTAACTGATTCAAAAATAGGTGCTAAAATAGGTATTTATCGTCCCAGTACCTACAAAAAAATATTTTATTTAATTATCTATCAATTTAAAAAAAATATAGTCGATTTTTAAGGAATTTGTTATATAAGGGTGCCGTATCAATGGAGGCAGTGGGAGCCCCATCACGGTCTATAATTACATTTAAGTACAGGTATTACAAAGTGCAGAGACCAAAGCAGATGGTTTATAAAATTTTTATCGAGTAAAATATAGGTAATAATATGGCTTGTAAAATGTTTTTACATAAAAAAGTATTGACTACCAATTACGTGGTGGTATAGCTATTGTTGGAGTAATAACTTCGGTTTGAAACAGATAACTAACTGGTTTGGAAGTTGTAATTTGATGTATAAATTACATTTGTAAGCAATGAACTGCTTGGGAAAATTAAAATTTAAGCGAAATCAGTGAGTCAAATATTCTATAAGTAAATTTTCAATTTAAAAATTTATATAGGTAATTTTTGGTTCAAAAATCAAATAAATTTGAAACATTAATGACATTTTAAATTTAATCATTCAAACATCCAATATAATAATTGAAAACTTGAATCAATGGTGGTAGTGAAATGAATATGTTTGCCCTCCATTTATCTTGAGGGGCAACTGCCCCCTGATCCGGCACCACTGATTTAGTTTAAAATTGGTAACTATTACCTGTTGTTGGCTCGTAACTGACGATTTGTTCGTGTATACATTGTTCTAAATTTATGGCGCAATTCCTGTGTGTCAACATAACCCCTTTAGGCAGTCCCGTTGTGCCACTGGAGTACGGTAACAGGGCAACCTCGCCGGCAAAAGATTTTGGAAGGTCCTCGGGCGATTGTCCGGAGACGATAGTTTTGAAATCGTAAATACGATTTTTTTCGCTCGCAACTTCTTCGCCGCCAAACACGACGGTGCCTCTGTAACCATTAAGACTAGGCGATACTTCTTGTATCACCGGAAGCAATAAAGAAATCGTCATGCACAGTTTCACCTGGGCGTTATCAAACTGTCGCTTTACCTCCACTGAAACAAAACCACAATGTTCGGTTCAGACAGGCTTTTTCTAGATACGCCGTTCAATATAGTATCTATACATGTCATAGGTACAATTAGATGGGAGGCTAGGAGAATAATCTCCACAAAAAAATCACCCAAAAACGCCCCCAAAATAATTCACGTTGCAATAGTCGAAATTGGGCAAGACCCTTATCCGGCAAAATATAAAAATTTCGATTCCCTTTGCCGTCAAATCGAAAAGATCTACTACCTATATACCTACCCGGTATACCTACCTACCCATGCAAAGTCAAAAATAATTTAAAATTTTAAAAACATAAATACACGAATTTATGATATAATTTATTAAAATACCTAACCGAAGCTGGGTGAATATTTTAACATAATAAGTATTTATTTTTTTATCAAACATCATTTTAATTTTTTTAAGAGACACCGATAATTGAGGGCAACTAAAAAGTTGCTATTGCACTCGCGGTATAGCTGGGTTCAATTAAACATAACATAATCGTATGCGACAGTAGCGTGAACAGTGGGTGGCAAAGTGCGGGCGAACGACGTTGGCCCCCGGCTGAAAAGAGGCTTCAAAACGTATAAATTATTATTCGAAAAAGAAACTTTTAAAAAAGTCTGTAGATCTACTATAGAAGAGAGGTTGAACAGTTTAAAAATGTTTTACAACTTTTTAAGCATTATAACGATATTTAAACTTTTATTGTACGCACACTAACCGTGTAGGTACCTAAAGCGGTAATGAATTTATTTTTAAAAGCGCTTTTTACACACAAACATTTGGCGGGAAAAAGAATCGACCTTTTTTTTTATAATTTTGGCGGAAAACGGCCATGCCCGTCAAAATTATAATTTACACTATAGTCTAAACATAAATTTTTTGGAATTAGCCCCACAAATATTTTATTCTAGTTTTGTCAATGATTATAATATGTATATATATAGCACACGGAAACCAATCCGTTCGATATGACGACGTCTTACTGGCAGTGTAAAGTGGATTGACAAAGGTGACGACAAGCCCGGCTTCAAGGGCCCCGTGAATGGCAAAAACGTACTCCGGTAAGTTTGGCAACAGCAGGCCAACCACGTCACCTTTTTTCAGACCGAGTTTTGAGATGAGCGTGCTGGCAAACAATCTGCAAACCATGCGTCCTTCGCCGTATGAGTAGGATCTGCCACTGCTACCGCACGTCTACAAAAAAATTATAGGTAGTTATAATTTTTAATTAATTTAGCGCACCCTTATTAACTGGGGGGAGGGGGGATTTACGTCTTTGACCATTTCTATTAAACAATGCTTAAATTTAGTATGTATATTGAATTAGTTAAATGTTCTTTACAATTTAGAAGATAAAAATGTCAACCAACAATAAATTTAAAATGTATATTAATTATTGAATTATGACATTATAGAAGTACCTACGTTAAAAAATGTACTTTCATTTCTTTCCTTACTTTCTTAAATTTTTATCTCTTTCTTTCCTTCCTTCTTTTTTTTTTTTTTTATGTAATACCACACCACTCAAAATAGTTACGCGCTCAGCGGTTTGACTTACACGATTACTTTTCCCTAATCTTCTAATCACTACATTCTCTAATTCAACATTGTCATAAATCATTATTAGTAGATTCGATTACTTTTTTAGTCTTCTAGCCGAAAAGGTAAACAAGGTACTGCATAAAAAGATCGGAGCACTCTTTAGATACGTATTAATTAGTTCCGAAAATGTTTTTGGAAAAATCAATTGAAAATCGTTTCAAATCCCATCGGACCATTCATACTCGTCCCTCCACCGGACTTTTTAGTCAAAATTTGTGTGTTTTTGGATTAAAACTTGTTAAATAATGTAAAACTTAAAAAAATGTTTCAATTAAGATATGATTTAATTAAAATTCCCAAACTTTTTTATGGTACGAAGCGTATTGATCAGATAGCCCCTTCTACACGAAAATAATCGAATTAATAAATAATAATCGAATTCGGTGATTTTGCAATTTTTGAAGTTTTCGGCACATAACTCAAAAAACAATCAAAATATCAAAAAAAGTTTCAAATAAATATATTTTAAAACCAAAATCCAAACTTGTTTGTGGTATTCAACGTAAAGATTGGAGCCTCCTGCTCCATAAAAAATGTGTAAATTTCAAGCCATTTGCCGAAAATATACAAATAACAATTTTATATTTTGATTCATAACTTAAAAAAAAAAAAATTCTTCAACCAAGGTACCGACTAGATCCAAAAACCTATCAGAAAAGTTACTAACTTTAAAAATCGGAACATTTCTACTGGTCGAAAATGTGTTTACTGAGTAACAAAACAAAAAACAAAAGTTGTAAAATTAATACACTTATCGCTATGCTCAGAATCTAAAAGTTGTATTTTTTAACTTCAGACAACCAACCACCTTACCATTTTTCAACGACCTAAACTTGTTGAAGTTTAAATAACACTCAAATCTAGATTATTATAAACCGTAAATATGTCCCTATGCATTTAACCATATTAATTGTTATATGGCTAATATAATATCATAGATTTGCATTAATACAACCAATAGTTTAATGTTGAAGCCTTAAGCGATATTACGTAATAAGCATAATATAAATTACTAAAGTATTTACTAGTTAAAATAAAATAGGAAATAATAAGTATTAAATAATTACTGTAATACTGCAACTTGCATTATAATCGTTTAGTCATAAGTTAGGCGATACTTTGCTATACCGTTGTTCTGCCCCAGTAAAATATTCAAATGTGTTTAAATCACAAAATCCTTAAACAACTGTTTACGAAATTTCAGCTTAGTCTGAAATCTACTACAGAACACTAAATAATAATTTAAATTTTTTAAATGTTTATTTTAGCGCACGTATTACACAGGTTTACGCTAAACGAGTTGTAGGTATCCATTCATTAGTTTTTAATTTATATGCGTATGCACGTATGCATTTGTAGTTTTACCAGTTACCTACCTATAAATTTAAGTAAGTACCTCAACCTATACTTACAAGTTTAATGAGATTATCAACATATTCTTTGAACTTTATAATTTAATAATTAAGATTAAAATAAAATTGGCATAATAGCACCTATATATGTACATTGTTTAGACAACAAACTACGTAGTTATATAAGAATAAAAAAAAAATTATTGGACTTTTGACAGCTACTTCGTACGTCAAGCAAGATAACGTCGGTCGAATATATTTACCCGGAAATAAAAAATAAAAGCTATAAGTTCATAAACTTATTTCGTAGTCAGTTTTTGGAGGGGGGGGTATGTTTGAGTGATGATATTTTTTAAACTAATGAAACCGTATCTAATTAAACGTCAAATAGAGCGTAAATTATAGCCTTCGGTAGATAAACTTAAAGGCGAAATCCACAGAGAAATAATAAATATATTAGTGACTATATATATATATATATATATATATATATATATATATCTATTTAGTTCCTAGCTCACGTACAATATTATAATATACGTACTATAAGGTCGAGGCTTTCTAATATTAACAAACTGTGTCAATTTACAAAACACGGTCAATGTTACTTGTAATTGCCAGTTGTTACAAATATAGTTTTTTTTTTTTGCTGAAGTATTTTAAGTGTTAAAACCAAGAAGGCCGGAAATTGTCATCTAGATAGTTGTGTATCTTAATTTATATGTATATACGTATAGCGTTTTATTATGATTGCTAACAGTGCAAAACGGTAATTGAATAGGTCATTTAAAAAACGACACAGGTCATAAAATTGAAATTTTATTTCAAAACTGCAAAAACCCACAAAATGTTTCGATTAAAGAAGCAAACATTTTTAAAATTATTAGAAAGAAGATAGCGGGATAATAAAAAAATTAAATTTTTATGATGTTGACTATTGTATATACATTAAAAAATAAACAACAAGAACAATAAACAAGTATACGCTATGCGCTTAAAACTCAATAACGAATTAGAGATTAACAAATTAATGATTATTGATGACTATAAGAAAACTGTACGTTCAATAATCATTAATATCATAAAACAACGAGCAAGTTATGAGTTTTTGTAAACAATTTTCGTCGTTTAGTTTTTAGTATCAGATAATTAACATAGGATTTTAGAAATATGAATAGCGATGAATTGTTTTTCAATTCACCTAAATAATACAAAACATACTATATAAACTTCCGTAGTCGAGTAATAACTAGGTACAAGGTACTATACATAATAATTGATATTAAATAGTAGAGTAGAGGTAGGTAAGCATATATTATTTTAAATTTTAATAAAGAATTAATTCATAAAAATCGATGACAATTTTTTTTTAATTATCAACAAGGTAAAAACATATGTACAATCTCATTAAATATTTACGTTTTAAATGAAAACCTATTGAACAATTTTCTTGTACATTAGGTATACCATGTATGGCAATAAGTAGGTAGGTAATAACTTCATAATACACAACTAAGAATATAAAATAAATGTTATAATACATACTTAGTATTTAATAAATTTTCTCTTATTTTATAAAATGAACTCAGCTCATCCGCGTATACAACCATTTATATTTATTAGATGAACTGTTAATTTGTTTGTTTAATATTGTTTTCTCCACCTAGAATGTATTATATTTTGCTTTGCGATAAATTTTATTATTATTATACCTATTCACGCCATTAGGCTGAAATAACTAGACGAACAAAAGTAACAAAAAAAAAAATTAAATACAACCAATAAATTAAACAACCAACATAAAGGCCGACAAGCAATGTCGTTAAAATGTTTTTTATCCAAAGGTTATTGGCTCATGAAAAAACAATTGTTTTAAATGGTATAATGTGTCGTGCACTGTGCAGTGATAATAATGATACGAGTAATAATCGTAGTAATAATAAGTACTATGGCGTATTACCTGAGTAAAGAACAATAATAATTATAACAACAAATTGTAAACCTTTAAATAAAAAAAAAAATAAAAAATTATAACAGCCGATTAACTACTTACGTAGAATATAATATATATTTAAAACGACCTAAATCAAACTTTATACAAACATATTTTTATATTTAATTTCTATAAAACTAACAACACAATTTTTACATTTCTATATTTAACTCAAAAGTAGTTGAAATTTTTATGACGAATGATGCACAGTGGGAGAAATGACATTTTTAGATGACCAAAAGTTTTAGCACCTCTCAAACACACGCAACAAAACAGGCATGCACGCACACGAATTTTTTTTTTTAAACCAGTGATTTGAACCTAACAATTTTTTTTTTTAACGTACTGCTAAATACTTCCACTTTACTTATAATACAGTTCTCAAATACGTCTTTTTCTTTTGAACTCCATTTTTCTCCAATCCTATGTTCTATGTATGTTACCAATGAGTTTCGTGATTTACAAAGATTTAATAGGTACTTGATTTAATGCAAAACCATCATATTTCAAAACTTCAAATAAACAGCAATTTTTCACAATGTTATATTGTTACCTAAAACAATGTTATTATTCTAATTTGGAGCAAATTATCAATAAAACATTTTAAAGTGTACATATATACATGCTTAAACTAAAACAATTTTTAAACCTCTAAGAACCCCTAAAAAAATATTCGAAAAAAAACATAATTTTAATAAAAAAAATACATTTCCTCGCTATGTTCAGAATCTAAAGTCTCAATGAAGTACCTATTTTAAACAAACTCAAAAAGCATACATTTTATATTATGATTATATGAATTAATACCATATTATTTTAGATATGTATTGAAAATCAAATTATATATATATGACAGTATGACACGTCAATTAAGAACTAAATTGCCATAACTGTAACTAAATATCAATTACATAATATGGACTTCATTCAATCGCCTTTGGTTTCAAGCAATGGAAAAAAAATATCGTAATCGATACATGTGTTCTACGATTTTCGACCACTCGAGTATAGTATTACATACAAAAATATCATAGGTATTTTACAAAAATGTAACTAGTTTAGATTGAGATATTTCAAAAACTATAAGTTTGTTGTTTCTGTAAAACAAGGAGTTTGAATAACATTAAAACTTTCGCAAAATTGGTACGTCGACGTTGGCCACGTCGAATACGAATTAAGAAATCATTGAACGGACCAAACAGTTCAAAACAAACGTTAACAAATCACAAGTCCAATTATTTTAGAGAATCAATATCAACAGAACATACTAATATATTAGCACAAAATATAATGTGTATAATGTAAATGTTATTCAAGTAATAATATTTTTTTCCTTATGATCTTTTATAGTGAGTATAGGTAGGTACTTAGTATAGGTACCTACTTATGTAATAATTGATAAAACTGTAGTGTCTTTATTACTTTATCATTCAGTATAGGTATAATAGTAAATAGTAAGTATTCATGAATAATTATATGTAAGGAGATTTTAATTATAATTGACAAATGCCATATGTTTAAAACTCAATTAAACTGTTAGTAAATAATCAAACATAACTGAGTCATAATTTTCATACTAACAAATTTTCCTTCTTAGACCAGATTTCAAGTATTTTAAAATTCTATATTCCATTATGATAATACAATATACTTGGTATATCCATTTAAAACAATGGGAATTCAGATTTCTCGGTACCTACATAGTTTCTGTATGAAATAATACTGTGCGTACGTAGTATGATTTACAAACATATTATAGCATTATTGTAAACAGTGTACAAAGGTGTACGCGCGTGTTTTGAACAGTTTAACAATATTTAGCATTGTGAAACAAACAATAAATGGTCAGATTTTCATATACTCCTCATAAGTTCCCGGTACACAAAGATAACAGGCAAATTCGTAAAGTGGTTTTAAGATATATATATATAAAATATTTAAAAATTTACCTAGTAACAATTAAATTTGTTCAATCCGTTTTCAGTTGTAGGACTGTGAATATACACGTAAACACGACAATATTAGCTGTAAAATAATCGTAAATAACATTGAAATGTTAGACATCCATAATAATAATCCGTAAGTCGTACAGCGATAGATCCACAAGTATTTATAAAAATTTGTCAAAATCAATATACCTACTAATTAAAGATCGGAAAACGTACGAATAAAATAAAATTTAAAACCAAAAATCTAAAGTCTAAACATTTCTCATGATCTGTGTATAGCTGAAACTTTACTCTGAAGTTTATTTTTCCTACCACAAAGAACACGCGTGTAGTTTTTCAATTCCACAAAAATATCACCAGATATGTTCACGTAAACTCAATCACCTCAAGAATGTAACAAAAAAGTATTAAATAAAATTGTCGCACCTAACGTCAAAAATAAGTTGAGAAAATATAATTAATGCTGCTTGTTGCACATTAACGCGATGCGTCGGTGCGCAATAAATATTCTGTTTGGAAATCTTCCTACAACATAAAACGCTATTGTGTGGTGTTAAATTGTGTAAGTTAATCAATAAAAATATAACCACGGATTTATGCTCAGGTAGAGCCTATCTAAATGCAAAAGAGAAATTTACAATCATATACAGCTAGTATATACATGTCATAGGTTTTTCACGTTTTTTTAACAGATCATAGAAAATTCCTAATTTGTTTTCTTGTTAAATCATAATTTTATTTGAATCTAGTACAGACTACAGACTTATTAAATCTAAAATTGTAATATTATATACGTAATATCACCTTGATGTTATTGATGTTATTTTTACTAACGACTGAAATAACAAAATATTTATTTTATTTGCAGGTGTGGGTTTTGTTTATTTAGATAACACGTCATGGTAGTATATTTGTACCAAGTCGCTCTAATCGGTTATGACGATTTAAGTTTTCTTTTTTAGGTTTTAACACACTAATTAGAAACTATACGTTGTTTCGCAACAAAAGTTACAGTCTTGACGTTTATGTACTCGTACCATACGTTTCATCATATTCCAAACTCTTCATAAATTTTATTTTTTACACCACGGTAGGTACGTTATAGTATACCGTGATTCACACTTTATGTATAGCACACTATAATATAGAGTATAGACGGTAAAAAATCTTGATTAGATTTAGAAAAAAGTAGAGCAGTATCTTGAAAGCATGCGCGATCGCGGTAATTAATTGGAGGACAGAAAAATAATCTGTTTTTTCATACACTCTAGAGTTTGAGACTTCACGTGTCGTCAAAGCAGACAGCTGTTTCAAAAATAAAAATTCCAAAACAATCATTGGCCAATGAGTTAAGCGTCAATATAGATAATAAAAAAGTTTACTATATTTTTACTTGCTAAATAACTTTACCATCTGTATTGTATACTGTCTCAACTTTTTACAATTTAATTTATCTATTATGTACAGTTAAAGTGGATTCTTCTTACATGCAGACGTCATTAATTTACACCGGAAAGTTCAATTTTAATTTCTTGCAATTTTTTTTTACACCGAAGTTAAATTTGTTGAACAGAATATTATTTAGAAAGAATATTCAAGACAAAATGCGCGCGTATGCAGCTGATTCGCCATAAAACCGGTTAGCGTGTTGGTGTACATTTTTACTTATAAACAGCAAGACGTGTAAAAATATTATAACTTTTTACGACCTTTGTCGTTAAATTTTTTCTGCAGCTCAACGATAGCAATCTTTTTCAAACTATCTATAAACAGAAGACACTATTATTATTGCAATTTGCAGGCGTATCAACTCTAAACATTATATTGTTCAACCTACGTTTTCATTCTTCCGTCGATTCGCTCGAAATACCGGACGAACCGTTGCCGAATACGGATTTATTACAAATTGAACTTTGCTACAATACATCCTGTAGAACTTATAAACTATAGTTTGATGTTTAGTTGGGTGCTATAGCTTCAATTGCGACGTCCCCGTATAAGGTCCCAGTATAAGGCGCCCCCCCCCCGTAAGCGAATGGCAAAACTTCACGGTATAAAAAGCGCGCGACGATCACTCACTATCATCGGTTTGTCTTCCCACTTTTCGACGTTCTTCCAGATGTATTCGGGCAGCGTGACGTCCACCGGGTCGGCGGCCCCGAACGGTGACTCCAGAACTATTCGGCCGCCGGACGACCGCGGGTCGCTGGTGCCGAAAGCCCGTACCGCGGCCGCGGAGCACCGTCCGCGCGGCAAGAGCGACGCGCGGCGGTGGTCGGCCGGCGCCCTGGACGCGGCGGTCTTGTTCAGCGGCCCGTTGAACAGCCGTCGGGCGCCGCTCATCGCTCTCAGCCGGTCCATCGCGTGTCTTTGTCGAGCGGAGTTCGCGGAGTACTGCGTCTGGCGGCGCGTGTGGACGTCGAGCGGGGCTCGGAAAATATAGCGCGCCTACCTACGAACGCCGGGGCAACACGGGGAATGCGTGGTGCTTTTGTGTGTGTTTGTGTGCGTGTGTGTTTGCGCGTCAAGTGCCGGGGAACGCGACCGAAATACTCAATCGCCTGGCACGCACTGCGACGGCGGGCGAAATTGTCTGCCGTGTACACACAAACGCGCGCGTAAACAACGCATGCAACACGTTGTCGGCCGCGATCGTCGTGGCCGCCACCAGCGTCGCGGCCGCGATATGCATTTTCAAATAATAATAATAATAATAATTATAATAAATTATTATATTAATACTAGTATATGTGCCATGCAAACGACCGTCGTCGCGGTAGCCGGCAAGTTCCGCGTACGTTATGTGCACACTATTATTGTTGTGCATTGCCCGCCGCCTACCGAACATAAAAAAATAATACATAGGTGCAATTCATATGGCGGTAACAAATATACGGAGAGGTCGTGGCGTTATGTGGTGCAAAGCTTTGGAAACGTGCTGTAATGATAACAATTTATTTTACAAACGTTGTGACAGTCAAGAGCAGAGTGGCGTGGTAAACCGTACATTTCCCAGAGGCATTTGATACACTCCGGTGGGTGCGATTCTTACCGATCAGGAAAACAGAGTATAACGTGGTACATAACTGCCTAATTATAATAGTGTATTTGGGTTTTAGTTTTCCTCTGTACACAGTTAGTTAATAGAAAGTTGGTCCATACAACTTTTTTTTAAAAAATTACAGAAACATAGAAATAGATCATACATAATGGACGTGTGAGTAGGCGGGCGGGTGTTCAAATTTGATTGAACATTTTTGAGTTGCCACGCCACTGGGTCAGGGGCGTCCCTAGGCGACCGTTTTTATGTGGGAGTCCTGGTGGGAGGGTGGTCATTTTTAAATTTTACTACTCTTTAGTATCAAGTTTTTTCAGAAACTTAAAAGTGTGGAAAAAGTTTTGAAAACGGAACTAATAAATAACATTTTTCAAAACTGACTTCGTGTAATCACATTGCAGTTTGTTTCAAAAATCGATTTTAATTCCTATTCGCTCGCGCAACCCTTTTCCCAACATATTTTAGCAAGTGTAATTTTTTCGGATCAAATTGTTTCACCAAATACGCGTCGATACGCGGTTAAATTTTTACCACAATAAAACATGATCAAGAAAAAAAAAGTTTTTCTGTTTTCAGTTTTGACAAGATGTATAGCGCGCTGCGTGGACTATACCTAATAAGTTCATCTGAAGTAGGATTAATACTGATATTTTCTATCTATACACCGTAGTGTTAACAGACCCTGATTTTTTAAGTATCTATATAACTATATTACACCCAGCAGGAGGCGCTCAAAAAGGTTGATTATAGCAGTCTCTAAAAGAATATAGAACAGATAGTATTAGGTATAGGTATAAGGTATAGATTAGGTGGTTCACCCAGAAAGCCAGCGTAAAATTTGTATGATAGTTTACCTGTACATAAAGTCAATACGTAATTCTGCAATATACGTACCTTATTACGATTTTTGGATAGAAAAATTTTACCTTGCTATCCTATTATAAACTAACCGAGAGACCCAATTTAAAAATTAGGTACATCTATGAAGCTTGTACGCAAACCAGTGTACTTAGCTGATATTGCATGGTTTATACGTGTTTTCTTTTTTGTTGTGAAAATAACATACATGACTTTGGTCATAGTCGTTATGCGGGCTTCTCTATTGAACACAACATAAACCCACGTAGTCGGTTAAACTAACTTTGCAGGATTTGTGTTGTTAAGTATTATTTTTATCATTATAGTTCTGTCATTGTGGTATTGTGGAGCTCTTGCTGGGTGTTTTCAAGATTCGTATTGTTAATTTTTGAAACATTGCAGCTAGATGGCTTTTAAATACAAGGGTTATTTTAATAAATTAGATCTACGCGTTACTCATTTTATACTATTGATTCATACAAATTACACGGTTCATATAAATATTATTTAGGTGGATGCGATTCAAGATTTTAAAGGACTAAATTGCTAAAGCTTAAATATTATGTATTCTCTCTGAAAAATGTACATCGGACGAATGAAAAACATGATTTTACGGAGTTTAGTTTTATGACCCGAGAAATTTAAATAGTCACCGTTTACGTTATAAAAGTTGTGCAAACTGCAGCGCCGCTTACGCAGCTATACGAAGCCGTCTTTCACGCTAGGTAATCAATATCTACTGCAGACAATAACTTAATAATATAAGTAATAGATATTAGGATTACAACATTACAACTTGTATACAGGCACATATATCATAGTATATGAATATGATATAGTTATAATACAAATTAAAAATACAACGAACACCTGCCAACAATTATAATAATGTGCTACATTATGCAACATTTATGCATTTATCATGGGTCGCATAAACCTTTTAGCAGATTTAATGGTTCATTAAAACCATAAAATCTCTCAAAATCACGTAATCCAATTCAATTTTACAATATTAATAATTCCGTATTAACATAGAACGAATACTGCAGTTGTATTACTATACAATTTATAATGTATACTGTTAACATAATAATAACTGCATAATTTGATATTATAAGTCTTAATTTTTCCAATGCACTATTGTGACACCGCGGCTTATTTGTCAAGAAAAAATCTTGACGGACCGCAATCGTTTGATCTCATGCGGTACGTTAAATATATTTAAAAGAACATTCTTTGTGATCCTCGCAGCATTATAATATAATACGTAGAACATTGTAGATACACGAACCATCAACAATCTTCTGTAAATTTCTCTTAATACGTATTTTTATCGTTAGCAATTGATTATATACGTTGAATCATGAATGGTAACTAAGCGCAAACCGAACGCGCTGTATAATGGAAAGGTATCGTTTACACAACAATTATTATATGGATGTTGCAACTAAATTATGTCGACGCGACGTTACCATAGTGACGCGTGTAAACGCTCTAATAGCTACCGCGGATGTGTTCTCGCACCAGGGAGCCGAAGAAGCTGTGCCAGGCGCCACCCACTCGGGTTCATGAATCAAGGGTATTCTGTATACTACTTGTTAGTAATGTTTACTCTATTAAAACTGTTGATCGTTTCCTCATTGTTGTTATGCAATATTTTTCTAGACCTACATTAGGTCTGCTATATTGTAGTTGTTATTAATACACATCACCATCAACGCCGTAAGGTCAACGCGGACTACATTTTGAAGTTTTAACAATACTTACGTTTTATCGTTGTTTATCATTTGCAATAACTCACTACATCCAGCCAGTGGTGTTCTCGTTAATTTTTTTGAGAGTATACAAAACGGCAGGTCCCAAAACACGAACATTCAAATACAATACAAACATCTGTTTACGACCTTAAAGGACGAAGGACGTGGCAGTAAACAGTGCTTGATTTGAAAAAAATAATATAGTAAGGGGACACAAATAAATAAAGAATACATTTTTTCAATAATGCGTTTATACTTGACCATAAAAAGGGTACGCTTAAATAATTTGAAAAAAAAAAAAAGAGGACTTTGTTTTTCCGTGCACTCCCCCCTAAGTCAAGCACTGTTAATAATACGAAAAAAAACAAAATCAAAATCAAATTTTTAAATATATTCTTTATATTTCCATACAAGTATTAAAAAAAAAAAAAAATAGATAAATTCATTGATACAAAAACCGCGTCACATCGATCGTCGGACTCCGAAAGGCAAAAATTAGCACATAAATTTCGCCCATCATGTCTATAATATTTTGGCTATATCAACGCGATAAACACTAAATTAACGTTTATGTGCGTACAGACGCACAGAGAGAAAATTACTTGATTTAAATTCTAAAATAAACTAAATTTATATTTGATACGTTTTCTGAGTAACCAAAGTTATTTTTTTTTTGTGCGTATTGTGTCTTGAGAGCAGGGGCGGTGCGTCAGGGTAAACTTTGAGACGGCGTCTCCCCAA